>NW_022994825.1:0-345626 GCF_902806645.1 Magallana gigas | reverse complement strand
TTCTGAGAAGAAGATTTTTAAAGATTTACTCTATTATTTTCCTATGTAAAACTTTAAACACCCCCCCCCAATGTGGCCCCACCATGGATCATGATTTTCACAACTTTGAATCTACACTACCTGAGGATGCTTCCACATAAGTTTCAGCTTTCCTGGCTGATTAGTTTCTGAGAAGAGGATTATTCAAATTTACACTATATATTCCTATGTAAAACTTCCGACCCCCCATTGTGGCCCCACCCTACCGCGGGGTCATGATTTTCATAACTTTGAATCTACACTACCTGAGGATGCTTCCACACAAGTTTCAGCTTTCCTGGCTGATTAGTTTATGAGAAGAAGATTTTTAAAGATTTACTCTTATATATATTCCTATGAAAACTTGACCCCCCAATGTGGCCCCACCTACCCTTGGGGTAACGATTTTCAAAACTTTGAATCTACACTACCTGAGGATGCTTCAACACATGTTTCAGCTTTCCTGGCTGATTAGTTTAGGAGAAGAGGATTCTTTAAAAATTTATTCTATATATTCTTTGTAAAACTTCGAGCCCCCATTGTGGCCCCACGTGAAAACGGGTGTCACCCTTAATTTTCACAACTTTGAATTCCCTTTGCCTAAGGATGATTTGTGCCATGTTTGGTTGAAATTGGCCCGGTAGTTCTTGAGAAGATGTAGAAAATGTGAAAAGTTTACGGACAGACGGACAGACAGACGACAGACAAAATGTAATCAGAATAGCTCACTTGAGCTTTCAGCTCAAGTGAGCTAAATATGATAACATACGGTAATTAATGGTTTAAAACTAATTTTAAAAATTTCATTTGCAATTAAACTGCAGCATTTTAAAATCATATTTATAATGTGAATGATTCTTGGGCCTATTCAAAGACTTACGATGTTTACAGTCTCCACACCCATAAATAAAAAAAAAAACTTTGCCTCTGCTTTTTTTTTGTACATCTTTATATTAATTATAACACATCACTGCCCTATGAAACTATTTATTGCATTGATAATTTAGCTAAAATAACCAAGAATAATTAACTTTCATTCATGCTGTCAATTCGACTTAGAAATCTTTAAAACGCTTTGATAAGTAGTGTTTTCTATTGAATTGTTCCAAGCGTTTTTTGAACTCTGATTTGCAAACACATTGTCGTTTAAACCAATTACGGTTGGTAATCTGGAATATGGAATAAAAACTGTTAGGGTCAGCGCATAAAAAATAGGGTCGCTCCGGCAACACAAATAATTTTTTTGACATATATAACAAAAGATTAAATCCTGATAACACAAATTGTACATAAATTTTCTTTCTGTCCCTCTTTACATTTTATTGAAAAACCACAAAAAATATGTTTCAAGTAAACTTACCCAGAATTAGACAAACTCCTTGAATTTCAATTATCAATAAGTGTTAATTTAATTGAGCTCTTATCATGATGAACAATTTCTGACAGATAACTGAATGCATGTGCAATATTTTGCCCACCACTTTCACAACAACCACGGTGCAGCGTTGCATAAATAATAAATAAAGCAGCATGTTGAATTCAGATGAGTAAAAATCTCCAAATCAAAAGCGCTTCATTCATAATATCGTTTCTCAGATGGTCTGTAAATTTTTACCAGTACAATTTCTTCATTTAGCTATATAGTTTGAATAAGCTATATACTTTTATTAAGCTATTCAAAATAGCTCCATAAAACTATTTTTATGCAGTTTTTCACAAAAATGTTCAAAATTTCATCATTATAAACCGTCAACAAATTTAATTTTGAAATAAATTTGGGGATCTCGAAGCCGTTCGTAAATTCCTTGTCTAGTTTTATATTATATATTTTTTTAATATATTATATATTATTATACGTAATTATTAAATGTTAATTAATGTATTTTAAAAATTCTTCTTCTTCAGAATACTGAGTAGGGCTCTTCAAAGAGCATTAACACGTATACAAAGAAAGAGTTGTACTAAAATAATTTAATGCTGACTGAAAAACTTTGAATGCCATCATAACTTACTATTGAGGTCGCATTATAACATAACCTTGTTAAAAAATCAAGCTGTCTTCCTAGCTACTATTATGCAACATCAATAGATCAAGGTCAGTTGACGGAGCATCTTCTTATGATTGAGGTCAGTTCATCAAGGTCAACTGCATTACTGAATGAATCTTTCAATCGAAATTCTTATGCATGAGACAAAATGTGCATTCTTTAATTAATAACAGGTCGAACTGTATTTTATGTATGTTTGCATCTCTTAGGTAAATGAATTGAAATTAAACGGAGTAAAATGTTATATAAATTCTTAACCAAACTTCAAGTTTTTATAATAACTACTTATGCAAGCGGAATGTGTGCGCACGTGGAAGCATTTGCTGGATGCCTCATATGGAATACAACAGCTAGTGATCGGCCAAAGCTGATCACAAAAATCACAACTACTCATCAATGACCATTAGAAAAGTAACCCTAATGATAAAAGATAGTTTAACATTGCAGCGTTTAAACATTTGTAAGCCTAAAATACATTTTCATTGTTTCAGTAATTGTCCATCACTTTGAGCAGATTGTGGCATCGATAAGAATGATTTAAGCTGAATTTATATTATTAATTACCAATCAATTTTCTGCTTTACCATAACTAACCACTTTTAAGAAGTAACTGTTAGGTTACAATCTGTTGTCCCAAAACTTTTAGAACTGTAAGTGCAAAGTCTCTTAAGGAGACACAGTTTAATGAATAATCTTATATTTACATGCAATCTGTTACATATACAGTTCAAAGTTGAAAACCATTACTGTGCAAAATTAAGTGCAATTTTAATACCAGCCTCAGAGTCAAGCTGATAATATTACACGTTTCCAAAAAAAATATATGACAAAAAAGCTAATTCAAGTTACTCTGAATAGCTTAATGAAGCTAAATAGCTTATTCAAACTAAAGCTGTATATAGGTAACCTATTTTATAATCAAGAGATTGTACTATACTATAGAGCTGTTAACACCGTAAAATACGTAGCCAAGTCTACTAAATTATGTTTGTACAAAAACTCATCGGAATGTGAATTTGATACAAAAGAAGTCACATCAAGTACTTACCATGAAATGTGTAAATCAAAAGCAAAATTTGACAATAATTAACAATAGCCAGGTACAGAAATCTTCTTGATCTGTTCTTTCAATTACTCTCAGCAGACGCACAAAACACAACGTCACAAAACGGTGTCTCGTTATTTCGTTCCAAATAGAATTCAGATCGCTGAAATGTCGCCCTATCGCCTCGTCGGGTTTATATTTTGCCACCTTTCCGCACAATTTCTTAAAGAAACCTCAGTATATTTTATTGATATTCTGAAATATGACATACAACATAATTATCTGTTAGTGTCTTTTTTCCCATGATGTAATAAGTGACTTACGGGTTTTCAATTCTTTTTAGATTAATTTGATACATTGAATATAACACGTTATACCAAATATATTGCATTATGGCAGATATATATGAAAGACCAGAAGACATTTAGTGAAAAAAAAACCCAGTCCAAATTAGTTTTACACACATCAATAGAAAAATTAACATGTATAAACATGCGCAAATGCCGTTCTTTTTTCAAGACATTGTGCATCAATCTCTACCCAGAGTTATCGTTCCTGCTTTGCTCCACTTGTAGCGCAGCGTAATACGCCCTCTAGTGAGAGATTGAGTGTGCATATAAAGGAAAAGATAACTCCTTCTTCGATAGCTCGAAATATACTTATTTACCAAAATATACTTATAAACAAAATAGTATATTTCATTATAATGTAAAAATTTTAAAAGATATTATAAAACATTATTTTCATATCAGTATGCAAAAATGTACATTTTAAAAGTTTACGATTTTAGCATTTTTATAAACTCGGGCTGCTTCGGAGCTAAAACCCGCGAAATTCTGCACGTGCCGTTAAAGACGAAGAAGATGGCAAACCAGACAGGTGGAAGTATAGGAATTGGCAACTTGAACATGCTGAATTAAGAATTTACGTGATGGCTGAACCGCACACACGAAACGATAACATGTCCACAGTAGTGTATGATAAAACCAACGACGCCATAAAAAGCATTTTTTCCCTCCTAAACTAAGAGAAACGTTTGAAAAGGGTGCTTTCCTTATGGTCCACGCATCAAACGTAGGAGCAGAAAGTATCAGGATATCTGAAAATTCGAGGGTAATTTATGAGTGTTAATTTAACATATGAATACATGTAGGCCTATAGTTTTGTATACGTTAGCACTAACTGGCAATCTGCAACATATATTTTATCAAAATTCTCCCAACCTGTTTAAAGAGAAGAATGTTGGCAACTTCAGCAGACACCATATTGAACTCGTGTTTTAATTGTCAGTGAACGAACGTCGTCTTTCTGCGTTATTTAAGTGACAGGCAACTATATTTTTAGTAAACTTTACTTTTACTGTCTTAACAATTGTGATCATCTACCTGATCTTTTCAATATATATAGCTGCTATAATGTAGAACTCTCGGAGTCTACGATTTATGTCTGATGGCCTACTGGAGCATGGAGAGGGCTCGTACAATTCTATAGGATCTCGGTAATTTTTTAATGCGCTCACTTCGGTCCGTAAGATCGATTTTATATTTGATTTTCTTCAGATAAAATGATTTTTTAAATTCAGGTTCAAAAAAACTAACTGTATATATATCAAAACCAGATAAAACACATCTGCATGTGTACCAGTCGTCCTTTTTCAACAGCCATGACAGTTCTCACGTGATTTTAAGGGATTACGCTTGGGTTTTGATTGGCTTGATAACGTGAATATCCGTGTAAATAATAGATCCTACGGTACCTCGTTCTATTACTCATCATTTCAGGAAATAGTAATAATAGAAAATTCATATTTACCGCGTTAATTATGTTTAAAATAGGGGAATTCCTATGTTCAGCTTAAGATCCGCTCCTAAATTCTCATTGGCTGTCCCAAAATAAAACCCGGTCAAGGTCAGTAAACATGGCGGACAATATTCAACTTGCGTTGTTGACATACACGAAAAATAACCGATATATGGACTATACCTGATATTTTTGGATTTATTTTATGCCATAGACATCAACAATGTTTAAGTTCAGGTAAGAAATGCAGATGTTATTGTCATTTATAGACGATTTCAGACGAAATTGTTAAGGGAGTGATCACTCGGTAGCAGGACTTTTAGGCCCAAGATGTTTAGGCATTTCATTGATAAGACGCTTAGGCCCAAGATGTTTAGGCACCAGTCTACATTTTTCTAGTTTTAATTATAATTTTATTTTTTAAATGAATAATGGTTTAGGCACCAGCATACATTTGTATAAGTTAATTATAATGTACATTTTATTATTTAAACTTCATTTATTTAAAATTATAAAGAAGTATAATGTGCATCTTATGCATAATTTATTATTTTTAAATATCATATTATTTTGTTCCATCCTATTATTTTCTGTATTTGATTTTCTATTAAGAAATCAAAGAAACGGTAAAGACTTTCATTTACCTTGTGTATGACATGAATTAAATTGTTAAAACAACACCCCCACCGTATCCTGCTCCCTCTCTAGATAGGTGCTAATTAGGAGAAGATAATGAGAGATCTTCTAGTAATACAATGAGGGTTTCACACCTCACTTTGGAAGTAAACAATGAAGAGACTGGTCTCCAAAGAAGACAGGCCAAATACAAGTTAAGCTTCATTGGCAGAAAAATTACATTATTTTGGGAGATAGAATATGATCACAAAAATAATATTTCACTTGTATTTGGGTAATAAGTAGGTTAATTCTTTTGGGATATATAAGGGTTCTTAAAAATATTATGTATAAATCAGTTGCCATAAATAAGCTTACTGAACAATTTTATGACATTCAAGTGTTGTATAATTCCGATAATAGAAAAAAATGCAATAATTTGTTTTCTTCTCTTGAAATATCAATAATGAAATACTTCCCCTTATATAACATTTGTTCGTTTCTTTGTGATGATAGTATGATTTGATCATGGTATTAACTGATTTAAAGCACGGACACATAACCATGCTGGATGATACTATCATTGATAGCGTGTGCATGCAAGTTTATACCATAATGTTTTTCGTGTTTAAAGTTTTTCAAGAACTTGTATATGAAGTAAACAACGCCATGTTTGCGTAACGATTGTTAGCTTACTACAAATTAAAGTAAATTGCATTTATTGGCTCCAAAGTGCTTAAAAGCCATGTTCTTTCAACTATCAGTTGTTATTATTATTATACCCCCGCAAACGAAGTTTAGGGGGATATATTGGTTTCACCTTGTCCGTCCGTCCGTCTGTCTGTCTGTAGACGCAACTTTGTCCCCCCTGTAGAATTTTTTATTACTGCATGGAACAGTTTGAAAATTTGTACATATGTTGAACACCATCTGAAGATGTGCACCTGCATTTTTTTAAAGATCAGACAAGATTTAATGATTTTATGACAATTTTCATTTTCCTTATTCTATATATTGTACACTAATGTTGAAAAGTAAGGGAGGTAATCCTTACAGATTTTATTAATTAATTAATAGTATTAAAACACTCTAAAATATATTTATATAAAAACATCCAGATTGAGGTTTTTTTGTCTTTATGTCTTAATTAATAAAAAAATTATTTTTTATAAGTATTCCATCAACTGACATTGCAAAGTTTTTTGTTTGTCAATGATAAATTCTTGGGAGCTAATGAGAACATCAAAGACAAGTGTGACTGAATTCATTTGTCCCAAGGGAGCCATTATCTGAGCCATGGTTCAGATGGAGCATGTGTTTAGGGGAAATTGATAATCTGTAAAATGGGTGATGGTTTTGGGACTTTTTAAAAACTGTTTCATGTAACCAAAGTTTCTATTATTATAAGGAAATAAATATCATTATTAATAAAGAAGTTAAACTATTTTAAGAAGTTGTTTAAATTTATTAGTCAAGTAAATTGATGAAGTGACCCTATTGAGCATTAATTTAAATGAAATTCAAAATTACAGATATGATTGTCGTGTTTTGGCAATTTTAAAATTGTTTGTAATATTAAATTATTTTTTTTTTTACATATTTTTACATAGTATGGTAATTATGGTAATGTTTTGGGAGTTTATTAAATTTAACAAGCTCATTAAAGAAAATCATAGTCCTATGGGATCAATTTTCTGATATGGAGTTCCATTGTGCCATAAGGGAAAGTGAGGAAAATTTGAAACAACTAATTGCATCTGTCAAGACTGTTATTAGAAAGATATTGAAAGTTTTATCAACAAAAGAGCATTGCTAGGCTACTGGTATTTCCATTTACTGCAAAGGGAGGGGTTATTGTCATTTTGTTGGTATTTCTAATCTTTAAATCAATTAAAATTAAAAAAAAAAAATATCAGATACATAAATTTTTAAATGTATTACTGTTATAGATATGTATTTACCGTGAAATTCTGACAATTTTGATTTTAATTTTTCTTTGTTAACTAATTTTTTTTTTTACAATTCTAGAATTTTTTTTTTTGTATGTGTTCCAAACCTTTATTATTCAATTTGATTATTTGTCTTATTTGAAATTAGCCTTGCGGGGGTATAAGTCCCATTAGGACAGTTCTAGTAAACAACAGGTGCCTAAACATGTTGGGGCCTAAACATCTTACCTGGGGCCTAACCGTCATGGGGCCTAAACGTCTGCAATTCGGGCTACATTATTGCAGCTACAATTTATATAACACCACTCTAATGTTCTCTTTTACTAAAAATAGCTGTGACTAAACTTTTTCTGTTATGCAGAATGAACGGGTTTAGAATGGCTAAGCATGATTTCAAATAGTCTATTTAAACACACACACACACACCCCCCCCCCCCCCCAACCACCCAGAATCAGGGACATGTATAATAACTATATATCTCTGTAGTTCTAGCAGGGATGTGTACAACGTCTAAATTTAACAAAATAACAATTATGTTGTTGATTTAAAAATGTACACTTTCACTTTAGATTTCAGGAAATCATTAATTATTGTCAAGTTTGAACTTAAGAACATAAGATTCCTAATTAAATATTGGTGTTAAACAATAACATAAATTATATTTTAGGATATAATGCATAGGATTTTGGGAATCTGAGAAAATTGTCTTCTTTACATCCATAAATGTGGGAATAAAACTGAATGTATCGGTATGTCCACAAACTCCTCTACCTAAATTGTGAAATTCATAGCCCCTAAGCCAGAGGTTCAAGCCTTAGGGGCAGGGGGAGTAATATGTCCATATTGTGATAATGCATGATATATATCTCATCTGTAATGTTTAAGTATCTTCTTTTCTTCTCCCACACACTTGTAAGGAAAACTGAATTCTTAATTTTATCGACCAGGACACCCTCCACCAAATTATAAATTAAATGTCCCCTAATGTAGGGTCTGACTTAAGTCAGGCCAAAATAGTCATGGTGTTAATACATTTAATGCTTTAAAAATGATCTTCAATACTTCTATTAAAAATAAATAAAAACTGACTGCAGTGTTAATTGCCAAGGTTACTCAGACCATCTGATAAATCCGATAAAAATTTTATGAGGTCTGATTAAATACAATTGGACCAACTATCCGGAAAGGTTTAATGAGTTCTATTTTTCAAATTTGGCGAAAAACTTACTACATGCACATATTTAGAAAAAATATTTAGATGTCATCTTTCGGAAAGCTACACTTTCAAAGTTAGGCGAGAGAAATTTAATTTTTAGTTTTACGGATTTTGTTGTAAAAAATTTGGGTCGTCGGAGGGAAAATAAAAAAAAAATAAAAAAAGTGGGCAAACTTTTATTAATCAAAATTACATATTATTTGCTTGAACTTATAATATTAAGTTTAATTTGTCCACTATCCACTGTGTACTTTGTGTTTGTTTCAAGATCATTGGTATTTACCTTAAAACTTGTTCAGGATAACATTTTCTTTGCTTTTCATAAAAACTTTAAAGCCAAACCATGCATGGCTGACCTCCATCTTAAATACTCCATGTTATAGAGACGCTTACACTTGATTTTAAAAGCTCCCTTTGTCAAACGTTTTGCAGATTTCAAATCAAATAAAGTAAATTTAAAACCGAGATCGGTCAAACTTGAAAATTCCGGAAAAATTTCCGAAGATACGAATTTTTTTTCATTATTTTTTTTTTTACAAAATCGGAAAAATTGGGTCGGCGGATCCGTAAAACTAAAAATTAAATTTCTCTCGCCTTACTTTGAAATGCAAAATTAACAAGCAAGTATTGATTTTCAATGCAGGTATTTCAAATAGCCTCCTTTGAACTTGATGATGGTGGCAAAGTACACAATTATTTAAACCCATCAGAAAAAACAGTGGAAGAAACCCTCCAAACCCCTGTGAAAACTCACATTTCTGTGAAAGGAATCTTACGAAAGGTAAGTACTTTCATAATGAGTTGGCAACTTCCGGCTTTCATACAAAACAATTAACTTGTTGCACTTGGTTATAGTAACCCACCCCACCTTCACAAAACAAACCTCAGCAGAAATAATTCAATTGTTGTCTAGCTCTATCTATTCACTCATATTAATGTCAATCAAACAAACAAAAACAGGTTTCTGGTTTGCTTTCAATGAAGATGAAACAAATTATGGTTCATAGGGCTTTTCTCTCTCGATTGATCTTGATCTCCCGATCATTTCTTCAATAGATTCAATACTACTCAATGCTATTAATTTGGATAAATTAAAATAAAGTTTAAATATTAAAAGATTTCAAAGTAACATTAACCCCTTCTACATTAAATTTTTTATTCAAGAAAATACATTCTGACAATCTTTTTTGTTTCTCATTATTTTTACTTTGAGGTCCATTTATACTCTATGATGTTTCATATGTAAACATAAAATTTGCAATATGATGAATAGAATTATTAATAGCAGTACTATGAAATTATATGAAAAATGGATGAAATCACAGAGAATCGGAGTTCATTCCAGTTTTACCAATATTCTCAATTTCGTATTCTACAATACCCTTTGTTCTCTGATAATGGCTACATGTTTCCTTTTTTTTTCACTAAAAGAGTTCGGATCTCATTGAGTCGCCAAACAGCAGAAGAAAAGAACTAATACTGGAATCTATGGAAGGAACATCGAAAATTGTATGCAAACTGTGGGGCAATTGTGCTCTGTTTGATGTTCCTCCTCAAGACTCGATAATAACACTCACAGGCATGGATGTCACTTCATGGAGAGGAGAAATCTCCTTGAATTCTTCAGTACTTACAGAGTTGAAGGTATAACTTCGATTGCAGATATTCTAATGTTTTAATTACTTTAGGAAAAGAATAAAATTCAATACCAGAAATCAAAAAAAATAATAATAAAGGGAGGGCATAAATGCTGCTATTTATTGATATTCTAAATACAGAGTAGATTCATATTACAGTCATGACCATGGACTAATACTGCGGCCCAGGAGGGGGTCAAAGTTATCATATATAGCTAGGTGTGTGTGTGTGTGGAGAGAGAGGGGAGGATAAAATGTTTGAAAGTCTTTTGAAGAACTTCATTGCCACAATATGTCAGTTAACAGCACTAGCATGTAGATAGATTCTAGATTGTTCTAAATTTAACATGCAGACCAATTCCCTGCCTCCAGGCCATGTTTAAAGTTTAATATTAGAAAGTTTTAAAATCTTCACAAATGCTTTAATGCTGTAACTTGTGATATCATTTGATAGAAAAAAAATCTTAACTGTTCAAATTATTCTCGTATCCCCTCTAACACTTCTCTCCATGGCTGGAAGGGGTTCAAATTTTAACACCTGAATAAATTGACTAAACATCTCTACAAGAACCATAATGCATCAGTTTGTGGTAGCTAATCATCCCTCCCAGATTCAAACATTGACCACAGGTGGGATGCAAAATTCTAAATAGTTTACAGGAAAATCTTTATACAAATTTTAATTTATCATAGCACCTTCTACCACATGTCTTAAACTCCATTAAGGTCAAAATTTGTTATGAAAAATGAAGAATTAATTAATGTTACAAAACTGTTTCTCAGTTTACTTAGGTGAGTGATTTAAGCCATATAACTCTTTTTATTCTATTTTAAAAATAATTAAATATTTATGTTCTTTGCAGGAAACAGATGAAGATGGGACATTTGAGGGAGAAATTGAGGCAGTTAACTTTTCTGAGTATGTACTTTTTCTTCAATTTAATGAGCAGTATTACTTTGAATTTAAACATTTGATCAAATCAATCTTTTGAAAATTTCAAATCATTCAAAGAGACATATATATATTCAGGACATACTAAATATTATTTTTAGGCCTAAGAAAAAAAATGGTTTGTTTCCGGTTTCATGCTGAAAAAAAGTAGGGTCAGTCGGTCGGATTTTTTTTTGATTTTTTCAAATATTTTTTTTTCCTTTAATATTGCAGTATCCATACATGCCGGTTAGATACTGACACTGCTGAATAGTATAAAATAAGAAATACTTTTAAAATCATTTCTGACTATTAAGCTTTCATGTTAAATACTGAAATCTGATTGGTTTAGATGCAGTTGGTAATCCGTTCTATTACCCTCAGCATTTGCAATGCACTTGGCAACGGGTAACACAACCAATGGTTACATGCGCATATATTATGCGCGTACAGTTTGCTGTAGAATTCACTTCATTCTTATATAAAAGCATTAAAATTTTCTTTAAAATTAAGACATTCAGTATAATAAAATAAATAGTGCCTGTTTGGGAGGGTAACTGTTGAAATTGACACCCCTCGAAAACTATTTTCAACCTCCGCTTCACGTCGTTTGACAATGGTTATCTCGGGGTTTCAATTTCAACAGTTACTCTCCCAAACAGGCACTATTTATATAATAGCTTGTACTTAATTCTGATCCCCTTTTGTCTGGAGTTTGTCTGTTCATCTATAAAGGTTTTACATTTTTACAAATCACTGGGCCAAACTTGGCATAAAGAATCCTTTGATGAGAGTGCTCTTAAGTCATTTTCAATGTACAACCAAACACATCAACAAAACAGTCAGTAGTGCACTGACCTTGACTCAAATTTTCTCCAGCAATTTCATAGATACCTTGAAAGTTTTACTGCTAATGTAAACTACTTTAGATAGTGTAGCACACAAAAAATCTGTGAAAAATATTAACAAATGCAGTTCAATTAGTTTTTCACAGGAATATATATTGATAGAAAATCTTTAAAGGTCTTCTTCTCAAAAATTTAACTTAGGACCAGAAAAACTATTTGTTTGAAATCACCCTCAGGTAATGTAGATTCAAGTTTGTTCAAAGCATGATCCTTGGGGTATGTTAGGGCCACAATGGGGGGGGGGGGGGGGGGGGGGGGGGGGGTCATACATCGGAAAACAAACAGAAAAATCTTTTAAAATCTTCTTGAAAACAGTTCAGTGAAAAAAAGCTGACACTTGTATGAAAGCACAGATTGTGCAGATTGAAGGTTCACAATGACTCCCTAAACAAAACTGGTGCAACAAAAAGGGCAAGGGGGGGGGATTTTAAAATGCAAATAAAGAAAATCTAAAACAACGAAAGGATTTTGATAAAATGTGAATAAATTTTAACTTTTTCTTGTAGATGTACTGTACTTAATTGTCAAGATAATTTGAATATGATACTGTTGTAAATAATGTCTAATAAAATATTACTTTACAGAAACTACAGTTACGTTATTGTGAACAGCAGAACATTCAAAATGCCCACAAAAACGGCCATTCAAATATTTGGAGGAAAGAAGTTTAAGGACAGCATAACAATTAAGGGAATGTCGAAAGGGACTACAATCACTCATGTGTAAGTATTGAAAATGGCATTTACTGTGGAATCATCATTGTTCGCAGAGAACCAATCTTCGTTGCTTTCGAGGGTAACTCTTGCTTACAAATTTATTTCCTCATAAATGATTATCATGTATATATGAGCATTTTTTAAATTTATTAAAATTATACTTATTACAACAAAATTGCACTCCAACAAACCATGAAAGTTTTTCCTACATCTGAACATTGACTCCACAAATAAAAATGATTTCACAGTGTACAGGTAACTTTCAAAACGATGAAGTTGATGGGACATTATACCATACTGAGACCTTTAAGAAGCTTTTGACTTGATGTAACACTCAATAGTTGCAAGTTCTTGCATCTCTTTAAATAAAATACACAGGCAATGTATTTCTCTGAATTACAAATTAAGCAAATATATTCAAGGATAGACAGTAACAGTTGCCCAATTTCCTTAGGCAAGTGAAACTTTAAACTTGTCTGATCAGGCAAGCGAAAATTTTAATGAAAATAATTAATGGAAATAATTTAAAAACATAACATTAAACTTTCACTACACAACTTTGCACAAGGAAACTCAGAAAGGCCCCAGTGTTGATTATAGAAAAGTCATTCACTACAAACACTTAATCAATTATCAAATTTAATTCTATGTGCCCTGCTAGTTCTAATAAATTATACCCTCATCTCATAATTATGTTACATTCTTTTGATAAAACTGTATTTCATGATGGAGGTTATCTTATTTGCTTATCCACAGAATTTATTAGATAGAATATATTTGTCTTAAGACTTATCTTGATCATGAAAAATATCGGTAGCAATGACTGCACTTTGAATGGCTTTGTTACCATCTTTTCCTTTAATAATTTGTTAGTGGAGAAGCATCCATCAAAAAATTAAACAAGACATGTTATTAAGAGTAAATGAAATTTAATGAATTAATATGCCAAAAAACCTGGTGCATCAATGTTTTATCCAGCAACTGAGCTTACAAAAGTTCATATTTGGTCATATTTGTGAGTTACTCAAATAAAATTACCGGTAATGAAAGTGATATTGTCTTCTTACTGCATTGCAATTTTCAGGCTACCACTTTTTTACATTGGGGCGAGTGAGAATTTCAGTTTACTTGCCCAAAGGGCAATTTAAGTGCATTAAAAAGTTCATGTCTATCCCTGAAATTTCATCCTTGATAATAAAATTCTTTTAAACAGGAGACTTAACATCTGGGTACTTTAATAAAGCATTAATTTATATTTTATTGACAACTTGGAGTGTTTGTTATATACTTTTGGAGCTTAATTGGATAGCAAGAAATACCTAAGACTATACCTTCTTGCAGGGTTAGACACTGACGAAAACCTCCTAGCCTTAGACAATTGAAACTTAGGGCTTGCTAATAAACAAATCATAAAGCTTGTCGTGCAGGTCTACTGAAGTTTTAAATACCATCCTATCACTCAAAGCAATGTGTAAACATTTTAAAAAATATGTATACAAATTCAAAATATTCACTACCAAGATTTTGAATTGTCAGTCTGAAATAACTCTGTCTCTCAGCTTTCATTATTATGGGTTCTGTTTAGAATCTCTCTATTTCTGTAACAATAGATGGATTCGCTTGATATAAATCTTTGCACTGATACTTTTTTCTTAAAATAAAAAATTTGAGAAATTTATTTAAGGAACACACAAGGAATAATTCTTCAATTATTATGAGGTTATTATTTTGGTCAGGTATGATCATATCCAATAAAGCCCAAAGGGCTTAATGCTAGATTTGATCATGCCCTACCAAAATTATCACTTCATAATACCAATGCAAAGACTGATTCCTTATATAATTTCATAATTTTCAGCGGTTGTACGATTAAAATTAAAATATTAACTATCCAAACCCCGCTTGTGCCCCAACAAGTATGTCATTTGAATTTATTGGACTGTATATTACAAAATCAATTAGTAGTGTTATCACAGACAAAGACACTGAAAATGTAAATATATAGGTCTAATGCTACTTGCCTTTTTAAAATTCTTTCATTATTATTAAAATAAGATTTATTTAGGGAAAAAAATTTATTTTATTATTTAGTGACAATTTTACAACAAAAATAAAGCCAGAATGCAAGATTTGGCATGCTTTTAACCCCCTCCCCCCCCCCCCCCCCCCAAAAAAAAAAAATTCTGGGGGATGGCCCCCTGTACACCACCGCCACCCCCAAGCAAAACTTTGGATCAAAAACGTCTCAAATTATCATTCCATGTAACAAATGTATTTTCCACCACTATATACTATTTAGCCTTATTGGTCCAATCATATATTCAATATACTAGGTATCTTGACATTCAAATTTTTATCTCAAGAACTTTTATAAAGGTTTCAGATATAGACTTTCCTCTTCGTTATCAATTGGTAACCAGAGGTAGAATTGTAACAATTATATAAACCCATTCATGTTCACTATTATTTTTTTTCAGGGAAGTGTGCAATCCAGCAAAGAAACAAAAAAAAGATTGAAAATTGTGAAAATTTCAGAGAGTACCGGTAAACGCATTCAACTTTTGCTAATAAATGCAAAACTTTGTGCATGGAGGAAATATGTAAAGACTATATAAATACATATTATGCATAAAGTTGAAGAAAGTGCGTCTTGCATGCAAGTACATGTATATTTGAGGCGGTATTGAATTTTTTTACCTTCCATTTTTTGTCATTTTTTATATTACTAAACATGATGGACATCCATGTTTTAATCAGTTCATAGTACTTATGCATAAAGTTAATGAAGAAAGTGTGTCTCGCATGCAGTTACATGTATATTTGAGGCGGTATTGAATTTTTTTACCTTCCATTTTTTATTTGTAAAATATTACTAAACATGATGGACAGCCATGTTTTAATCAGTTCAGAGATAACACCACAAATAAGATCCTTTCTTTTTAATCAACATATATTGTTAGTATCTCTTTCATATCTTCTTTATAAGAATCTTAAATTGTGTCTATTTTTTGACAACCTGTGGTCATATATTTTGAAATTGCTTTTGACACCAATATATATTACACACTAATGTATACTAAATCTGTTGCAAATTTTATAAACGTGATATAACATAAGTAGATAACTTTGAATATTGTGTTTATTTTTTGAATGCAGTGATCATATATTGAAATTGCATTGTAACAGAAAAAATGCACACTTGTTTATTAAAGCTGCTGCACAATGTAAAAACGTAATATGGCATATGTGGGTAACTTAATAACTTTGTTCTAGTCATCTACCTGTAAATCTTGTGTTTAATTTTTAGTAACCAGTGCTCATGATTTTCAACTTGCCCTGTAATAGCAATATTACACACTTGTGTACTAAAGCTTAATAGTTTATGCACATTTTTCAAATTTAAAATAATAAATGTGTGAATACCTTTTCCTCCCTAAAAATCTTGTTTATTTTTTGGACAACAAGTACCCGGTATTCATATATTTTGAAAGTGCTCTGTAACAGGAATAATAAACACTTGTTTATTAAAGCTTCTGCACAATTTTGTAACGTGATATAACATGCATTCAGTCTATAACTTTTTATTTCTGTTTTTATATAAAGTATACTTTAGGTTCTGCATGTGTTAAGGTATTTCTCTATTTTTGAACTAAAACTATTCATGGATTCAGAATGATTTTTCACTCAAATTAAACAAATGTATCTTTAATTTTTGTTGTCTTGATAGATTGGTAACCAAATGATATTTATACATACTGGTACTGTACCAGTTATCGGCCAAGACCAGTTATCGGCTAAACTGAGGGTTCGGGTCTATAGCACACGAATATCCGAGATTTTTTAATTCAGTCATCAGTTTCTAATAAAGATAAGTAAGTTTGCTTGAAAACTTTCTTCAATATGTTTTAAACATGAGCTTTAACGATCATTGTTTACCGCTGATTTACATCTTTGCACTTTCAGCTGTGGGGAAAGTGACGTAATAAGTTAAAAATAGATTATGACCTCTTTGTGATACGTAATTATATCCCTTCTTTGATTTGACATATAATATCAATACATATAACATTTATAAAGAAAAGGAACTCACTAAATTCCAAGAGATTCATGGCGCAGTTGAACGCCTGATTGTATAATCATGCATTGATTAGCGTACGATTGTGTGTATTACCGTATGATGATAAAAGAATATTTTTTTGAATTTAATTTATGTATAATAACCCCTACGACCTATAGGCTGACCCTGCAAGGGACATACCGGGAATTCAATCAACACTTTGCAGAATATAAAATCAACATGTACTAGGATTTTACTATGTTATTATCACGAAGCCGATAACTGGTACAGTAAATCATAAAACCTAGGCAAATTCGGGGCTTGCTAAAAAGCACAGAAACAATATGTTTTGGGTTCTAAATGATGATATAATCTAACCGATGGATAGATAAGGAGTTCACAATTTAAAGTAAGAAAAGTTTTATTCCAATATATCAAGAAATAAGGAAACACGAAAGGAAAACGTAAAATTATAGCCGATAACTGGTACAGTGCCAGTTGGGTAATTTAACCATGCATCGGACACATACCTTGGATCGGACAACTTTATTTATAAATATACAAATAAATGTGCATGCTTTCATGTGTTGTTTCGTATATTCCTGAATTAGAACAAATGAACTTTATCAGTATTAAGAATTTGGCAGTCACATTGTCAAAGAAATAGCAAAAGAGACATCTTAAAATGACATCAAATACGCCATTATTGAAAGTTTAGTTACGAAGATTTTACACTAAAGCATTATTTGAATGTTGTGCGTTTGATTGTGAATTAGTGAAAGTGCACTCTCTGCGTAAAATAATTAGTAGTAAGTTTTGAAACAAAATTTGAGTAAAATAAGTCCAAGAAATTTCAACAATTAATGTCAAGGTCATTATTGCACCATATGTACATTTCACCATGGATCGGACAAAAGTTAACCATGCATCGGACAGTTTTCCCTGCATGATTTCTTCTAATAATATGGAAGTTATGTGCCCATTCCTTGTGATATACTTTAAATGTGAAGTAAAATAAAAATTATAATTGATACAAACATTTTCCTCAAACCACTTAAAAATCGAGTTTACGGACACTCCCTTTTCAGTCCAAAGTTCCTGTAGGAGCTGGCACGATAAAGAACCCCTTATGATAAATATTCCTTTAAACAGAAGCACTATTCTAAATTCCTATATGTAGATTAAGAGAAATATGAATAGCAATTGAATTAAGGATGGATTCTTCTTATCATTTTTTACCTCAAGTGGGTCTCCATATATGAACATGTCGTAAAATTCAAACTGTTGCAATTCACAATGAAACTACATTAATAATTATGAATATATTTCATTTCACAAAATAATAACTTATTAAATGTGTTGAGACCAAGGAAAAGGTAAAAATTATGTCGTTTACGACATGCCGTAGTCGGCGCGAATAACAACAAAAACAAATGGAGAGGGGGAGGCCGAGATTGAGGGGTCGTTTTGTGTCAAAACGACGGGAACGCAAATACGACTCCATAAAAAAGGGGATTCGACAGAGATGGGAGAACACAAAAATAGCCGAGACACATAGCTATTCTAAAATCGCTTCCACCAACGTAACAATTGAGTCAGACGACTGTCACTCCGTTGACAATGTCCCAGTAGATCTAGAAGAGGTTGAGGTTGTTTACACTGAAAATGTAAGTTCTAACTGCTTATATATTAAATATATTTGAGAAAAATGATATTTACGCATTCTATGTTCACTAGTATCATAACATACACATTGCAAACTCTAACATCGCTCATACTGTATTCGTTGAACATATACCGGTATATCGCCACTGCACAGGCAGACGACAGAGATAGCGTCATTTTTGTTGTTCTCTAAATAGATTGCAATCTGTAACACATACCATGTTTATTTCTCTCTGTTAAATTTGTAAAAAGGTAATAGTTATCCAAATTATTCCTAGAGAAAACGATCAGAGAATAATTTCCCACTGTTTACACTCAATCATGAAATATGGCGGCCCATACGGATAAAAATTATGGCATTATAACACCCCCCCCCCCCATAAATCATAAAATACTTTGTATCTATTAAACGTCTTAGGTGTATATTTCAAAGTCACAGATATACAAAAAAATCATTTACAATTTTTATGATGAGATAAGTAGTATTAAAAGATTTAATTTAACTCTTTATAAATTTATTCCTTGTTTGTTATAACCCCCCTTTTTAAATTTTATGGTCACAAAACTGAAATTAACTAGCACAGTAGAACCTTTTTTATATAGAATTACCTTAAGTTAATAAGAGATCTGTATTAAGATGAAGTAAAAAAAATTAGATAAATTTGAAATTTTTATTTACTATTAAAATTGCCTTTAAAATCTTTTTCATTTTTCTTTTTCTTTAAGTCAGGTCGCATAAGTTTATTTTTTAAGGTATAGCAATATGGATTTTAAAAGTTTAAACCTTCACTAATACAAAATAAAGATGGATATCATAAGTCAGTATTTTAAATTCATATATATCATTATACCTATAAGTATTATTTCATTAAAATTTATATATCAAAAGAAATATGCATACATTGAAGAATTCGAAGGAAAAAAAATGACAAAATACAACATGGAAAAAAATGAATTTTAACCAAGATCAGAGTTTTTGTATAAAGAAATATCAGAACAAGAATTTTCTTTTTTCAATTAAGGTAATAGACTCCCCTCGTCTTGAAAAGGACTGGAGATGTGGCCGTAGGTTGATTGAGCTTGGGGTACTTGCTGATGGCTTGTCTGCCTGCAAGAAATGTGGCTTACCCTTACAACTTTCCCACTGCCAAGGAATAACAAACTTTGGTCTTTCAGCTATGCTTAAAATACCTTGCATGAATTCTGCTTGCAAAATGATGAACAATGTTTCAACAGGAAAAAGGCATAATAAAATTTGGGATGCCAATACAAAGTTAGCAGCAGGTCAGTATATTCATGTACATTGGATGAATAAAAATTGACAAACATTCAAAACAATAATGATAACTAAGTTTAAAATAATGAAAATTGTATTCAAATGAATATTATATTAAATAATTGATGGTATGTATTTTATTATTGGATCATTTTTCTTTTCATGTTCTGACAGCTGTACAACACACTGGAATAGGCTTTGACCAGATAAGTGGAATACTGGCTGAGCTAAACATGCCACCCATCAGCAGAACACTACTTAGCAGCAGACAAGTAGAGATTGGAAAAGCTACAGAATGTATTGCTTCCTTATCGATGCAAGAAGCTCTAGAAGAAGAAGTTATGGCAACAAACATGTAAATTTTTATAATTCATACACTTAAAATTGATATTATATAGGCATATGGTCATAAGTAATTTGAAATAAGTCTGAATTGCCCCCCCCCACCCCACCCCTATGTACCCTTTTAAAACTACAAGAGCATGATATAATTAATTCTGAGTTTTAAACAGAAACATAAAATGATATTATATATATATGGCTGTTGAATTATTAAGAAATGTTTATTACATATATTATATCTTCCCACAGAAAGAAACAGTCATCCAGCATAAGTGTCAGTGTAGATGGGGCTTGGCAAAAGCGCGGAAGTGGCCGGTCATATGATAGCCTTACAGGTAATATTTTACAATTATGGAGTCTTCACGATTATCATATGGTTTGATATTCAAAAAAAAAATTACTGGGTCAAATGTATTATTTATATCATACCTGTATTTGTAATTGATTATCGCTTTTTTCATACAAAAATAAAGTATGAATATTTTTAAATTTATTTCTTGATAAATATATTATACTTGATTATGTAAATATTTTATTATTTATTTGAAAGTTTATATATAAGTTGATATATGTTATATACATACATGTACTTTAAAGAACTTTACAGTTTAAATAATTATGTCATTCCTTGTAGATGTGAATTATCTATGTTATTAAAATGCAATATGATTTTTATAGCCAAAATTTAAGAACACTGATTTTCATCTTAATTCATGTCTAGGCCATTGCTCAATGATGGGTGTAGAAACAGGGAAAGTCATCGATTACAGTGTCCGTAGTAAAACATGCAAGATTTGTGAGAATGCGGAAAGGAAAAATACACCACCTGCTCCACATGAATGTACAAGAAATTGGACAGGTAATGTCACTTAGAAAACTTCAACAAAATAATTTAATTCATGCAAATATTTACAAGCATTATACCTGCAGAAAAATTTAAGCAATGTGAAATACTTTACTTTAAAATCCTATTCTCTTAATTCTAAAGTCTAAGGTAAAAGAGATATATTATACTTTTTATATTTTAAGAAAAAAGATTTTTTGATATTAAAAAAGAATGTTATATTTACAGGAAGCTCAAAGTCCATGGAGCCTGATATGATAGTGGAGATGGTAGGAAGGACACTGCAGAAAGGAGTAAGGATGGAAGGTCTGGTTGGGGATGATGACACAACTGCTATCACGCGAATCAACAAAGAATTAGATGCAAATATCCAGAAACAGTCCGACAAGAACCATGTAAAAAAGAACATTGCAAATTCCCTGTACAATCTTCAAAAAACGCATAAAAGTCTCTCCACTAAAATCATAAGATACATTCAGAAGTGCTTCAACTATATGGTTTCTCAGAACCAGGGTAGCCCAAGTGGAATTGAAAAAGGCCTGACTGCTTTGTCCTTTCATCCCTTTGATAATCACAAAGAATGTGATCAACTTTGGTGTCACCATAAAAGAGACCCAGCCAGAAAGTTTACATCCCTCCCTTATGGTCGACCATTGGAGAATAAAGCTCTGCAGCAAGACCTGGAAGGCATTTTTAACAAGTTAAAGAAGCATTCACAGAAATTAGCCAATCTTGGAAGCACGCAACCAAACGAAAGTTTTAATAAAACTGTGGCATCCAAAGCTCCAAAAAATCGCCTCTTCAGCAGAACAATAACCTACAGAGTAGCAGCAAGTGTGGCACAAAAAAATATTGGTCAAGGCTATCTGGTGCAGGCAAGCAAAATTTGCATTATATTTAAAATTAGGCTTTGATTACTGTATGTATGAATATATATGTATATACTAGTGCAAGAATTGTAACTATGAATTTAGCAATTCATTCTTTATAAAGTCCCTGTTTTTATCAATAGGTCAACAAGAAGATTGGCATTTCCCCGGGAACTTATACAAGGAGGCTAGCTGCTCTCAAAGACAGAATAAATAGACGGAAAAAAAGCCATGTCGATCACCAAAGAAGCAAAAAGAAAAAGACTGCACCTGAAAGCAGAGAGGTTTGAATGAAATTTACCTTACCATTACCATAATGTTAATGTTATTGATTTTTTTTTTACAAATAGAGGTTGCTTAAAGATACGTAATTAATGCATGCATGCCAACCAGTGTCAAGACTTAATATGATGACAGTGAAATGATATTTTATGCTGACAATTATATGATGAACAGTTTACATATACAGTATACTCTTAATAATAAGTGATAATCATACCTGAATTCACATACAGTTTAGATTTTTTTATTCATATATAGAAAGCAAATGACAGCAGCAAGGGAGATTAGAGAGGGTCCTACCTATTGCTCAGAAATTGCCTTGCAGACCCCTACTGGTATTGGTGAAATACCACCACCTTTGAGTAAACCGTCCTTTCAGCCAATTGAAAATTTAGGCATTTACCAGCACGTCTACTTTGACCTTGAAACAACAGGGCTAGGTTTGTACTGCGTGTTTGCATAAAAACAAAAACAAGTACACAAGAATTTCAAGTACATGCAGTCCAATATAAGATTTTTTCAGCATGTGATTCTAATGTCTTTTACCATACTGAAATGATGTCCCATTATCGAATGTTATTTTATTGTCTGGATGATATGCTTTGAATACATGTAACAAGATTGTATTGCTGTAAAGTTAAATAAGTAATATATTATATATATATATATATATATATTTATATATATATATATATATATATATGTTGGTGTATCCAATTTTATAAGATAATGGTAGATCATGAAACTGATATGCTTTGTCAACTGTAACCATTGTTTAAACCTTTCAGCCAGAAGCTCACACATCACACAAATTGCTGCTGTGTGTGGATCAGACAGATTTTCCCAGTACATTTTACCAAAGATCCCAATCACAGACAAAGCTACTGAAGTCACTGGATTAAGAGTTATGGATGGGAAAATGTTTCATGGCGATAAAGAAGTGGATGCTGTACACTTGGTGGCAGCTATTGATGCACTTTTGAATTTCTTCACAAAATTCCAGTCAAAAGTTGTTTTAGTTGGACATAATGTCAAGTCTTTTGACTGCCATATTTTTCTGAACTCTCTGCAAAATTGTGGTAAAACACAGGAAATTGGTAACTGTGTTGCAGGGTTTGTTGACACAAAACAGTTGTTCAAAGTTTTTGATTCAAAAGTTGGATCATTTTCCTTAGAAAATTTGTACAAACGCTATGTGTGCGAACCTTACAAGGCTCATGATGCACTAGAGGATGTTTTAGCGTTACAAAAACTAGTGACCTCTGTAGGTGTGGATTTGACTGATCCAAAGTATTTGTCTTCTTCATTCACATTTTCAAATGCAGTTGATAGCCACTCTTATAGTTTAGAAGTACGCAAGAACTTGCCCTCCTTAGAACATTTGATTTCAGAAAAGATAGTTAGTAGACACATTGCTAACAGGATTGCAGGGAGTGGACTTTGTTTTAGTTTTTTACAACTTGTTTATAACAGAGATAGCAAAGATGGAATATACAATCTCTTTTCTGAAAATGTGAAAAAAGCTCCACGTGTTACAAAGTCTTTAAAGATATGTTCATCTTTAAACAAATATTTTTCATCAAGTTGTGAAAGTTAAGATTCTAGACTAGTGTTTTGAGTGTACATGTACTGCATGGTTAATAGTATAGTTACATGTAGCATTTGTTTAGCATTTTTTACACTGATAACCAAATTAGCCAAATTTCATTTTTAACTTGAAAATATAATTTCATTCTACATTTTGAGATTTGTGATCAATATATAGTTACATGTATATGTACAGCTAAGCTAGATGCTATATATTAATACATTTAGTATCTTAAGCATTTTTTACACTGATATCTGTTAATCACATCAGCCCAAATTTCATTGTAAACAGGTAGATATAATTTAATTCATTGTACATTTTGAGATTTGTGATCAATATATATTTTAAGTACAGCTAAGATGCCATATATAAATTGTATTTTTAGCGTTTTTTACACTGATATCTGCCAACCATACCAGCCAACTGGAAGATAACATTTTCTTGGTACATTTTTGAGATTTGTGACCAATTTTATAGTTATACTATCAATTATTACAGTGTATATCATAATTAATTAATATTAATTAAATGTACATGTACATACATTTTTAAAATTTCATAATACAGCTTCATTTTGTGGCTTTGTTTTTCAATGTAACATTATTAGATTCAGAAAAAATATGTAACTTTTTTAAAATCAATTAATCTTATAAATTTTGTATCAGAGGAAATTCGGACGGAAAATTGTACTTTTTATTGACTTGAAACATGATAATAACAACATTAATTCATAATATTAAATTCTATAAAGAATATATTATCCAACTGCTTGTCTGGCCTTATTAATTTTTGTTCTATAAATTACAATAAAATGTTTTCATGTTTTTATTGAAAAATTTTAAGATGAGGAAATTCGAGCTAATCTGAAAATCTTATATGCATGAATACCTAACAATTCCTTTACTGTAAATGATTTGCTCACTACTTATCTTCACTATGAATGTAAAACAAAAAAATTCTGAATATATAATACATCGAAAAAAATCCATTAGATGGGGATTAACGAACACCAAAATATTAATTCTTCAAGTGTACAGAGGAAATTCGGAATACATTTTTTGTGAGATTCAAGCACAAAAGTTCGTTTTTTTTACTACTTAATATCATGCTTTAACATAGAACCTTAGACTTAAGTTGCTTTTTTACATCTAATCATATTTTATTTTCTTGAACAATCAATTTAAGATACCACCATGGAATTTTTGTGTTATTACACTAAAAAACTCTATTTTAAGCATTGACTTTTCAAATGACCTTCAAGGAAAATCAAGCAAGATTACCCAAAACTTTTATTGTTTTATTGAAATGAGCATATCTTAAAGTCTCTACATGCTTAATTTCATCATTTTCTGAATATAAGAAATATGAAAAGAATCCATCCTTAATTAGTTTTTCCAAACCTTTGTATTTTTACATTAAAACCAAAAAATGTTGTTATTTTTAATCTCTACTGTACTGCTATAGCTGTCCGATGCTTGGTAAATATTGTCCGATCCATGGTGAAATAGTTCAACACTTCATTAATTTGCTTTATTTTCTACATTTTTAACAATTTCACAATTTTTTCTCCAATAATTTTTATTTATATTTGGACGACATTTGCTGCGTGAACAAAGGGGAAAATCCAAAGGTGTCCGATGCATGGTGAAATCGCCCTATGTATGAAACATTAAGAAATAACCTCACAGTTGATATACTTTGGTATTAAAATATAACATTGTTATTAGATTTTGCTTCCGATTGTCACAGGAAGCAATCAGAAAAATTACAGTGTCCGGTGTTATGCTTTCAACTGTCACTTAATTGGTTTTTTAACTCAGTTTTGTTCTTTTAATGTACTAAGGAACTTCAAACTTGAAATGCAGACTGAAAAAATGAAGTAGCCAATATTAATAAAAAGGTATCACTGTTAGTCGTCACTGAACTATTCTTTTTTATTGGTATATCATATGTTTCTATTTCACATTGATGGATGATATTATTTTTTCCCCAGTTTTTGTCCACCAGATTTCTAAGAGATGGCTCGATAGATTTACTTGAAGTTTTTTAGGACTGATAGAGAATAATCATATCTCGAGATGTTTTTTTCATTTTTTGAAAATTCATTTCCTGTCGTCCGTTTCCTGTCCCGCGACAAAAAGCTTGTCACATCGAGATCTCAGAAACGATAAAGATTGAACATCCAAACTTTGAGGGATGATAGAGCTATAGTTGTAGATGTGTTTAAACATTTTTGTTTTGTTTGGCATAACTTCCGGTCGTCACCGGAAGCTCTTCAAATTTTTCTGTTTTTACGTATTTAATTTACTTTCCGTAGAATAAAGATATTATATAGATCCTTACATATGTCATCCATGCAATGTTAAATAAACAAAAAAATTCTACTTCCGCTGAGATATCTCGATTATCTCAGGAAGCTAGCTTTTTTAAAACATTTTTTGTACCCGCAAGATCTCAGAAACTGTAAGTGATCAAGACACGAAACTTTCACTGGTTAAAGACATTTGAATGAAGATATGTTTTAATAGTTTCATTTTGCCTTCCGTCACTTCAGGTCCACACCTGAAGAGTTCAAATAAATCAAGCTGTTTATCCGTTTAATTATTTTATGCGATAGTTTTAGCTACTTTGATAAATAATAATGTTATATAGGCAAGTAAATAAGAAGTAACAAATCTATATGTCATTGAGCACTTCCGTTTGTCAGTTTCCCGTCCCGAGACAAAAAAAAACCTAATTTCGACGATATCTCAAAAACGGTAATGGTTTGAACAACCAAACTTTGTGGGATGATGTACATGTGTGAACACTATTTTGTTTCGTCCGGCGTAACTTCCGGTCGTCACAGGAAGTACACCCAATTTTGATTTTTTAAAAATATTTTGGTTATTTTTGGTTATTTAGCATTGAAGTAAAATTTTAGCTATAAAATAACAAAAGGTCATCTATGCATGGTAATAAAACATAAAAAGTTCTACTTCCGGTGAGACATCTCAAATATCACAGGACGCCTTCTTTTTAAAAACAAAGTACCCGCAGGATGTCAGAAACTGTGGGAGATCAAGACCCAAAACTTTTATGGATAATCAACTTTTGTTTCATTTGGTCGTTCGTCACTTCCGGTTCTCACTCGAAGCGTTCAAGCAATAGCATTTTTTTTAACTTTAGAATTTTTTAAACATTTTACTCAGTGTGATGAACAGTTACGAATCGTAGGTAAATGTACTAAAATATGTATTTTCAATTTCTTAATCACTTCCGTTCGTTCGTTTCCGGTCCCATGACAAAAACCTTTTCTTTAAAAGAGATATTATAACAAACAAAATTTTGAACATCCAAACTTTCAGAAAAGATAGAGCAATATATAAAGATATGTTTACTATGATCTGTACGATCCGGCATAACTTCCGGTCGTCACAAAAAGTACTCAAAAATTGACATTTTGTCTTTGTTTTTATTTCTAGAAAATTCTTTTACAGTATACATTATATCCATTTTTTGTTTAGAAGACAAACGGATTTTTTGTACAGATGAATACATGAGGAACAGAAGACCTTTTTGTTGCTATAGCAACAAGAGTCTAGTTATTATTATTATTATTTTTTTCCCCTTTTTTGTCCACAAGATTTCTCAGAGATGCATTGATGGATTTTCTTGAAATGTTCAGGACTGATAGAGAACGATAATATCTCTAGGCGTTTTTTTCATTTTTTCAAAATTTTACTTCCTGTCGTCCGTTTCCTGTCCCGCGACAAAAAGCTATGGACAATGAGATCTCAGAAACAATAATGACTTGAACCTCCAAACTTTGAGGGATGATAGACCTATTGTTGTAGATGTGTTTAAACTATTTTGTTTTGTTCGTCGTAACTTCCGGTCGTCACCGGAAGCACTTCAAAAATTATGCTTTTACGCATTTAATATATTTCTCGGAGAATTGAAATATAAGTATAAATGCTTACATATTGCATCTTTCCGAAGTTTACTTAACATGAAAATTCTACTTCCGGTGAGATATCTCAAATATCTCATGTAGCCTTTTTTAAAACAAATGTTTGAACCGCGAGATCTCAGAAACTGTAAGTGATCAAGACACGAAACTTACAGGGATGATAGACATTTGATAGAAGATGTGTTTAACCGTTTTTATTTTGTTGACCGTCACTTCCGGTCCCCACAGGAAGAGTTCAAACAAATCAAGTTTTTTGAAAGTTTAACCAGATTTCTCAGAGATGGCTGGATGGATTTTCTTGAAATTTTCACGACTGATAAGGAACGATAATATATCCAGGCGTTTTATTTCATTTTTTCAAAATTCACTTCCTGTCGTCCGTTTCCTGTCCCGCGACAAAAAGCTATGGACAATGAGATCTCAGAAACGATAAAGACTTGAACCTCCAAACTTTGAGGGATGATAGACCTATAGTTGAAGATGTGTTTAAATTATTTTGTTTTGTTCGTCGTAACTTCCGGTCGTCACCGGAAGCACTTCAAAAATTACGTTTTTACGCATTTTATTTCTTTAACACAAAATTGAAATATAAGTATAAGCGCTTACATATGTCATCTATCCGATGATTAATAAACAAACAAAAAATTACTTCCGGTGAGATATCTCAAATATCTCAGGTGCTCTTTTAAAAACAAATATTATAACAGCAAGATCTCAAAAACTGTAAGTGACCAAGACACAAAACTTACATGGCTGATAGACATTTGATAGAAGATGTGTTTAACCGCTCTCATTTTGTTAACTGTCACTTCCGGTTCTTACTGGAAGGCTTCAAACAAATCATGTTTTTAACAAGTTTAACTGACTTTCTTTGGTGTTTCGTCTTGCCTGACAAACAGTGATATACGCTGAGTAAATGTATGAGAAATACCAGCTTTTGTTTTTATTTATCACTTCCGTTTGTCCGTTTCCGGTCCCGAGACAAAGAATATTGTTTCAAAGAGATCTTAGATTTGGCAGAGACGTGAACAACCAAACTTTGAGGAAAGATTAACTTATGATTGTACAAATGGTTAACATTTATGTTTAGTTCGGCGTTACTTCCGGTCGTCATGGAGAGTACTTCAGAAATTGATTTCTTTTTTATTTTCGTTGTTTTACATGTAAGTAACGTCTGGATATACATGTATCATTCAAAATAATTATCACATCCACTTTTATTTCTATGTGAGAGAAGCAATGTCTTACAGTTAAATTGATACATGTATATCAAAACGGAAGACCTTTTTGTTGCTTTTGCAACAAGTGTCTAGTTATTATTATTTTTTTTTTTCCTTTTTTTGTCCACAAGATTTTTCAGAGATGGCGGGATGGATTTTCTTGAAATTTTCAGGACTGATAGAAAATGATATTATCTCTAGGCGTTTTTTTCATTTTTTCAAAATTCACTTCCTGTCGTCCGTTTCCTGTCCCGCCACAAAAAGCTATGGACAATGAGATCTCAGAAACGATAAAGACTTGAACCTCCAAACTTTGAGGGATGATAGACCTTTAGTTGTTGATGTGTTTAAACTATTTTGTTTTGTTCGTCGTAACTTCCGGTCGTCACCGGAAGCACTTCAAAAATAACTACTTTTTCGCATAAAATTCATTTTCGATAAAATAAATATATAAGTATAAATCTATGCATAGGTTATCTATGCGATGTTAACTCAACAAAAAATTTCGACTTCCGGTGAGATATCTCAATTATCTCAGGTAGCTTTTTTGAAACACATTTTGTACAAACGAGATCTCAGAAACTTTAAGTGATCAAAGCACAAAACTTTCATGGATGATAGACATTTGATTGAAGATGTGTTTAACCGGTTTCGTTTTGTCTTCCGTCACTTCCGGTCCACACAGGAAGAGTTCAAACAAATCGAGCTGTTTATCAGTTTAACTTATTTTCATTGATATTTGTAGTGTGCTGGATGAGAAATGAAGTACAAAGGGCAAGTTTACAAGATATATTAAATACAATTTAGATTGAGCACTTCCGTTTGTCCGTTTCCTGTCCCGCGTTGAAAAAGCTTGTATCAACGAGATCTCAAAAACGGTAAAGACTTGAACATCCAAACTTTGTGGGATGATAGACCCATAGCTGTAGATGTGTTCACACTATTTTGTTTTGTTCGTCGTAACTTCCGGTCGTCACCGGAAGCACTTCAAAAATAACTACTTTTTCGCATAAAATTCTTTTTACATAAGATAAATATATAAGTATAAATCTATGCATAGATTGTCTATGCGATGTTAACTCAACAAAAAAATTCTACTTCCGGTGAGATATCTCAAATATCTCAGGTAGCTTTTTTGAAACACATTTTGTACAAACGAGATCTCAGAAACTATAAGCGATCAAAGCACAAAACTTTCATGGATGATAAACATTTGATTGAAGATGTGTTTAACCGGTTTCGTTTTGTCTTCCGTCACTTCCGGTCCACACAGGAAGAGTTCAAACAAATCGAGCTGTTTATCAGTTTAACTGTTTTCCTTTGATATTTGAAGTGAAGTCGATGAACAGTTAAGTAGAAAGGGCAAGTACACAAAAATTTTTTAATTACAATTTACATTGAGCACTTCCGTTTGTCCGTTTCCTGTCCCGAGACAAAAAACCTTGATTCCTGGAGATCTCAAAAACGGTAACGACTTGAACGATCAAACTTTGTGGGATGATAGACCTAAGTATGGACATGTGTTTACACTATTTTGTTTCGTTCGGCGTAGCTTCCGGTCGTCACCGGAAGCACTTTAAAAATTTGTTTTATTCATTTTACATAAAATGAAAATATCAGTATACAATCTTACATATGTCATCTATATAATTTTAAATTGGCAAATAAATTTTACTTCCGGTGAGATATCTCAAGTATCTCTATGTAGCTTTTCTTTTTACAAATTTGATGTCCGCAATATTTTCGTCATTGTAAGTGATTGAGACACGAATCTTTCATAGATTGTTTGATAGAATTTTGATTGGGGATGTGTTTAACGGGTTTAATTTTGTCAACTGTCACTTCCGGTTCTTACCGGAAGGGTTCAAACAAATCCTGTTTTTAACAAGTTTAGCTGACTTTCTTGGAATTTCATCTAGCCTGATAAACAGTGATGTACATTAAGCAAATGTACGAGAAATACCAGCTTTTGTTTTTATTAATCCCTTTCGTTCGTCCGTTTCGGTTCCGAGACAAAAAATATTGTTTCAAAGAGATCTTAGATTTGGCAGAGTCGTGAACAACCAAACTTTGAGGAAAGATTGACTTATGATTGTACAAATGGTTAACATTTTTGTTTAGATCGGCGCTACTTCCGGTCGTCACAGAAAGTACTTAAAAAATTGATTTCTTTTTCATTCTCGTTGTTTTACATGTAAGTAACGTCTGGATATATCATTCACAATAATTATCATATCAACTTTTTTCTGCATGTAAGAGAAGCAATGTCTTACAGTTAAATTGATACATGTATATCAAAACGGAAGACCTTTTTGTTGCTTTTGCAACAAGTGTCTAGTTATTATTATTATTATTATTCTTATTTTTTTCCCCGATTTTCTCAGAGATGACTGGATATATTTCCTTGAAATTTTCAGGAATGATAGGAAATGATAAACACTAGGGACGTTTTTTTCATTTTTTCAAAATCCATTTCCGGTCGTCCGTTTCCTGTCCCGCAACAAAAAACCTTGTCACCTCGAGATCTCAAAAATGGTAAAGACTTGAACAACCAAACTTTGTACGATAATAGACCTGTGTATGCAGATGTGTTTAAACACTTTTGTTTTGTTCGTCGTAACTTCCGGTCGTCACGGGAAGCACTTCAAAAATAGTTATTTCACGCAAAAAATTCATTTTCCACAAATTAATTATATCAGTATTAATCTACACATAAGTTATCTATGCAATGTTAAATCAACAAAAAAAATCTACATCCGGTGAGATATCTCAATCATCTCAGGTAGCTTTTTTAAAAACACATTTTGTACCCGCGAGATCTCAGAAACTATTAGTGATCAAGACACGAAACTTTCATGGATGATAGACATATGATTGAAGATGTGTTTAACTGATTTCATTTTGTTTTCCGTCACTTCCGGTCCACACAGGAAGAGTTGAAAAAAATCGAGCTGTTTATCAGTTTATCTGTTTTCCGTTGATAATTTTAGTTAGATAAATGAAAAATAATGTACAAAAGGCAAGTATACAAGAAATATTTAATACAATTTACATTGAGCACTTCCGTTTGTCCGTTTCCTGTCCCGAAACCAAAAACCTTATTTCGACGAAATCTCAAAAACGGAAACGACTTCAACAACCAAACTTTGTAGGATGATAGACCTATGTATGTACATGTGTTAACATTATTTTGTTTTATCCGGCGTAACTTCCGGTCGTCACAGGAAGTACACCAAATTTTGAATTTTTAGAAATATTTGGTTATTTAGCATTGAAGTAACATTTTAGCCATAGAAATACAAAAGGTCATCTACACATGGTAAAACAAAACCTCTACTTCCGGTGAGACATCTCAAATATCTCAGGTAGCCTTCTTTTATAAAAAACAAAGTAACCGCAAGATCTCAGAAACTGTGAGAGATTAAGGCACGAAGCTTAAATGAATAATGGACGTTTGATTGAACATGTGTTTAACGGGTTTCATTTGGTCGTACGTCACTTCCGGTTTTACTCGAAACGTTCAAGCAATAGAACTTTTTTATTAAATTCTTAATTTTTTTTTTTAAACATTTTACTCAATGTGATGAATAGTAACGTACCGTAGGTAAATGTACTAAAATATCTACTTTCCGTTTCTTAAATCACTTCTGTTTGTTCGTTTCCGGTCCCGAGACAAAAACCTTTTTTCCACCAGATATTACAACTACCCGGAAACAAAAACTTGAACATCCAAACTTTGAGGAAAGACAAAATGTATATATTATATCCATTTCCTGTTTACAAGATAACTGGAGATTTGTGCAGATTAATACATGAGGAACGGAAGACCTTTTTGTTGCTAAAGCAACAAGAGTCTAGTTATTATTATTTTTTCCCCCTTTTTTGTCCACAAGATTTCTCAGAGATGGCTGGATAGATTTTCTTGAAATTTTCAGGACTGATAGAGAATGATAATATCTCTAGGCGTTTTTTTCATTTTGTCAAAAATCATTTCCGATCGTCCGTTTCCTGTCCCGCGCCAAAAAGCTATGGACAATGAGATCTCAGACACCATAAAAACTTGAACCTCCAAACTTTGAGGGATGATAGACCTATAGCTGTAGATGTGTTTAAACTATTTTGTTTTGTTCGTCGTAACTTCCGGTCGTCACCGGAAGCACTTCAAAAATTATGTTTTTACGCATTTTATTTGTTTAACATAGAATAAAGATATAAGTATCAACGCTTTCATATGTCATCTATCCGATAATAAATAAACAAAAAAAAAATTACTTCCTGTGAGATATCTCAAATATCTCAGGTAGTCTTTTTAAAACCAAATATTATGACAGCGAGATCTCATAAACTGTAAGTGACCAAGACACGAAACTTACATGGATGATAGACATTTGATAGAAGATGTGTTTAACAGTTTTTATTTTGTCAACCGTCACTTCCGGTCCACACCGGAAGAGTTCAAACAATTCAAGTTGTTTAAGAGATTTACTGTTTTTGTTTGACTATGTAAGATAAATTGATAGACAATAAAGTCCTGTTGCGTAATGGTTAAGAAATACTAACTTTCATTTTTCATCGAACACTTCCGTTTGTTCGTTTCCTGTCCCGAGAAAAAAACCTTGATTCCTAAAGATCACAAAAATGGTGATGACTTGAACAATCAAACTTTGTGGGATGATAGACCTATGTATGTACATGTGTTTGCACTATTTTGTTTTGTTCGGCGTAACTTCCGGTCGTCACCAGAAGCACTTAAAAAATTATGTTTTTACACATTTTATTTGTTTAACACAGAATTGAATTTAAGTATAAACGCTTTCATATGTCATCTATCCAATTAATAATGAACAACAACAAAATTACTTCCGGTGAGACATCTCAAATATCTCAGGTAGTCTTTTTAAAACAAATATTATGACAGCGAGATCAAATAAACTGTAATTGACCCAGACACGAAAGTCACATGGATGATAGACATTTGATAGAAAATGTGTTTAACCGTTTTTATTTTGTCAACCGTCACTTCCGGTCCAAACCGGAAGATTTCAAACAATTCAAGTTGCTTACGAGTTTAACTGAATTGTGCACTTTTTCTGCCAGTGACCTTGACCTTGCCCGAATGACCTTGGTTTAAGGTCATGACACACCCTTAGGTCATAAGCAATATTTGTGTGAAGTAAGAACTTCTAATGTTTCTCCATAAGAAAGATATGGACCGGACACGAATTGAACAGACAGACGGACGGACAGACGGACGGACGGACAAGGTGATTCCTATATACCCCCCCAAACTTCGTTTGCGGGGTGTATAACAAGACGTATTTGAGTCAATGTTACACTAATGATACTACCGCTGTGATTTCATTATTCCTTGTTTATTCTTAAACAATACATTTCCTCCAACAATATTTTCATTTCGAAAGGGGGTGCTCGGCTTTGCGGTGCCCTTATCAAATTTATATCAAGAAACTGACATTGAAAAAAACATGGTAAACATTAAGTACGTTATTGCTTTACTACAACTGAAAAACGACTAAAAATTGATGTATTCTAAATTATCACCTGCCGTTCGGTATACTTAACAATTTACTGCATTAACTTTCGGGATATATGAATATTTATTTTAGTTTAGTTAGGCGGCTAGACATAGCTACTGTTCGCAATTCTTTGTAAAACATGTACAGCGATATCTGATACATTACCAATCATAAATTAAAAAAAAAATAATGATATCTTAAACAATGGACAATTGTATCTGAAGAAAAAAATGTAGGTTTTGACTTAGAAAATATATACTATCTGTATAAATGGAATCGAGTTATATCAGAATATTTTGTAGATTATATGATAAGAACCGCTATCGATTCTTGACATGATGTTTCTCAGTAACGTAAAGATCCAAAAACTTAAAAGAGTTATTTCTCTTTTCCCAATCTAAACAGCCACATACAAACCATTTATCGTAGAAAATAATGGACTTTCTCCTATTTACACCAGCAGAATCGGTCTCCTTTCAAAGTGAGTAAGAAATATTCAAAGTAAATGATAATAATATTTTCTTTATGGGCAAACGAAAAAAAACCATAATGCATCATGAGAATGTTTAGAAAAGAGAAGGGATGGTTTCGTCCCCCGAATAATCGGGTGTATTTATTCTGCATGTTATGCATCGGTTGTAAACAAAGAAAACTTTAGAAAAATTAGCTAACAAAATGTACACAGGTTTATGTTTAATTTGAACATTATGACCTTTATTTAAAGTTATGACTCTATTATTCTCGCTACAGTACTCGGTATGAAGACAATTATAAACCTCCAAGAGTTAAGAATGATACATATAAAAAAATCATTTATTCACGATGCTATAAGCAAATGGAACTCACTAAATACAGACACCTAAAAATCAACATCTATCCGCCAGTTTCAAAGAAGCATCTCTAATAACACCAGTGATTCAAAAATTCCTAAATATTTCCTTCATTGTAAAAGAGTAGCTAACATCATTCATACAAAATTAAGACACAATTGTTTACTAAATTATGATTTACACAGAGGAAATATTGTTGATTTTCCTAATTGCATGTGTGGAAAGAATAAAATCGGACCAAGCAGCTTTAAGGAATTTACTTTTGGAATATAAAGATTATATCAAAATGTTTGAACCTAATATGTTTTACAGCGCGACCGTTGGGGCGAGCACAGCATGTGATGAACAATGAATTATATTAAATCAATAAAAATAAAATAAGCAACGTAAATGAATTTGAATGAACTTTGGAGGTAGCATTGACTGAATGTCGTATACATCGTTATTGTTTTTATATTGTCTTGCTGATTCTCGTGAGAGTGTGAAGTGATAAAAATTGCCATGATAACAGGGAACTACTGCGACGATTAAAACAATGCATTACTGGTACGATTTACTGACGCCAAAAAAATCCATTTAATGAATGTACAACTTGTCCGAATTTTCTATTCACACACGCTTTGTCGGAAGAGCTCGCTTCGCCCAGGCGCTGCGCGCCGGCGAGCTGCGCTCGCTATAACATGTAAAAACAATAAACCGTGATTATATTTTACTTCGTAAATGTTTTTTCTTCTTCGTTTAAATTATAAATGAGAATACAAGTTGAAATGCACCGACTCGGACGGATTATTTTTCATTGTTAAACAGAATATATATAAAATGAAATATGTCATATGTATTGCTTTAAAAAACCACTTATTCCGATAGAATATCAGAACCGTTGTTGAAATTCAAATAAATTTGAAAATAATATCAAAGATTTAATTATATTAGAGATTCATTTTTTTCCAATATCTTAAAATTTCTTATTTTTACAACGCAATAATAAACTAATCTCAATGAAAGTGTGAATGGATTATCTTTATATTCCTACACAATCACAAGTGCCAAACATATGCTTTGGGATATACAATACTTTTTTTTAAATCCATCAAGAATGAATCTCTCTATTTCTTACGAAGATTGTAATTCATAGCTCTAAAATTTACGTGGCTCGTTTATTAATATATCGATTTCTTCAACAATCTAGGAAAAATCGTTTTGATGTACATATAAAATAATTCAGTTTATGTTTCCTACTATTTACGATCAATTTAAAAAATTGAAAAAGTCAGATGTAAAGATAAACAAAAAAATGATTTTTTTTTGACGATTCATGCGGAATATGGAGGTAGCTATCGTTACAGAAAAAAAAATAACCCGCGTTGGTAATGTATTTCTTTTCTGCAATGTCGATCGGCCCGATAATCTATGACAATCAAAAGGGACAGGGGTTTTCAACATTAGACTTGCATGCTGAGTAGTCGATGGCTTTTAAATCTGGCCTATTATTGAGATCTGTAATAAAACTTCTAAAAAGGCACGGGATCAATTTCTGTATGAACTCTTATAGTGTAACCTTTTAAACAAAAATGAAAACAGTTACATTTGATAGTTCAACAGAAGGGGAACGTTTAACAGTTTGGAATCAGTGTTTCAGACGATTTACTTTTTTAATCTTTCTCATATAAAAAAAAGTTTGTATATAACGATGGTAGATCAAGTGCTCATTTTCCTTTTTTTTTTTTTTAATAAAGAATCGCTTTTTAAACTAACTGACATGTACAATACTTTAGAGATTACAAAATTTCCCTATAAAATCACTATGGAAACAGGGTGTCTTCAGTTGACCTAGATAGTTAGAAGAATTCAATGGTAACATGTAGCATTTAAACCTCACGTATGCAGGTAGAAACCAGTCGCTTTAGATACACGATACTGCCCACATTTTTGAAAAACAGAGTCTTATAATGTAAACACATGTTGAATAGAAATGACTCATAGGTTTCGTTTTCAGAGCTTTATTATTGCTTATTATGTTTACTCAAAATGTGTCAGATTTAAAGATAGGGTTGAATAAGAAAAGTCTTAAAAATATCAAACAGAGCCTCTTCAACTTTTTAAATTTTCCTCTTTAAGATGCGACTACAAGAGTGGACATATTTAGCTGGCGTTTTCTGTTTAGTTGCTTGTTATGGTAAGGTTATAATTGCATCATATCTTTGTACATTCTAAAACATTTATTACATGCTTAATACTTGCTTAATGCTTCATGAAGCAAACTATACTTTTAACCTATTTAAGGTATTTTCAAATAAGCCGGAGAGCTCTGTATTTACCAGAATAAGCTCGGTAAGTTACGGAGATTGAAGTAAATTTCAAAATGTCGAACTATTTGATTTAACATAATAAACCGTAAAATTAAGAATTGATAAATTAAGTGAAGCAATATTTCTTTACAAAATTTTAAACAAAATATTTTAACTTTTTCCCCGTATTATGAGGTTTTAGAAGCTTTACGTCATTTGCCGTTGTATGACGTAATTTTTTTTTCCGCGGCGCTCTTGGGATAAAGTGAAAGAAAAAAAAACTACTTCATAGAGTTAAGTTTGCAGAGCGTAAATCACGTTTTCCGTCGAAAATAGGTCGTTTTAATTATTGATTTCGTAGATTCTGTGACTGTGCATAACTTGAATTTGGTGTTGTCCGGTAATTGTATGACTCTTTTTAATTTGTTGAATTTTTGGTATACCTTATTTCATTATACATAGTGACTACAGAATATTTCGGAACCAACATTTTTATAACGCGTATTTATCACAGACTATTTTTAATAAGTAGCATACATACGGAGTTCCTTGTTAAATTGCTTGTACACGTTAATTGTAATCATTTTCTTTAAACATTTACTTGTTATTTTCCGTTTATCAATTATTACCTGTATTTTTTCATCGGGATTCTAACAAATTTTTCTCTTGCATTCATATAATGTGATTGAACAGTATATTGTTCAATCTTATTTAAATTGCTGGATTTTCTATCATTCAAATTTTACTATTAAATATTGATTCTTCTTTAAGGTCACGATGTAGTAAATGAAAGGTGCCTACAGATTTATGAAATTCAGGATATAAATTCTTTTAATGATGCTTCATAACAATTTATTTGTTTCATAGGGTGTACCGGGGCTTAAATGTTTGGTAAACACAATGAAAAATCATGTTTTAATATAATTTCTTTAGAGCCGTAAAATACGGGAAAAGATTCATCAACTCAATTACAACAACATAATGGATGGTTCAAGCACTATTAACTAGATCTTGACCTTAAAGTCAATACGTTCTAATTGGCTGTGACTAAAAAGCGTTACCATCCAATGAAATCAAATACTCAAAATTTGATTGACAGGTTCAGCTTGTTAGCCGATGTCCGATGAAAATCAAATAATATCAAAACTGTATTTTTTTAAAAATACGTTGTATGCTGTCCCATGTTCAGAAATGAGTCACAGACAGCTAGTAAACATCATTTATTTACTAGGAATAAACTGTAGATCCTTCAATATAAACTTATATACTAATCACTTATTACACAATTGCATGAAATTGTCATTACATAATATAGGTAGGGACAGTTAAACATATGTACAAAAGTGTATCTTTTTAACTCTAGTCATTTTATTGTCACAATATATAAAAACCCATAAGCATGAAAGTAAACGAGTATGCACTGAACTTCATGTAAATTAACTGACATTACATCTAGTAAAAGCTCAAATACATATCGAAGATATCAAAAACATGTTTGTTTACTGCACGAAGTACACATAGCCCATTCAAATAGTAAAATATACCTTAATGGAATTTATATACAAGTCAAAGTGCATAAGAAAGAAATATACTGTTCATAACTCTATATGTTATATAAAAAATACATACACTGTGGGGTCTCGATGTCACCAAAAAAACTGAAGGAACGTGGTTCCGAGAATTTGTGCATGGCGCTCGTGGAGCGGAGGTACTACTATAAACTCTGAACCGGTTATATATATATAAATCCGGATTATAACTGAACATAATAAGCAATTCCGGATTGATTCCAGAACACATTGAAAATTTTTTTTGGATAAATATTAATCATGATTACACTTGTTTTTGTCAAAGAAAAGTATTTTTAGTGCAGTATTTGCAGTCCTAAAGTTACTTCTTCCCCAGTGATTTAGAGGGAAAAATTATTTTTAGAAACTTCATACTCGTACATGTACTGATCAAATGAGTACATAGAATATATACCTTACCAGGCATTATTTTTTGGTCAATTGTACAAACTTTGATTGGAGAAATAAAACACCTGTTAGACGGAAGTAAATTCTTTTAAGAAGAGTGAAAAAAATATTTACTGTGGAATCATCATTGTTCATAGTAGACCAATGTCCGTGGCTTTAGTGGATATTCTTTGCCCACGAATTTACATCCCCACGAATATACAAAACATTTGTTTTATTTTTATTAAGATTCTCCCTAACTTGCTACCAATAAAATTACGCCCCCGCGAAACGGGAACATATCGGATATCAACTAACATTGATCCACACAAAAATAAAGTACATCCACACAATGCAATTATAGAAACCGTATGATATAGCAAAGAAAACTTTCAAAAACCTTATTAATGAATAAAAGTGGAATATTCAATTTATGCTTTAAATTATCCTTTATCGCATTGGAAAAATAAAAGTAATTTTAATGGTGTTCTATACGACAAAATAGATTTAATATTTTTCGTTATTTCGAAAGTTAAAGTATTAATTTTAAAAATGAAACATGGGTCTACCTGTCGCAAACCACTTAGGTGTTTTACGGGTTGGAAATAATCACTCATGTGTCATTCTGAAAACTTTAGATATGTTTATTTCTGTACACTTAAACTCAATGGCGTTTTATTCCAAACAATTGTCTCTTGTGGTTTCAACATAAACAACTTGAATCTTTCAATGCAGAAAACGATGAGTTAAATACTTTCAGTTAAAAAACAATTTTGGTTTCAAAGCTAAAACCACACTCATCATAATATAGGAATATCATTTAGATAAATATTAAAACATGCTGCTTCCTTTGCAATTTGGGTGAATTTCATGGAGACGTTTGGTTCACAGCTATTATCATTATCAGTAATATACGTATTAACGTAGCTTAAATATATTGTTGGACAAGGAAAAGAGTAAGTTTAGTTGTATCTTTAACTTGAAATACATATTTGAGATTACAATGCCTTTTTTTTGCTTAACCATACAGACAACCTCAGCAGGAGGAGGACAACTACAGTTACACAGAGTACAACCTTTAAATCTGACACAGATTTCTGGTATAATGCGACCTTAGCTATTGATGGACTGACCAACACATCTGATAGCTACTGTAGTCATACTGGAACAGACCAAGCCATTGCTTGGTTACAGGTAGACCTTGGAGCATACTACAGCATACACAGTGTAAAACTGTTTTATAGAAACGAAGGTAAATTACGTTTTTAATTGCTGTATCTGCTTATTTCTTTTTGCCATTTTCATTGATTCGTTACAAGATAAGGTAACAGGGTTCTATGCATTTTAAAACCGTATTGCTCTACCTTTGAAGAAAACCTTCGTATAAAGATTGAGAAAATACACAGTCTTAAAAGGTTAAATTTAGATATTTTTTCTTTGCTAAAAATAGTACACATCCAAACTTATTATTTCTTAAAATTCTATATACATCTGATGGTTAATTTATTGACCAACCAGCATTTTTTAAACAAAAACTGTTTATGAAACGTTTTTTCGACATAAAAATTGGATTTGTTTTGTAAACAGAGGGAATCTGGCGACCATATCGCTTCAGACAGTTTATTCTGGATGTCTCGGGTGTACCAGTAACAGAGTCGATAACACTCAACAGAACGCGATGCTTCACTGACAATACGTCAGCCCCAGAAGTACCCCCAGATGTGATATCAATACCCTGTCAACACACAGCGAGATATGTTATTATTGAAACTACATACGACGCGCCTGAAGATGACCCCGTCAAAGGGCCGATACTTGAAATATGCGAGATCGAAATAAATGGTACGGTATGGAACAAAGACGGTTTTTAAGAAGTTTATTGACGCTTAAGTGCATATGATGCCAAAATTGATTTTTAACTCGATTAACATACTAAATGATATTTATAAAAAAAATGAGGATGGAAAGCTAAATGTTATTTACCGATCGTTACATGTACTTTGATAATATTTCCATAGGTTGTGAGATTGGTAAATATGGTGATGACTGCATTTTCTGTCAAGGGTGTCAAACGTGTAACATTGAAAGTGGAAAATGTGGTATGTTCTTCACATGATTAATTTTCATAAATGCGGGGGAAAAAACTCGATTTCTTAATGATAATTTTTAAAGGATGAGGAATTATATTTTTTTGTTAATTTTGAGCAATAAACAATTTCTAATCGTTATCAGTAGAATATTCAGAATCAGCATCAAAATTGAAACACATTCTACAAACCACATTTTTCTCAATTATAATCAGACCAATTGAATTCGGTGCTTGAAATTGACTTTACTTTTATTTTAGTATGCAACAACACACATTACGGTCCGACATGCTCTCTTGAATGCAGTGATAAATGTACAATGGAATCATGCAGTGATGAAACTGGATTTTGTGTGTTTGGATGCCGATCAGGCTATTATGGAAACAGGTGCAACATCGCCTGCTATGCATGTCAATCTGGATGCGATAGAATTACAGGAGAATGTATTGGAGATTGTCCGGTCGGAAAGTATGGATTTTCCTGTGATAGGAATTGCAACAATTATTGTAGAAATGGGTGTGAGAAGATTTCGGGTCTTTGCAATGAATGTGTCAGCGGAAAAATGGGGAAGTTTTGCAACACGACCTGCGGGGATGATTGTGGTTATGGGTGTGATCGAACAACTGGAAACTGTACAGAACGACCCGAGTGGTATCATGACAGACCGTCCGGTATGATACTGACATATTTACACATATATTCAATAAAGTTCGTTTGTTTTACAAATTTAAATGCATTTATTTGAAATCTAAGCATATTGTTGCAATTCATTTTAAAGCAATCGTTGATTAAAGCTGAATAGTACTTGTATAAGGCCATGTCCGCCATATTTCTCTTCGATCACCGCTTTCCTTTAAACCCCAATATATGCAGCAAACCTTTCTACAGTTTAAAGTATTTCGCTGCAAAGATTTTGCCTGTGTGGACGTACATCTTGCATTGCCGTGTTACTAGGTCGTGTTTAAATTAAATTTTTACGAAACTTTTTCGAAGCGAGAAAATTTACAGACAGAAAATGCAGATAAAATAAGAAATACATGCACAAATTCTGATACCACAAACGGAATGTTACAGGTTACCCACGGGTTTCTGGTGTGCAATCGGTTGTTATAAAATCAAAGTTTTTACATGTAAATACCTGTTTGAGCTTTAAATACAGAATACGGGTCGTCCAAAATGGCATGATGACAAAAAAGCTGTATATAATGTTACATGTAGCATTTTCAATATCCCCTAAATTCTGATTTTTGTAAATGTATGTATAGTAAATGCTAATATTTTGAAATCAAAACAACATGTATCCTTAAAAATAATTTATCTTACATCAAATGCGATGAATTATTTATTTATTATTGTTTTTGTTAGATACAGAAGTGCGGTATAACTCATTCCCCAACAGCCTTTTCATACTATACATAGTTGTTGCGTTTCTATTCATGAGCCTCACCGTCAATGTATTCACTGTGACGTGGTGAGTATTTAATACACTATTTATATATTAGTTTTAAGCAAAATAAAACAAATCCAAAACTAGCATCATAAACGTAAAATGTTGCCTTCTTCCTGGTTAGATCAGGAGATGTTACAAAAGAATTTGGTCAATACATCAAAAACACATTACAACATGCAGATCATTGCAAAAAGGATTTGGTTAATATGTTAACAAACAAGTGATTATTTACAATGTATTTACAGGATTGTATGCCCCAACAGATTTAAAAGGCGAGAGAAATCAAATAAAGGTTGCGGCGATTCATCTATAAATAGTACAAGTATAATTCGACAATCAACTGTTTACGAAACAGCCGATGACAACACAGGGTACCATGAACTGGCCTATATCAGTGGATCATCTCACTACGACGAGTTTCAGGGAGATTATCTGGATCCTTGTTCTATGTAATGTTCAAGCTGTTGCGAACATGTCGTCGAATGAGCGTATTCCACATGGAGATCGTAAATATGATTAGACTTGTGAAACATACAATTTCTGGTGTTTTAATTTGTTTTAAATTGTTTTCACAGTTGCTGCAAAAAATGAAAATACGTTAAGATATTGCCCCCCAAAAAATGCTATTATAAGCTGGTTTTTCCTGATCTTACTGTGTTAATTTTTATAACCTTATATTGATTCTCAAAATCCCAAAACATATTTCTTTGAATTAAATAATGGTCTTGACATGACATGACAAAGTTGGACAATGCGCACCCGAGTTAACCGTGTTACAACCAATTTGTCGATGATAATTGTTCTTTTATTGGATGATGAAAATATCTGGCGTTGGAAGTAACTTTTGTTTGATAAACAATAACATTGATCTTAAACAAATAAACTGTGATAAATCATTTTTAAAAAAAATCTTAAAGATAATTTTATCAAGTATTAATGGTTCTTAGAATTTAGTATTTTAAATATCTCTTTAATAGAGACATCGATACATTTTGTTGTTACTGTGCCGCCTCAATTATGTGTATCATTTGTAACAGTATTGATTAGGTACGAGTTAATTTTTCTGATAGATGACGTCATTCATTTAAATTTGAGTGTGCCATGCCGCACCATTTATATATTGTTTTTGGTTGTAATCTTGGAAGAAAAAGTGTAATTACTTGTGCACATATCAATACACTCTTGCTTATTCAAAGAACTCTTTGTTTAATGCATTTACTTCAATCAATTGTCTTACCGTTACAATTTACCACATTAAAAGCCTCGTGCTGAACATAGGTGCGCCACTTGTATTTACGTTGTACATTTATGTGATTAACTTAAACACAATACTAGAACGTATTTCGCTGAATGAGATTATATTGTACATGTAAACATATTACAAAAGAAATCATAATATCTGTTCGGTACTTTATTTGCAATATATTATCAGATAACAGACTTACACAAGACTCCTGCTTAAATTTTAAACCTATAAAACGTTATTTATGACATAATTATATAATTGTCATTTGGCTGAAGTAAAACTGTCCCATTATTTTACAAACAGTGAAGTCGCTAATTCCGAGTCGTCTCCAATTACGGATAACGCATGTGTGTTTCATGTCAATTCGTTTGAAGCTGAAAAAAGTATACATTGATCACGAACAACAAAGTCTTTTCTGTCATTGATCATTAAACGATATTTGAAAATTATCATTTACAGTCCCTCCGAAAAAATGAAACTAGAAATTAAGCGCTTTCGAGGTGAAGATTTTCCCACAACTTAACATGCTACCTTAAATTATTAACGCTGCAGCATGGTTGATGTAAAAGTTGTGGAATGATAATGGATGGAAAATATTCACATGCATTCAATAATATGTCAGAAACTGTTTAGAATGATAACTTCTCAAATAAATTTACATCAATTAAATATTCAATTTAAAGGAATTGGCCGAATCGCGGGTCACTATACCCGAAACTACGGATTTACGATAACGTGGCAGAGAACAAGAGATTCAATCGAATAAAATGATACATCCAGCTCAGGTGTCATTTTATTTATTTTTTCTGTTATTTTTCTTTGAGTTAATTTTTCTTTTTGTCATTATGATGACATAATGACGATCATTTCATGCTGAATCACGACTGTCTATCACATTTTGAAATTTGTCTCTGTTACCCTAGTATCAGTAGTTGTAAATATATTTTCTGATCGGAAACTTTTTCACGCAATACTAATGAAAACAATAATGCATTTAGCCTACCGACATTATTACGGGACTATTAACACGGTTAACTCGGACACTGGTCAGCAATCGGTATATATAGTACCAAAATTACGAACGTACAAGACCTTCAAGAACGATTTTGGCTTAGAAAATTATGTATCGTTTAATCTGAGCAAAGCGGAAAGATCTCACATGGCTCAACTTAGATCAGGGATCCTTCCATTAAGAATCGAGACAGGGCAATATGTAGGAGAACCTCCAAACGAGCGATTATGTACTCTTTGTACCCAACAAGAAATTGAAAATGAACTACACTTTGTGTTAGACTGCCCGTTTTATAACCAATATCGAACTGAGATCCTTGGCGAACAGCTGCTATCACCAGCACTGTTGAATCGTGATAGACAATACGTGTTTACCTATTTAATGAGCCATAAATTTAGACAATTATCAAAATTCGTTGTGAAAGCATTCCGAATTCGGAGACAATCTCTTTATATATAATTTATTCATTCCAGGATATAAACTTTGATGTAACATTGTGATTTAATATGTACCAAAGGGCCGGGTACCCAATATTCATGTACAAGTAGTTGTTATAAAATTTTTATCATAAGGCACATTTGTACATAATGTGCACATGTCACTATAATAAATAATTACTTACTTACTTGCATAGCACGGTATGAGAACCACTCAAGTGTGAGTATTTTGTATCTTTATAGCTGAACACCGCTCGTAAATAAGCACCGTCACACAGGTACCTGGTATATAAACCCTTTAATTTCGGTACATCCGATGCACACCTGAAACTCGTGGCCGACGTGTACTATTCCTATCGTGGTCTTTGGAATTTATGCATCTTATTCTGTTTGTAAATCATATTTTGATCAATTTAATTGATTTTAATAATCTCCCAGCTTAAAAAAGTGCGATAATTTCTTCGCGACCGAGAAACACGGCGAGGCAAGATGTACCTCCACACAGGTGAGACCTCTACAGCGAAATTCTTTAAACTGCCAAGAGATCTCCAGCTTATAAAGGGATTGTAGGGATAACGGTATTAAGAGAAAAATATGACGAACAGTGCCTATTTACGAGCGGTGCTCAGCTTTAATCATCAAAACAATGTTCACGGGTCCAGGTGAGACATCATATTCCATTTAAACTTTAGTTGAGAAAATGATTGAACAGAAATCGCATTGATATTTTAAACAATGCACAAGTGTTTGTTAAAATAAAACTTTAGAAAGGATGAAAAAGCGTGAGATTTAACCAATTATTTGTAATATTTGGTTTTTGGGGTTTATTTTTAAATGATAATAAAAAATGATTCGTTGGCGTTGTTTGTTATATTTCGTATAAAACATCATGACCTAATTAAATTGTGTTGATTTAATAGTAACAATTCATTAATCATCTCAATCAAAATCAACATTTTATTTACGTCAAGATGATGCTAAGGTTGATTTACCACATTACAGGATTAGTTGGCATTCGAATGAAAAGCACTTAAAGCAATATGAGCTGCAATTCTCATGTTGGAAATTTTTTTACGAAAATATTATTTCTACTTATATGACCAAAAAATCATGGTTTTTAAATTTCTGTTAGCTATATTTTTGTGGGGAAAAGCCATTTAAAAGCCTTAATTTAAAAGAAAAATTGAATTATTGTTGTCCTGTACAATAATCGATTTGCAATATATTCCTTAAAAGAGAAATCTTTCTTCTGACAAAAGAAATAATGATTTTTACAAACCTTATTTATCATTAAAGTTTAAGTTACATGCAGCCTTAACATACGAGCAGTTTTTTGCAGCAAATAAAATTCTAAAAAATACAGATAATATTGCTTAAACTAAAGAGATGTTTCTGAGGCAAAATAATACTTAAATCTAATATCATTTAAAGCAAACACCAATAACTGTTATTGGGGTTTATATATATATATATATATATATATATATATATATATATATATATATATATATATATATATATATATATATATATATAAAATACATGTACATATATTAATTTACGAAATTCCAAAAGAAATTGTAAAAAAAAAATACATGGAACAAAAGATAATTCTAAAAAGATTTTTTATTTTTTTTTATGAACGACATTTAATTATTATTTTCCTTTGTATATATATTTGACAGCGTACACGAATACCACTCTTGTAAAATGTTTGGTCGTTTCACATGCGGAAGTTATTGCCACGTGCTTCTGGATTCTGTTCTTTACGTTTTTTACAAATTAAAATTAACAAAATATCAGAAAAATATTTCTTTAAGATTCAACCTTTAATTCAACTAAGTTAACAAAATAAACTATAGACAGGAAAATATTCCCAACCGTTTTGCCTTCTTTGTCGGTGGCTGAATTTAAGACCGGACGAAGTCCAAAATCTCAAAGTATCTTTCTTTAAATACAACTGAATTCACGACGGAGCGAAACTGTTTGCAAGTGAAAAAGGGCGAAAATAACACGGGGGGGGGGGGGGTAACCCTGTACACAGTATTAATGTTTTTTTCCTTTTTCAAATTTGAAGAAATTAATGTGCTCATGTTGAAACTGTCCAAAATAATTTTTATCTTTTTTTATAATTCATGCAGAGTAAAAGCGTTTTTGTACTTCTCTTTGTAAATTTTAGTCACGATTCCGACAGCAACCAGTAGAAAAATCAAACCAAGGACGGAAACACACACTCCGATAATGATTTTGGGTTCATCATCCGACTTTGAATTATTTCCTTCACCTGCTTTTATGGTTGGTACTACAGTTGTAGGCCGTGAGGAACATACTGTTAATGTATCTGGGGTAGATGTTGGTTCTGGTTCTGTCAGTTATAAGTAAACAACACAAAATCTCCCTATTAGAACTTTTGACGAATGTATTTGATATTTATCACAATTTAATGGTATAACGCATTTAGTATCTACAGTATAGCTTCCTAGAAAAAAAATGGCATATTGCGATGATCCTCACATACTAAATGTTGAAAAATTCATTGCTTTATTGTGATTCTAGAAGACATACGCACACATTTAAATGTGAAATAAAAATATCAATACATGAAACATTATGATACTGACTTTAATAGTTTGTAAACTCTATTTATGAAGAAAAAAGGTATGTTTAGTTTACATTTGAAAAAATGCAAATATTTCATTATACAGTATATCCGGGGTTTTGTCGTTAAGATTAAAACAAATGAGCTGTTTTTATGTAAGTTGCTTTTAGCATCTTTACGATATTAACAAATTATTGAAGCAAACCAGAAGAGATATATTTTTGCAAAATTTAGACAATTGCGAAAATTACCAAAGATACGGTGAATTCAAACTATATAGGAGTGCTGACTAATTTCAACTCAGTTTAACCGAGAATGATATCTAGACCAATTTGAATCATCAAGAAACTAGTTACTTACCGACCCAACCTGCATGTGTTTGACGAACGAGTCTAAGAAAGTAGAATAACCATGGCATCGTAAACACTATGACCGACCCCATGTTGTTAGATGTGTTCTGTTTAACTGTGAATCAGACACCAAACTACACAGCTATTATACGTATATAAGTAATATTTAAAATACCCTTAATAAAAGGATAATATAGCATGAATTTGCTTTTTTTATTTCACACAACGTCTGGAAAAATCGTTACAAACTTCAAAGGCAATCACAATTAAATATGGACAGTTTTGTATTTTGTTGTCGCACTTGGTTAAATATATAAAAGTGAAAGTACACCGTAGTTTGGCATGAAATTTGTTGAAAAGACGTCATAAAATGCGCTTTGTAAGGATATTTTAAAAATTTCTTTTACGCAATGGAAACGATGTCGTTATCTTCTTGATCAAAATAGGTAAAATTGGCACAATCAAAAGAAATGTAAAGTTTGCGTCAAATTATTGCCCTACAATTTGACCTGCTCAAACAAACTAAATGTGATTTCACATGTATTAAAGATGTCGGTGATGAGAATATGATAGGATAAGTTTAAATGATTTAGATCCTTTTAGTATGGCATGAATATTTTTTGTCGATTTCAAAATTTATAAAAACACGACATATGGTAAGCTTTTTTTCAAACATTCTTTTAATAATAAGGAAAGTTTAAGTAACATTATTAATGAAAGTTAAGGCAATGGTTTGTTAACAAATGTTTAGTTGTATACGTTTTCTAAAAGATTTTATAATTTTTTTTTCTATTTCTAGTCCTATAATCACGTTGATTGTTACAGTTTCACCTTCCCCAATTATGATGAGTTAATTTTTTTCGTTCGTATAATATTTTTGAGTTTTTATTTGACAATGAAGTCTGCCTTTATTGAAATAACACATCTAATTTATTTTGCACTTTTGTTTTGTGTTAATTCAGATTTACTTAAAAATTTAGTTTTACATCACGCAAATGATACATCATTAGAAGATCCTTTACATTAGCAATGCATTCCATTTGTTGAAACTAGAAATTATAGAAAGCAAGAGTACATCTGGTCTATTTCATGTAAATCGTTATGCGCAGTTCTTTTATCCCAAACGTCTGCCATTTAATTACAACGGACTGGTTTTGATGCTGTGTTTTGCGTCTCAGGTTTCTGGCGTTTGATCTTATGTGTAATTTCAACGAAGATCACCAAACTCATTATGAAATTAAATAAGGCATACCATTTTTTACAATGGTCGGGATACAAGGAGCAGGCATAAACTCAAAGATAAAAATAAAAGTTAAATATCCACTTACTTAGTGTCGGTATACCGGCACTGTCAATAAAAACACATTGTTTTATCGTTTTTTGTGACTAATTCTGTGCAAGTTTCGAAAGTGTTCCAGATGAAGTACGGAGAATGTGTAAATATATTTACTAAGCAAGAAATCTAACTATGACTTTGTATTGGATTTTAGAATGAAGGCGGCGCCACGAATATTCATCAAATTGACTGGAATATCAAGAGAAGACCTTTTTAGGGCACTCATTTGCTTAAACAAGAACTCTACGATGGGAAGGGGCATATAGCTTAAGTTTATCGTCATTTTTTACTGATTGTTTCGACATAGTTAAAACAACAAGGACTAAATATGAATCGCTTTTTACAGACTAACCGATGTCAACAGTTGTGAAACATGTACAAAATAACTTTAGCAGACGTCTCACAGTAATTGGAATTTTGGACAGTAACTCAAAATTTACCAAAGATCAGTAATGGAGAGAGTATCTACATGTAAATTTTGGCATCTTAGAATGAAAAGAAAAAGTTGAAATATGTAGAAAAATTATAATTTGCGTTATGTTGTAAAGTGTTTAAAGCATACGAGCAAGGAAAAACATTAAAATGACGATTCAGTAAGTTTGCGGTTTCTCCAGTTCAATGGACGAAGCAAGTTTGTCAGCCTACCAGGGATGATTCAATGATGTGTTCACATTGATAGAAATTATGTTGAACGTTTTTTGTAAAAACTCGAGGGTTAAGCTTATTCTCAAGGGAGTAAGAATAAATGTTTTAGTTGATAAATAATTTTCGAACACCCTTATACATTTATATACTTTTTTAATGAACATTATTTTAACCATAAGGTATCTATAAACATCGATATTTCGAAAAGTGTGCTGCATAAATGTCTTTATCGACATACTTAAAAAGAAACTCTAAGCCTAAACCTTTATAATGGCATAAACTGCCTTAAATTGAGTGGCTGCATAGCTCTCCAGATGTTATCGTTGGCATCGTACGGAACACTATTCATTCAGTTTTTAGGATAGGAAATTGATGTTTTGCGGATCAATTGGACACATATCAAAGATGTGCATATTACTTGATTTTTTAATAATTTATAAAAAAAAATATCAGCTGTTGAACTTAGTCCTTTTCTCGCAGAATATTGCATAAAGGATACATATTTTTTTTCTGGATAGGTTTTGTTTATCAATTCAGGGTTGAATAATTGATTATGGATACATTTCACTGAAGAGAAAACACGGTTGACAGCTTTTCACTTGTAATTATATACAAGAAAAATCGTGCTCTTTTTGATTCAGAACAAAACTAATGTAATAAATTATTGTGTCCTTTAGTTAATTTATTGAATGTTGAGTAACTGTTGCATTAAGTGTTGTCTCTTATTTTTACCTTTAAGTTTGTAATGCGTATCTAGCAAGTATATTGTCAACGTTTTCTGCAGCATTTGTTGTTGAGGTTCAACTATTAGGTCAAATGTTAATCTTAAAAGATACAAATATTGTGAAGTACACAAACTGCAAGCTCAGAATTAACTAGGGGTGTCAAATCATACATATTAAAACTAATAGCCTCCGGAATCTATTTTTAAGTATCCAAAAACCCCTTTGAAAACCTTAATGCATTTACCATGGGTTTTCTTTAACAATTCAATTTGCTGTTTTTTAAAATTTCCGTGATCTCTAGAAAGTCTAATAAACCAACCGAAAAGTATAATCGGAATCGCTTAAAAGACAGAATATTACAAAAACAATGCACTTATTAACATTGTTTTTGACTGTCTTTACGGTATTGACATCCGAAAGGAATGAATGAAAAGAGGTTCAATTCAGGGTTGTACAATTACCTTTTAACATACCTAAATTGTGAATAATAAAATTCGCATCATTTTATTAAATTTCACTTCTTTAAATATATATTGAACAGGCATTTAATTTCCAACCAGTGTGCAATCAGCACATCACCACTCAGACAATATACAAAGTTATAATTCCATATCATTGTGTTGCAGTGACTAATAATAATAATATTTATATATATATATATATATATATATATATATATATATATATATATATATATATATATATATATATATATATATATATATCCAAATAACAAAAGTATTTTCTCAGTGTCCGGTAAAAATATAATAAAAGAAAAAAAAGCAACACTAACTGCAAAACATAAGCGCTTTCATTGTAAAAAATCTTCAGAAGTTTTACAGACGTAAAAACTATAGTTTTAACGTCTGTAAAACGTCTGAAGATTTTTAACAATGAAAGCGCTTATGTTTTGCAGTTTGTGTTGCTTTTTTTTCTTATATATATATAGATAGATAGATAGATAGATAGATAGATATAAATGTATGTGCCGTATTGTAGCCGGAAATTTTTTATCCGGTACGGCTTGGTTTTTTCTTTTATTTTGTACTTTGTATTTCCTAACTTGTACAGTGCTGCCATCGTGAAAGTTGACAAAACTATCCTATCCTATCCTTAAAAAGAATAATTAAATCTTAAAACCGAATATTCTTCGAGCGGGATAACTTGTGCTACGGTAGAATTAAATCGTACGCGGGATGGACACAATAATGTAAACAAACAGGTAAGCGATTCGATTTTTGATTTTATTATATTTATTATATTTATTCATAAAAAATAGATAAATAACTTCGATGCACTTATTGAGGAACTCTTTAGTCACATATTTTTATCAAAGTATTTTTTTATCACAAATAACTGAGCGTAATTATCATTATTCGAGCGATTCGTTCGGCGATAAATGTAAACACGATCTGGAAATAAATAATTCCTTTAGGAAGTTTATATCGTTTATAGTTAAACCACTCGGAGTTATTTTTAAAGTATAAATTCTAAAGCATTTATAGCTAGCTAACATTTATTAATTCAATATGTTCAGGTTAATATCGGACAGAAATATGCGTCCCTGTTATTGGGCATCGAAGAAATTATATGAAACGTGAAATGTCTGTTTCTTATATACATGTTTATCTTTTAAAATGCCGAATTTGTCGTTTATAAATTCAAGCTTTTATTACTTTGCAGACTTTAAATGAAGTAAATACAGAAATCTTTTTCTGACGCTATCAAATGTTGCACTGAATTCTCGCAGTAACTCCGTACTTGCGTACGAATTGACAAAGATGTAGCGCCGACATTTTAGCGCGCATCAATGTTATGCACCGCGTTCTTGATATAATAATTATTCTTAAATTGTATAACTTGTAAAACATATTAAATTGACATTAAAAATACATTGTTAAGCCAATTTTCGTTTCGCAAAATAACTCTGAAATTTATACTCGAATCTGATTGGCTACAGGATGCAGGATAGGATAGGATAGAACATATCTATTATATTTCTATCATGTATCGTGCATCCTGCATCCTATCCTATCCTATCCTTGTCAACTTTCAGGATAGCAGCACTGTATATTGCACGGGTTTTTTTGGATCACTCGTCGCCCAACCTCAGGTCTGCACAGTCATGCACTGTTTTTCTAGTCTGCCAACAATGTAAGTATCTGGTTGGAATTATCTTTGAGTCTTTTTGTTGTTAGGCTATTTTTTTTTTTACTCTCGGCTATGTTATTTGATAATTTACAGTAGTTTTTTACATAAATATTTCTATGGTTTAGGTTTAGGGGAGTTTGTTACATTTTCATATATACATTTAGACTATATGTGAACTTCTCAGTAATGTAATGTTAATATACTAATAAAATTTAAGCTTTATTATACGTATTTACACATTTTCATGACATTATCCATTTTTTGGCTCTGTACATCACATTTATTGTTTTTTCTTGTAGTTTTTCACCATGTTTTTGAATAAATTTAATCATCAAACGACATGCGTTAACTAGCTGTATTCAGGAGACAGCATAGTGAAAAAATTGCAGAATACAGAAATCAACCATGGCTCAGAAGGGAGAAACTTCTACTCCAGAAGTACATCAAGTACATACATCAAGAAGAGTAAGAACACTCACACCTAAAGCACAAGAAGTTTACCTGGATAAAGTGAATAGATATGAATACATAGTTTCACGTTGCATTGATGAAATAAAGAATATTATAATGGATATAGCATAATGCAGTGAAGAAATAAAAGTCTTAACATCACCAAAGACTGACTTTGAAAATAGCCATAAACGCTATCAAGACATTTATCAAGAATTTTGTGAATTCCTGTCTAATATAAACACTAAAGAAAGTACTGAAAAATTGGATTCTGTTGAGAGAACCTTTCAAAACGTTGATAAGAAAGTTCAAAACGCCTTAGTAAAATTACAAGATGACATTGATTTTGTGCAGTTGGAAACTTATTCGAGTACATCCCACACTACTTCCAAATCTACATCACTTAGCCGGCGTACAGTGCGTTCCCTACAAAAAGCAAAAGAAGCAGAAACTCGTCTAAAAATTGCTGAGCAATCTGCTCAACTTAAAAAACAGAAATCAAAAATCGCCGTAGAAGAGAAAATTCACCTAGCACAAGGTCAACAACAACGGGAAGATCTGGATACAAAATTAGACCTACTTCAAAAACAAGCAGAACTTGAACTTGCAAATATGCAGCTGAAATTCGAACTTGAAGAGGAGAGAGAAAATATCAGACATGAAGATCTAGGACCCAACATGCCCACTGTTCCAAGTATATCTGGTGATCAGAAGACAAGAAACTTTGTTGATAATCTTACATTAAACCAAGATGTGAAACCTTCTGGTCGTAGAGTTTGTACTAATTATCAGCAGGAAGTGAATCCTGATTCAGACAAAGAAAATCATCCTGTACGTACTTCAGATGTCTGTCATCATGATCAACAAAGCAGAGACAACGGTAACCGTACTCAACTACAAACTACTTTGAATTTACCTTTACAGAACAATTCAAATTCCTCAAATTATCTTCTCAAGAAAAACTTATTGTTGGAAAGTTTTCAGCAACAACGTTTTGATGACAAATCAGATAGATATGTGGTGTAAAATCACAGTTTAAGACAATGGTTTCAGAAATCTGCTGTTCTCCGTTAGAAGAAATGACTCTTTTGACAAACTGTACGAACAAAAACTCAGAAGCTTACGGATTGACCATGAGCCTTAGAGAATCCTATGCAATTGATCCAAAGTTATGTTGAGTGAACATTTGGAAACGTATGGATGAAAGATGTGGCTCACCAGAATTACTTGAATCATCATTGAAATCTAGACTACAAGCTTTTACGAATTTTACAGACCCAAAGAAGTTGTATGAACTCCATGACTTACTTTGTGAGATACAAGCCGTAAAAAGCATTCCAGAATACAGTGTCATGTTTTCTTACCTTGATTCATCCTTAGGAATGAAACCTACAATTCAACAACTTCCTCGTTTTCTCCAGGATAATTGGATCATTCGTGTGGTCAATTACAAAAAAGAACATTCAACAACCTTCCCTCCTTATGGTTATTTTGTGTCTTTTATTGGTGAGATGAGCATCATCAGAAATGATCCTGGATTGATGTTTGATACTTCTAAACAACCTCGATTTGACCGCAAAGATACAAAAGTCAAAACTGTGTTTACTCACAAAACTGACATTTCATCTGAAACAGCAAACGTTGGACATCAATGTTTGATTCACAAAGGATCCAAACATACCATAAACAAGTGTAAAGCTTTCAGAACCAAAAGTATCGAGGACCGTAAACATATTTTACGTTATCATAACATTTGCTTTCGTTGCTGTGAAACATCAGACCACTTCGCTAATCGTTGCAAAACTAGAATTTTGTGTGATGTGTGTAAAAGTAGCTATCATTGTACCGCTCTTCATGAGGATGTTAGTTACCGTCAAATGTCGAGGAACTTTCCTTCACCACAAACCCGTAGCGAGGAGGAAAACTTTTCTTTTGGAATTGTGAACCAGTCTGACACTACCAAGTGTACCGATATTTGTTGTGAATTCAGTGGAAAGTCGTGAGCAAGGATTGTACCAGTGCGGGTGTCTGTTCAAAGTCAACCTGAAGCATCGATATTCACTTACGCCATGTTGGACGACCAAAGCAACAGAACTCTCGGTAAAAGTTACCTTTTCGACGCTTTGTGTATCAAGACCATGGCAGTGGAGTATACTATGCAATCATGTTCAAGCAACACGGGGACGCATTGTTGACAACCTTATCGTAGAATCGATCAATGACAATCGCCAATTAAAGTTACCACCTGTGTTGGAGTGTGATAGTATACCCAATAGTCAGGCAGAGATACCAACTCTGGATATCGCTCTTCATTATCTACATTTGCAGGATATTGCTCGAGATCTACATCCATTTGACCCATCTATGGCGATCCTCTTGCTAATTGGACGGGATCTTCCAGAAGCCCATCACGTCATTGGTCAGCGATTAGGACCATCACGATTTCCCTTTGCTCAACAATCCCCCTTAGGATGAACTATAATTGGAGACATTTGTTTGGCTGGAAAACACATTCCACAATTACAGGTCAACAGAACCTACGTAGACAGAAGTGGTCGACCTACAATGTTGGAACCATGCACACAGATGTTAAACATTAAGAACACTGTTATCACCTCGAATAAGACCGTAATTGAGAAAACAGACGTCTTCACGAAAACATCAGATGACAACAAAGTTGGTCTCTCGATTGAAGACCACACTTTTCTGAATATTATGGACAACAAGTTTCATCTTGATCCTACTGAGGGTAAATGGACTGCGCCATTGCCCTTCCGGCAAAATCGTGAACAACTTCCAGACAACTACTCACAAGCGTTATTCCGGGTCAAATGCCTTGATGTTTCTCTAAGAAAAAACAACACAAAAAAGGAACATTTCATTGCGTTTATGCAGAAAATATTCGATTGTGATCATGCAGAACTAGCTCCGATAATACCACCTGACAAAGAACATTGGTATCTTCCCCTGTTTGGAGTCTACCATCCTCGTAAACCAGATCAAATTCGCGGAGTTTTCAACTCCTCAGCTGAATTCAAGGGTGTGTCATTAAATGAACAATTGTTACAGGGACCTGACTTCATAAACAACCTCTTAGGAATTCTCATTCGATTTAGGAAGGAAAATGTAGATGTAGTTGCTGACATCCAAAGCATGTTTCATTCATTCCTGGTTGATGAAGACCATTGGGATTATTTACGTTTTATGTGGCACAGAGATCATGACATTAAAAGACCACTTATTACTTATCGAATGAAAGTTCATGTATTTGGCAATCGTTCTTCCCCATCTGTTGCAATGTATGGATTACGTCGTATTGGTGATTTGGCTGCTGAAAGTAATGGACAGGAAGTGAAAGACTTTATCGTGAATGACTTCTACGTTGATGACGGATTGAAATCTTGCGCAACTACTCGTGAAGCGATTAACATTCTACAGAAGACTAAAGATGCCATGAAAGAGTATGGTGGATTGCGACTTCATAAATTCGCTTCAAATGAAAAAGAAGTAACGGAAGCTTTGGACTCGAATGATTTGTCAAAGAATATTGTGGACCTTAACTTTGAGAAGGATGTCTTAACTCAAAGCAGTCTTGGCCTTCTATGGGATTTACAAACGGATACCATACGATTCAAAATTTCTAGTGAAGACAAACCATCTACAAGGAGAGGTGTACTTTCAGTTGTGAATCGTCTCTATGATCCACTTGGATTCATTGCTCCTGTTGTCATACAAGGTAAGATTATTCTGCGTAAAGTTGTGTCAAACACCTCCAGCTGGGATGAAGCCCTACCTGAACATTTGCTCAAAGAATGGGAAAAATGGAAAAATAACTTACCTGATTTCGAAACTTACGTATTCCTCGTGTGATTGTTCCCAAATTGTGTGAAGCGCTTAGAAGGGAGTTGCTTGTTTACTGTGATGCGTCTTAACTAGCCATAGCGCTGCTGTTTGTTATTTAAAGGCAAAGTAATCAGATGGTTTTTCATCTCAAGGATTTGTTCTAGGAAAAGCAAAAGTGGCACCTTTTAGTGGACATACAATTCCTAGACTAGAACTATGTGCCGCAGTACTTGGTACCGATATAGCACAAATAGCCAAGGAACAGTTAAAAGTGAAAATAGATGACATCAACTTCTTCAGTGACAGTCGTATTGTGTTAGGATATATTAACAACACGAAAAAACGTTTCCTTGTGTATGTGGCTAACCGCATTGCTCATATCCACAGTCTCAGCAGTCCGACCTAATGGTACTATATTCGCAGTGAAATGAATCCAGCAGATGTGAGTACAAGAGGAATTCTTCCAAATGAAATGGAAAAGTGTGCGTGGCTTTCAAACATAGAAAACGTGGAGATTGTGCCCTCTATTGAACAATTTCCTTTAGTGAGCCCCGAAGAGGATGAAGAAATCCGCTGTAATAAAACTGACATTGAAACAAAAACAGCTGTGGGTCTGGACAATGAACTCCTTACAAGATTCTCAAAGTGGAACAAACTAGTTGCTGTAGTTGCTAAAGTTTATGGTTTCATTCAGAATTGTTGTAACCCAAAGAGCAAATTGAGTGATGTTCAACTTCTTCACAACGCTGAAATAGTTATAGTTAGAGACATTCAGAAGAAATTCTATTTAGAGGAAATTAAAAATATTAGAGACTCTAAGCCTGTGTCGAGAAATAGTTCCATTCAGAAACTTGACCCCTACATCGACAGTGAAAGGATTTTGCGTGTTGGTGGTCGCTTGAAGAAATACAATGATGATCATCTATTCAAGAATCCAATCATTTTGCCTGCAAAACAACATGTTACTACTCTTATTGTCAGAAAACTTCATGAAGATGTCAGACACCAAGGACGTCATATAACAGAGGGTCATATTCGTTCTTCTGGATTTTGGATCATCGGAGGTAAAAGACTCATTTCATCTGTTCTTCATAAGTGAGTCACTTGCAGAAAACTTCGGAAAAAACCTGAACATCAGAAAATGTCCGACTTGCCCGAGGATCGTCTCATACCTGGACAACCACCATTCTTTTCTGTTGGAGTTGATATATTTGGACCATGGAACATCATTACACGACGTACCAGATGTGGTGCAGCAAATAGTAACAGATGGGCCGCTCTATTTACTTGCCTCACTACCAGGGCCGTGCATATTGAAGTTGTGGAAGAAATGACATCCTCCTCAGTTATTAATGCGCTTCGTCGGTTTATCGCCATACGTGGACCTGTTCAAGTCCTTCGTTCAGACAGGGGAACAAATTTTATTGCTGCTGCGAAGGAGCTGAAAGTTAATGTCATCAATGTGGAAGAAGACCACCTTCATAACTTTCTCAACGAACAGAGAACGACCTGGATCTTCAACCCTCCTCACTCCTCTCACATGGGAGGAGTGTGGGAACGCATGATCGGGACAACGAGACGTATATTGGATGCAATCCTTCTTGATTATGGATCTAGAAGTTTATCTCATGAGGTTCTCACTACATTTTTAGCGGAAGCCTCTTCCATTATCAACTCAAGACATCTAGTGCCAGTGTCTACAGGTCCTGAAAAATCCCCTTGTGTTATTCCCTTCAACTCTGCTTACTCAGAAAACAAGCAATAAGGATGTGATATTCGCTGATCATGAAAACAAAAACGAGCTATTACATACGCAGTGGAAGAGAGTTCAACATCTTGCATCCATTTTCTGGAAACGGTGGAAGACTGAATATTTGAACTATCGCCTGGTGATGTAGTTTTAATCTATGACAAAGACCTTTCCCGCAATTCTTGGCCATTGGGTACAGTTACTAAGGCTTTACAAAGTGATGATGAACTTGTGCGTAAAGTGAAGGTTCGTGTAATCGTGAATGGTGAACCTAAAAACTATGTGCGACCAATTACTGAACTTATCGTAATTCTTGAACAGTGATCGTTTAGTGAATCTTATTTATAATTGACTGAAAATGGACTGTGTTTCAATTTATATTACATTTAACTTCACAATTTGTCATATTTAGGGTGCTTTAAAGTTTAATATAGAGTGCTGGAAATTTTTTATCCGGTACGGCTTGGTTTTTTCTTTTATTGTGTACGTTTTATTTCCTAACTTGTATATTTCACGGGTTTTTTGGATCACTCGTCCCCCAACCTCAGGTCTGCACAGTCATGCTCTGTTTATCTAGTCTGCCAACAATGTAAGTATCGGGAAGGAATTATCTTTGAGTCTTTTTGTTGTTAGGTTATTTTTTTTTTACTCTCGGCTATGTATTTTAATAATTTACAGTAGTTTTTACATAAATATTTCTATGGTTTAGGTTTAGGGGAGTTTGTTACATTTTCATATATACATTTAGACTATATGTGAACTTCTCAGTAATGTAATGTAAATATACTGATAAAATTTAACCTTTATGATGCGTATATACACATTTTCATGACATTATCCATTTTTTGGCTCTGTACATCACATTTATTGTTTTTTCTTTTTCTTGTAGTTTTTCACCATGTTTTTGAATAAATTTAATCATCAAACGACATGCGTTAACTAGCTGTATTCAGGAGACAGCATAATATATATATATATTGAAATTTGATTATTGTTTTATCGTCTACTGAAAACATATATATATCTATATCTATATCTATATATATATATATATATATATATATATATATATCTATCTATCTATCTATCTATCTATATATATATATACATATATATATATATATATATATAGACTATATATAGACTGAAAACAAATATATATATATATATATAATTATATATATATACATATATATATTCAATTTATTATTGTAAATGACTGCCGTCATGAGAAAAGGGTCCTTAAGGTCAAAATTTCACAAATTCACTTTTTTGTCAATTCTGATTAGTCAACTCTTTCTGAATACAAATATAAAAAGATATCCAAAATCTTGTGCGTTTTAAGCATTTGATGACAATTTTAGTAAGAGATGTTTAACACGACTTTGACATTGCTCGTCGAAAACGTCACGACGTTACGAAGGTCAATTTTTTTTGCAATATGTTTTTAAGGTCTTCCGTTTCCAACGGAAGACCTTATTGTTATTGCTTTGTTTCTTTTTCACTATTATTAATATAAATAATATGTTATTGCTTTGATTCTTTTCCTCTATTATTATTAAGGTCTTCCGTTTCCAACGGAAGACCTTATTGTTATTGCTTTGTTTTTTTTCCTCTATTATTATTATTCTTTTTTTTTTCTCCCACGTTTTCTCAAAAACGCTTCAGCCGTTTATGACAAAATTTGTAAGAAAAGTACATGGGATTTTTTTGGTCGTCACTTCCGGTCCCGAGATATTAAAGATTTTATGTTACTGCTTGTTCACGAGTTTTCTCCAAAAGTATTTAAGATAGAATTTTTAAATTTTCAGGGATGATAGAAAGTGTCCAGCCGCAGTGTACTACGCATATCCGAATGTCAGCCGTCACTTCCGGTAGTCACCGGAAAGAAAAAATGAAAAACCTTAATTTTTCAATTTTTTGGATTTGCATTTTTTTTATTATTTCATTCGATAGAGACGCCCTCAAAACTTCTAAATATGAAATTTGTTTTAAAATCGATCCACGCATTCTTAAGATTTTGGGCCCCAAAATTCTGAAGCGAAGGTCCGCGTAGCTCAGTCGTTAGAGTGTTGGACTTGTGCCCAGACGACCCGGGTTCAGTCCCTGAGTGCCGAATGTTTTTTCTCTCTTATTTGTGTTTTGATTAATGATTTCGTCTTTAAAATGATGGATTTGAATGTTTTTCGTTTTATTTTTGTCATAATTAAAAATAATAGCGGCTTTTTTCAGTACAAATATGGAGCTCTTTTCTGTCAGCAGCTCTCTAAATTTAGACGCTTGTCGCATTGCCGGTATCAAAAACATGCCGAATGATGGTTTTTTCTTAATTTTGTTTTGTTTAACGATTTTATCTTTAAAATGATGGATTTTAATGTTTTCCGTTTTATATTTATTATTTATAGAAATAATAGCGACTTTTTTAAATTACAAATAGATAGCTTGTTTCTGTCATCAGTTCGCTAAATTTAAACGCTCGTCGCATCGCAGACATCAGAGACGTGCCGCCAAAGTACCCCTGCAGTACGCTGGGTCGCTTTGCCGGCATCAAAGAAATGCCACCATCTCAATGACACACACAATATTTAGCAATGCACCCACGTTTAAATAAGTATTCAACATTACCTTAAAAGGAGGACTGATTAGTATTTATTCACATATATAGATACACGCATGCATGTATATAAATGTGTTTATTGACATACGTTGCTAATATACTGATTCCCTAAACACTATAAAAAATCTCTCTCTCTCTCTCTCTCTCTCTCTCTCTCTCTCTCTCAAAGTACAAATGTTTTAGCATTTGAATACGAACTAGTACAGGTAACATGCATTAAATTGGATAGAGGCTAAATGTACATTGGCGTCCAAAAATTATACATGTATTTATTTCAAGTTACGGGATAATGTCTATGGATTCAAATAATTTGAAATTCATTGTTTAATGATTGTCTTCATACTGATTGGAAGTCAACGCTAAAAAGTCATTTTTATTAAAGGTGGCGGACTTTTTCCTTTTTTGTGCATGTCTATATACTGATACAAATCTGTTGCCTGTCTGGGATTAAGAAAAACCTCCAAAGTTTATACACGTAACTATACAAACGAACGGGTGACTGCGACAAGGTTTGAAAACTGACCAGCAGTTTATGAGTGTTTGAGCCTAAGATAAACAGATGTTAAAAAATCAATAGTTACATCTTTCAAACAACGCTTATACATTGTTCTAACATATGTATTTTGTTTAGAAATTGTGTTATTTGTGATATTAAGAATTTAATATTCTACGTTTAATATAAAAGTCACCGACCGACACCACCCCCCCCCCCCATTCAAAAAATCATTAAGTTTTTCTGGCCCGATTGCCCTTGATCTTTGATCTTGGGCCTTTAATTTTAACTAAGTACCATTCTAGATTACTGTACTAATTACCAGACCAATTCGTTCATTATTAACAGAGTTATGAAGTTTTTGGCATTTGAGTTTCAATTGTCGTGATTGACATGTACTGCAAAAATATCATAACTCCCAAGCCCTTCATTCAATCCTAATGAAAATTCGTGAAAATGAACCTCGGACACCATTCTCATTTTCTGCCAAATATGCAGCGAATTAACAATCAAGACGAAATTCCTGAGATTAAACGGCGCTTATTGCCTATACTGGGAAATTAATATTACACAGTACACGCACCGACCCCCCCCCCTCCTCCTATTCACAAAATAATTTAGTTTTTCTGGCCTGATTTTACTGGATCTTTCATCTTGAACCTTTATTTTCAACCTAGTTCAATTCTAGATTACTGTACTACATGTAATGACCGAATCCGAGATCCACACCTCAAAATTCTATTTTCGATTTATTTACGACGAAAATCAAGCTCAGGTCTTTTCACCCCCCTCCAGACACAAACACGCATCAATATTTCAAATGACCTCGCACTGTTACCAAACCTGAATAGTCAGACATCTCACACATTGTTTTTCATCTCATACAAAAACTCACCTCTTCTCCCGGGCGGAAACGCCCCAAATTCAAAGACAAATTCGGGAATTATTTTGCGTTAGCCATGTTTTGAGACATCTGCAAAGGCTGTGTGTTCTAATCTCGCCGGAGCCAAGATTTCTTCTTTCTCTCTATTTCTTTCTCTCTTTTAATTTAGTTTTCTAACTAAAATATTCAACATAAAAGGGTTGTTGGACTAAAATTCAAGTTGAAAAACACTCTTCAATTAAGATTTAGACAAAAACAGTCTTTTATAATTAGGGTCTTCCGTCTTCAGCGGAATACCCTTCTATTCTTATTGTTATTAGGGTCTTCCGTTTACAAATGGTGACCCTCTTTTTTTCTTCGGTTTATTTTTATTACAGGTTATTAGACGTGTTATTAGGTCAAAAGACCTCTTATTTACAATGAAATAAAATGGGGCTGGTCCTTCAAATTAGGGATCCAACGGGGTGTATAATCCTTCATCCATCGCTCTTTAATATCACATCTGCATTTCCTGATATGTTTCGTTGATGTAGATAAAAGGAAAGGTCGTTTCCTCTTCTAAAAATCAGACGGAAGACCTCCTCGTTGTTCGCAACGAGATCGTGTCTAGTTATTATTCTTTTTTTTCTCCCACGTTTTCTCAAAAATGCTTCAGCCGATTTTCATGAAATTTTCAGATCTCATTCATGACAAAATTTGTAAGAAAATTACACGAGCTTTTTTTGGTCGTCACTTCCGGTACCGAGATAATGTTTTACGGTGCTACCGTTCTGGCGAGCGCAGCAAGAATTACACATACCTTGCATCATTGTCAACTTATAGTTTTATTTAGGTATCAACGAACGTCAAAGAATTTTTGAGAGAGTATTGCATATTGCTCTATAATAAGTATACCAAAGGTACTAATTTTAATGGTTATGTTACAGCGCAACCCAACCCACTACCCCGAGAGAGAGAGAGAGAGAGAGAGAGAGAGAGAGAGAGAGAGAGAGAGAGCCCGGTACCTGTTTGTAGGTGTGTAATTTCCCACTTTTAAATTTAATGGTCTGAGTGTATGCAATATCTAAATAATTTTTTAACTGTTTATTTTTTTCATTTTATTCCTTTTTATTTAGTTCAAAATGTCATATTGTTCATTTCCTCCCTACTCATATACTTACCTGCCTACTGTACATGCATGCACAATTAGCTTAAAAATGGATCGATATGACAGTAAAGTATGGCTCTTGCTAGTATATATATATAAAATCTCTATATTAGAAAAATTAAAAACAAATCATACGTCAATGAGGCAGGTTTCGCAGTCTATACTGAAATAGCCAGTACAATCATTACAGATATTTGATCCACCTCTAAATTTATCGCGGGAAATATAGCGCGAGTGCACTGTGACGTCATCCATAACTTTGTTCGTCTTTGTTTACGTTTCTCGACTCGATACGAAGGTATAGAAGCATGTAACAAATCCTTTGAGTCTCGCCAAAGCATATACGGTACTCAAAACGTGTCTTCAAACTTTAAGTCACCTTAAATTACGAGTTAAAAGTCGGCCATTTTTGGCATAGCACCACGGGTGAAAACATTAGAGAGCATTATGGGACGTAGACAAAAAATTTTGTTTGATGAACTGTAGATTTAGCTCGTTCTTTTTCCTGCGCACACTGGTTCTTAGAGCTCGCTTCGCCCGCCGGCGCTGCCCGCGCCGGCGAGCTGCGCTCGCTATTAAAGATTTTACGTTTTTGCTTGTTCACGATTTTTCTCAAAAAGTATTTAAGATAGAAACTTCAAATTTTCAGAGATGGTAGAGAGTGAACGGCCGCAGTGCCCTTCGCATATCCAAACGTCCGCCGTCACTTCCGGTCGTCACCGGAAGGAAATGAAAAACCTTAATTTTTCAATTTTTTAAACTTGAATTTTTTTTTGTTTTTATTCGATAGAGACACTTAAAATACTTCAGAATATGAAATTTGTTTTTAAATCGATCCACGCATTCCCAAGATTTTGAGCTCAAAAGTTCTGAAGCGAGGGTCCGCGTAGCTCAGTCGTTAGAGTGGTGGACTTGTGCCCAGGCGACCCGGGTTCCGTCCCCAAGTGCCGATTATATTTCTTCCCTAATTTTGTTTTGTTTAATGATTTTATCTTTAAAATGATGGTTTTTATTGTTTTCCGTTTTATTTTTATAATAAATAAAGATGATAACAGCTTCTTTAGTACAAATTTAGAGCTCGTTTCTGTCAGCAGTTGGCTTAATTCAGACGCTCGCCGCATCGCCAGCATCAAAGACATGCCGCCGAAGCTCCCTTGCAGTACGACCGCATTCGACTTCACTGGGTCGCTTTGCCGGCATCAAAGAAATGCCGCCATCTCCTTGAATGTATGCACACAACATTTACTTAGCAATGCACAAACGTTATTCTACATGGCTTTTAAATCAGGACTGATTAGTATTTATTTACATAATTATATAGATAAACGCATGCATGAATACATGCGTTTATTGACATATGTTGCTTATATATTGATTTCCTGAACACTATGAAATCTCTCTCTCTCTCTCTCTCTCTCTAAAGTACAACTGTTTTAGCATTTGAATAAGAACTAATACAAGTAACATGCAGTAAATTGGATAGAGGCTAACTGTACATTGCGTACAAAAATTATACATGTATTTATTTTAAGTTACGGGATAATGTCTATGGATTCAAATAATTTGAAATTCATTGTTAAATGATTGTCTTCTTACTAATTGGAAGTCAACGCTAAAAAGTCATTTTTATTACAGATGGTTAGGGTCTTTTCTTTTTTTGTGTGTGTGCATGTTGTGCTGCTTTCGAAACGGAATGCGCAACCCTACATGCGCAACCCTATTATCCTACCAAAGAACCATCATGTTAGTTATCTCATCATACGTCATTTACATCAGAAGGTATTCCATCAATGTATACTTTTTACAGAGGGAGCTGTACGTTCTGCCGGATTCTGGGTAGTTAATTCAAAACGGATGACCACTTTAGCGATAAGGACTTGCGTTGTATGTCGTAAACTTCGGGGACAGCCAGGATGGCAGCATATGGCGGGTCTTCCAGAGGATCTTTGTGAACCGTGCCCCCCATTTTCGTATGTGGGAGTTGACACCTTTGGCCCATGGCCAGTTGTGCATCGTAAAACAAGAGGTGGAAGTTCAAATCAGAAACGTTGGGCGATATTGTTTACCTGCCTTGTAACTCGGGCTATTCATATTGAGGTCATCGATGAACTTACCAGTGCTGCATTCATAAATGCATTGAGACGTTTTATTGCAATTCGTGGTCAAGTCACACAATTCCGCTCCGACAGGGGAACGAACTTCGTTGGCGCTGTAAGCGATCTCTCCATAAATGCAGAATTCATTGAGAATGGTCCTGTTTCCAAGTTCCTGTCAGATTCCCAGATTGTGTGGAAATTCAACCCTCCTCACGCTCCACACATGGGAGGAGCATGGGAGAGACTCATCGGTGTTTCAAAAAGAGTTTTGAATGCCATGTTACTTGATCACCAGCAAAGAGACATCACACATGATGTACTGACCACATTGATGGCAGAAGTGTGTGCTATTGTTAACAATAGACCATTAACAGATGTTTCTAGTGATCCGGAAGCACCTACTCTACTTACCCCGTCGATGCTGTTGACAATGAAGACAAAACATGATGTTAAACCTTTCCCTTCATTTGGTTCCAAGGATGCCTTAAAATCTACCTGGAAACGTGTGCAAGTGATGGCAGATGAATTCTGGCATAGATGGAAAACTGAGTACCTCCATAACCTACAATATCGCAGGAAGTGGCAGGGCCATGCTGTGGATTTGAAACACGGAGACTTAGTTCTATTGATTGAAGATGATTCCCCGCGAAACGAGTGGCCCACCGGTATCATACAAAGAACATTCCCCAGCCAAGACGGAAAGGTCCGCAAAGCTGAGGTTGCAGTTTTTAAGGACAATAAACGTGTCACTTATGTGAGACCAGTCACCCGACTCATAAACCTTTTGGAGACTGATTGACATTTTGTGTACTTAGAATTTGTGATTTGTTAAGTCAAGACTTGTGTACCACGACATGAAGTTAGCTCAGTATATGTAGCATCGGATTATGTTATTACAGAAGTATGTAATGCAGAGTTAATTCTATCTTGTAATTTTTTGGGAGTTAAGTGATTTCTGGTAGAAATCAGAGGGGGAGTGTGCTGCTCTCGAAACGGAATAATATGTTCCGTCCGGTTTGGTTTTATGTTTTATCGGTAATGGCAGCCATGAGCTTGGCCTGCTGTTTTTGTTTGCATCTTTTTCTGGAATTCGGCCTATCTAAGGAGTAAATTTTACTTTATTCATGTCAATTTATGTCCATTATGATCTTGTGTATCTAACGATGTCATGCAATATCTCTTACTTTGTTTAAATTCTGCAACTGCATTGTTTTGTGTAAGCGCGTGTTCGCAATATAGGATAGGCATAGGCCTGTTTAGCTAGCATGTTCTAGTCACACATTTATCTGTGTATATGTCGTCGGTTAAAGTTTAGTCATATAACATTCAGTATTGTCACAGCTTATAATTACTGCCATATTTTTGGAAATTGTTATATTAGACAAATTCTGACTTTTATTATTGTACTTTTCAGTTTTTCACCCTCTCACGAGGTCTGGAAATAATAAAGCAGATATACATCACAGTGAAAAATCCTTTAATTCGGGCTATATCCTATGGATCTTCGCCAGACTAGGAAGATGACTGATCTTGGATTTCAGCAATATGAACAAAATGTTTCAAACTTTACATCAAAGTTGTTAGACATTAAAAGAAACATTGACTCTATCATTGCCAATACAAAACATGTGGACTTAGCACATAGTCAAAATATCATTGACAATATCCATAAACACTTGGAGTATTACGAGCTTCTTAGTGACAAGTATCTAACTTATTTAAGGGGTCACAGAACCGTGGAGAGTTCAAATGAAGAGACCTCTCACAGACTAGTCCGCTCATCTCTATGTGACAAGACCGCAGCCTTTGTCAATCAGTTGCAGTCTGCACTGCCGAAGATGGAATCATCCAAGGCCCCATCGCTTGTTCCCTCAGTCATATCGGGAAAATCAGGATCAAGTCAACTTACTGCTGTCTGGATGCAACATTCTGCCAATGTTGAGAAAGCAAAAGCACGTTTGAAGTATGCTGCCGAGGAGGCTGAGCTCATCAAACTGGAAGCTGCCTTGAAAGCCAGCAGGAATTTGTTGACGGTGAAACGTGAACTGGAAGAAGCTGAATCCGGGTTGAGTGCTATCTGTAAAGTGTTGGACTTTTCCCAGTCTGCCACAAAATCCGTGGAGAGTGATCATGGCAGTTACAAACCCCCTGTGTCATCCAAGTTTCAAGTGCTTCGTTATATGGATGATAACAGAGATGATTGTACCCCCCCCCCCTCCAGATGTTCCTCCTGAAGTGAACGTTCATGAACATGATAATGACAAACCTCTTCCTCAAAAACCTACACATCCATGTACCGAGCCCTCCTTGTGTGCACCAGAAAAAAAGACAGATGAAACAAACCCAGGTGTCGTTTTATCCACTCCTAAGCAGAATCCGACTGAATCCGCTGACTTGGCAAAATTAGTTGCCAAGAACCAGTTACTGACTAGGAGACTCTGGAACTTTAATGATGATTCCGGTCGATACCTGACATGGAAATACAGTTTCATGAATGTCATGAGTGAAATCAGTGCAACAACTCTGGAACACTTGCACCTGTTAGTGAATCACCTTGGACCAGAGTCCAAAATCACAGCTGAAAATATCCGAGCAACAAATTCGCGGAACCCAGAGAAAGCAGTCAATAATATATGGGAGCGTCTAGACTGTGAATATGGTAGTGCAGAGACTATTGAACTGTCACTTAAGCAGCGCATTAGCAGTTTTTCTGCTCTTTCAGATGGTGACCGCAAGAAATTTCTGGACTTGTCTGATCTAGCTGCAGAAGTGGAATCAGTGAAGTGCGATCCTGTGTTTACCACAGCATTTTCATACTATGACACATCCAGTGGCATCAACGAATTTGTACGTAAACTGCCAAAGCGTTTCCGTGAAAAATGGGCTTCAGAATGTGACAGATATAAGATGAACAATCATGTTTCGCAAGTACCATTCTCTGTGTTTACGAAATTTCTGAGTGATCTCGCCCGTGTGCGCAACGATCCTAGTCTTCTTATTGAGAGTTCCTCTACCCATACTGGCTATGGAAACACACATCCATGGAACTAGTTCAAGTCATTCGCTTAAAGACTGTATGAAATTCCGCGGAAAAACATTTAAGGAACGCAAGGACTACCTTTTCAAGAACGGCTACTGTTTGAAGTGCTGTGGTTCAAGACGTCATCTTCGTAAAAACTGTAAAGAAAGTGTGAAATGTGACATGTGTGGATCTACAGAGCATGTTACAATCCTTCACCCTGAACCTGAGTCCAGAATTGAGCATGAGGGGGAGCATCCTAGAGTGAGTCACGAGGGGGAGAGTCTCCATTTAGGCACCTACTGTACTGAAGTATGTGGAACTAAGTACAGCACCAGCAAGTCATGCGCAAAGATTGTGCCAGTATATGTGTACCCGGTTGGTGAACAATACCGTGCGCGCAAGGTGTACTGCATGATAGATGACCAGAGCAACAAATCGTTAGCCACATCCGCCTTTTTTGATGCCTTTAGGGAGTGTGGTGGGCAAACTGAATATGTTTTATCTTCATGTGCCGGAAAGTTTGTATCCTCAGGACGCAAGGCATCTGGATATTTCGTCCAATCGTTTGATGGATCATGTACTCTAAGTTTACCTTGTTTAATAGAGTGTAATGACATTCCGAACAATCGGCATGAAATACCGTCTCCTGCAGTGGCAGATAACTATACGCACCTTCGTGACATTGCACCCTACAAACCGGATCTTGATGACGGTGCTGAAATTGAACTCCTGATCGGAAGGGATCTAGTCACTGCACACCACGTGTTGGGTCAACGTGTTGGAGAAGAGGGACTTCCTTATGGCCAGAAGTTACCCCTTGGTTGGGTTATCATAGGAGATGTGTGTCTGGGCAAAGTGCATCAACCAGATGTGATAAGTGTAAATAAGACTTCAATTCTCATGAATGGAAGATCCACCCATTTACAGCCTTGTGAAAGTGAATTTATTGTGGAAGAGGAGCCTATCTTTCAACGTATACCAGGGGATGAGAAACCAGGGTTATCGATAGAAGATCGTAAGTTCCTACATATCATGGATGCTGGTTTTCAAAGAACGTCTGATGGCAAGTGGCAAGCTCCGTTACCCTTTCGCCATTGTAGACCTGTCTTACCTGACAACAGGTCACTTGCACTTCGAAGAGCCAGATCATTGGACATTAGCTTGAGATGTAATCACCTCAAATATGAACAAATTAAGGAATTCATGGAGAGACTACTCATGAACCAGCATGCCGAGTTAGCACCTGAGTTACCTATGTCAGTGGAGCGATGGTACCTACCTATGTTTGCAGTGTATCATCCCAAGAAACCAGACAGTGTGCGTATTGTATTCGACTCATCTGCCAAGTTTCAAGATGTGTCCTTGAACAGTGTTTTGTTTCAAGGCCCTGATTGATTTGTGCAACCTCCTGCTTGGTGTCTTGCTAAGATTCCGAAGAGAAAAGATAGCAGTCACCATGGACGTTGAGCAGATGTTTCACAATTTCAAGGTCCCAGAAGACCAGCGTCGTTACTTACGATTCCTGTGGCACATGGACAGTGACTTAGACCAGCCATTGGTGGACTTTCAGATGACGGTTCACGTTTTCGGCAATAGCCCGTCACCGGCGGTGGCAACGTTTGGTCTTAGGAAGGCAGTTGAGAGATCCACAGAAGATGTGAGGGATTTAGTATGTAACAACTTCTATGTGGATGATGGCCTTTTATCCTGCGCAACTGAAGAGGAGGCCATAAGCCTTGTGCATCGTACCAAGGAAGCACTACAAGATGGCGGAAACATTCGACTTCACAAGTTTTGCTCCAATAGCAGGAGAGTGTTAGATTCATTTGCCCCAGAAGACCTGGCAAAGAACTTGAAAAACCGTGACTTTGGGTCAAATACACTTCCAGTACAACGCAGCTTGGGATTGTTATGGAACACAGAGATGGATGAATTTACCTTTAAAGTCAACACAGTAGAAAAAGCATACACTAGACGAGGCTTGTTGTCTACTATAAACAGCGTATATGGCCCGATTGGCTTTGCCCAGTGTTGTCATCAGAGGCAAGTTACTGTTACGAGAGATGATGTCTGTGACGACAAATACGGACTGGGATGAACCGTTGCCTGCATTTCTGCATGATGAATTGTCATCATGGGTTGATTCCCTGAGTCACCTGGAAAGCTTTTGTGTGCCGAGGAGTTACAGCAGTTCGTTTGTCAACGCCACCAGACGTGAAGTGCTTGTGTTCTGTGATGCTTCGAAGGACATTATTGCTGCTGTGGCATATCTCAAACTTCAGGAAAATGAGACGTCAAGCATCAGTTTCTTGCTTGGAAAAGCCAAGGTTGCCCCTGCCCATGGGCACACTATTCCTCGGCTCGAGCTGTGTGCGGCAGTTTTAGCAACCGAAATTGCCGAGATTGTGAGAGATCAGCTGAACATCCCACCACAGGACTTTCATTTCTTTTCGGACAGTCAGATAGTACTTGGCTATATCTCAAACGAAAGTCGTAGATTCTATGTGTATGCGGGAAACAGAGTGGCACGCATTCGTCTCTTCAGTATGCCAACCCAATGGAAGTTTGTTCAATCTGAACTTAATCCAGCAGACGTTGCCACCAGGCCTGTACACCCTTCTATGCTGCAAGATACATGTGGACCAACCAGCCCGCTCAGTGCTCCAATTGAACACTTTGAATTAGTGGACCCAGGGTGTGATGTGGAAATTCGCCCAGTGTTAACCAGCAACAAGACAGACATAATAGATGTAGCACAGTCAAATCATGAGACAAAGCCACCAACTTGTCAGACAGAAGTATTCTCTGAGAGGTTCACTAGATTTTCCAAGTGGGACAGGCTTATACGTGCAGTCGCCCGTCTGAAATTTATGATTCGACAGTCTCAGAAAAACATTGACAACTTACCTGATAGTCCCAGTGATCCGGAACTCTTGAAGGAGAGTGAACGTTCCATCATTGCGTCAGTTCAGAGAGATGTATTCAGCATAGAATTTCGATGCATTGAAAACTGCCTGGACATTCCACATTCTAGTACTATCAGAACTTTATGCCCAAAAATTGGTGCAGATGGACTGTTACGTGTTGGTGGACGGTTGAACAATGTGTCTGTTGATGTGCTAAACGATAACATGCGCAACCCTATTATCCTACCAAAGAACCATCATGTTAGTTATCTCATCATACGTCATTTACATCAGAAGGTATTCCATCAAGGTAGACTTTTTACAGAAGGAGCTGTACGTTCTGCCGGATTCTGGGTAGTGAATTCAAAACGGATGACCACTTTAGTGATAAGGACTTGCGTTGTATGTCGTAAACTTCGGGGACAGCCAGGATAGCAGCATATGGCGGATCTTCCAGAGGATCGTTGTGAACCGTGCCCCCCATTTTCGTATGTGGGAGTTGACACCTTTGGCCCATGGCCAGTTGTGCATCGTAAAACAAGAGGTGGAAGTTCAAATCAGAAACGTTGGGCGATATTGTTTACCTGCCTTGTAACTCGGGCTATTCATATTGAGGTCATCGATGAACTTACCAGTGCTGCATTCATAAATGCATTGAGACGTTTTATCGCAATTCGTGGTCAAGTCACACAATTCCGCTCCGACAGGGGAACGAACTTCGTTGGCGCTGTAAGCGATCTCTCCATAAATGCAGAATTCATTGAGAATGGTCCTGTTTCCAAGTTCCTGTCAGATTCCCAGATTGTGTGGAAATTCAACCCTCCTCACGCTCCACACATGGGAGGAGCATGGGAGAGACTCATCGGTGTTTCAAAAAGAGTTTTGAATGCCATGTTACTTGATCACCAGCAAAGAGACATCACACATGATGTACTGACCACATTGATGGCAGAAGTGTGTGCTATTGTTAACAATAGACCATTAACAGATGTTTCTAGTGATACGGAAGCACCTACTCTACTTACCCCGTCGATGCTGTTGACAATGAAGACAAAACATGATGTTAAACCTTTCCCTTCATTTGGTTCCAAGGATGCCTTAAAATCTACCTGTGCAAGTGATGGCAGATGAATTCTGGCATAGATGGAAAACTGAGTACCTCAATAACCTACAATATCGCAGGAAGTGGCAGGGCCATGCTGTGGATTTGAAACATGGAGACTTAGTTCTATTGATTTAAGATGATTCCCCGCGAAACGAGTGGCCCACCGGTATCATACAAAGAACATTCCCCAGCCAAAACGGAAAGGTCCGCAAAGCTGAGGTTGCAGTTTTTAAGGACAATAAACGTGTCACTTATGTGAGACCAGTCACCCGACTCATAACCCTTTTGGAGACTGATTGACATTTTGTGTACTTAGAATTTGTGATTTGTTAAGTCAAGACTTGTGTACCACGACATGAAGTTAGCTCAGTATATGTAGCATCGGGTTATGTTATTACAGAAGTATGTAATGCAGAGTTAATTCTATCTTGTAATTTTTTGGGAGTTAAGTGATTTCTGGTAGAAATCAGAGGGGGAGTGTGCTGCTCTCGAAACGGAATAATATGTTCCGTCCGGTTTGGTTTTTTGTTTTATCGGTAATGGCAGCCATGAGCTTGGCCTGCTGTTTTTGTTTGCATCTTTTTCTGGAATTCGGCCTATCTAAGGAGTAAGTTTTATTTTATTCATGTCAATTTAAGTCCATTATGATCTTGTGTATCTAACGATGTCATGCAATATCTCTTACTTTGTTTAAATTCTGCAACTGCATTGTTTTGTGTAAGCGCGTGTTCGCAATATAGGATAGGCATAGGCCTGTTTAGCTAGCATGTTCTAGTCACACATTTATCTGTGTATATGTCGTCGGGTAAAGTTTAGTCATATAACATTCAGTATTGTCACAGCTTATAATTACTGCCATATTTTTGGAAATTGTTATATTAGACAAATTCTGACTTTTATTATTGTACTTTTCAGTTTTTCACCCTCTCACGAGGTCTGGAAATAATAAAGCAGATATACATCACACATGTCTATATACTGATACAAATCTCTTGCCTGTCTGGGATTAAGAAAAACCTCCGAAGTTTATACACGTTACAATACAAACGAACGGGTGACTGCGACAAGGTTTGAAAATTGACCACCCGTTTATGAGTGTTTGAGCCTAAGAATAAACAGATGTAAAAAAAAAAATCAATAGTTACATCTTTCAAACAACGCTTATACATTGTTCTAACATATTTATTTTATTTAGAAATTGTACATGTGTAATATGTGATATTAAGAATTTAATAATCTACATTAATATAGAAGTCACCGACCGACCGACCCCCCCCCCCCCCTCCCAATTCATAAAATCATTTAGTTTTTCTGGCCCGATTTTACTTGTGTTAATAACAGAGTTATGAAGCTTTCGGCATTTGAGTTTCAATTGTCGTGTTTGACATGTACTGTAAAAAAAAATTCTAACTCCCAAACCCTTCACTCAATCCTAATGAAAATTCGTGAAAATGAACCTCAGACCACATTCTTTTCGTCTGTTAAATATGCAGCGGATTGAAGAATTAAGACGAAATTCCTGAGATTAAACGACGCTTATTGCCTATACGTGGAAATTAAATTTACACAGTACACGCACCGACCCCCCCCCCCCCCCCCCCTCCTTCCTATTCACAAAATCATTTAGTTTTTCTGGCCTGATTTTACTGGATCTTTCATCTTGAACCTTTATTTTCAACCTAGTTCAATTCTAGATTACTGTTCTAATGACCAGACCTATTCGTTCATTTTTAGCTCACCTGAGCTGAAAGCTCAAGTGAGCTATTCTGATCACTTTTTGTCCGTCGTCCGTCTGTCCGTCTGTCCGTCTGTCTGTCCGTCTGTAAACTTTTTACATTTTGAACTTCTTCTCTAAAACCGCTTATCCAATTTCAACCAAATTTAGCACAAAGCATCCTTATGGGAGGGCGAATATGAATTGCAGAAATAAAAGTCCGATCTGTATTCAAAGCGGAGAAAACCTTGAAACTGTAGAAAAAGGGGGATGCATTTTTAAAAATCTTCTTCTCAAGAACTACTGATTCCAATTCAACGTAGTTTAGCATAAATTATCCTTATGGGAAGGAAAATATAAATTGCAAAAATTAAGGTCTAATTCTGTTTCAAATCTGAGTTATTACGAAAATAATAATAAAGGAAAGGCGTGTTCCAATCGGATTCGGCATCCGGTAAAATGGGTAGACAAGACTTGGCCTGGGCAAAACAAAAGATAAGCAGTTATTAATCTGCCAATCTCATTAAAATTTCAGGATATTTGATGGACCAGTATATTTGTATTTGCTGTAAATATTGCTGCAAAAAAATGCGTATTTGGAATTGACGATTGCCGATCTGCCCCGGCTTTTATTTTGCCACGGCCCGGTTTTGCTTACCCATTTTACCAAGACTCGTATTCCATACTTCTAAAACGAGGTTCTTTGTTTAAAGCAGCCATGGCATTATACGAAAAAGGGTCGATCTGACTATGATTAATTTGCTTGTTGTGCAACAGTTCGCGTATGAAGGGAAATTTTTGAAACATGAAAAATATATTGGTGCCGATTTTGTGAAGTAAATTGAGGCTAAATATTTCAATGCGTTGACAGTTTTCACACATAACGTTGATGTTAGCTTGTTCTGATTTTCGTTTCGTTTTCATTATTTATGCTTTATAACCTGGAAACTGTCGTCTGTATTTCGTGATTTTTGCGTATCAAATCAAACAGAGACTTCGGTAAATCAAACAGTTACGTTAACTGTTTACCTGCGCAAATTAAGCAAAATCTGATGTAGGAGTACTGAAATACAATTCATTCTATCGGTAATTCGGCATTATTTTTAGCGTAATGGTAGATTAATGCAATAGGTTTTTGTTGAGATGCTCGGCATTTTCTCTAGTTTATTCAGTTTAAATAGAGTTTGATATCGCTTACGGAAATATGTAGGTATATACATGTATATATATGATTCATTTCGAAAAAATAAATGGTGTTCTTTATTTGTTATACATGTAGTGCAGGCACGTAGCATCGTTTTTGAAAGTGGGGGGGGGGGGGGGCAGACTCATCCAAAAAATCTTGACAAGCAAAAAAAAAAGAAACACTTTCCCAAAATCTTCAAAATCCTAATCCGAGGGGGGGGGGGGGGGGGCGTCTGGCGTAATACATAGCTTCAATTTCAATCCTATTTTCCTTATTTACATATTAATTTTTTAAATCCCCCCACAAAAGTGTGGGGGGGGGGGGGCAACTCAATGGTAATCTAATTTCTTATATGTAAATTTTAAAAAATTCGTTGCTGCGAGAAAAAGTGGGGGGGGGGGGGGGGGGGCAGGCCCACCCTGCCCCCCCCCCCCCCCCCCGATGCTGCGTGCCTGTAGTGGATGTTTCTTGTGTTTAATTGTTAACAATTTCTATTTACTACCCATTTTTGAGTGTTTGCTTCGAATTATAAGCAAGATACAGAGATTTGCTAACAATTCTATCTTAAAAGCTAAAGATTAAATCAAAGTACTGATAGTACTGAAAAGCGCTAACCCAGCTTCTGTATGTATATAACAGATATATGTATATAGCATTTCAGCTTCTGTATACTCACTATATTTCCTAATCTCTGCATGACAATCCCTGCAATGATGTATGTAAGCCCCGTACATTAATTTCACAATAACCCGTAAATAAGATTCACAATAGCCCGTGCAGTTATGTACATAAACCCCTGAAACTGGTTCCCTAACCAGTTTAAATGATGTATACTTTTGCTTAGAGGGGGCGGTTATTCGATGCACCGGAAGTTGAAGTCTAACGACAATAAAGGGCTGAGCTATGCTTAGCGCTTTAAAAAGTAAAAAAATTGTCAATATTTATTACGAAAATTTTCAAAATCTGTTCTTCCAGAAACCAAATTATTGATTTGTAAACTTAACCTTTTTAGCTCACCTGAGAATTGGGCCACAATGGGGGGTCGAAGTTTAACAAATGAATATATAGAGTAAATCTTTAGAAATCCTCTTCTCAGAAACTAATCGGCCAGGAAAGCTGAAACGTGTGTGGAAGCATCCTCAGGTAGTGTAGATTCAAAGATGTGAAAATCATGACCCCTGGGGATAGGGTGGGGCCACAATGGAGGGTCGAAGTTTAACATATGAATATAAAAAGTAAATCTTTAAAAATCTTCTTCTCAGAAACTAATTGGCCAGGAAAGCTGACACTTGTGTGGATGCATCCTTATGTAGTGAAGATTCAAATTTGTGAAAATCATGACCCCCGGGGGTAGGTTTAGTCCACCATTGGAGATCGACGTTTTACATAGGAATATACACAGTTAATCTTTAAAAATCTTCTCAGAAACTAATCAGCCAGGAAAGCTGACACTTGTGTGGATGCATCATCAGGTAGTGTAAATTCAAAGTTGTAAAAATCATGACCCCCGGGGGTAGGGTTGGGCCACAATGGGGGATCGAAGTTTACCATAGGAATATATACAGTAAATCTTTAAAAATCTTCTTCTCAGTAACTAATTCGAAGGCAAAGCTGGAACTTGTGTGGAAGCATCCTCAGGTAGTGAAGATTCAAAGTTGTGAAAATCATGACCCCTGGGGGTAGGTTGGGGCCACAATGGGGGATTGAAGTTAAACATATGATTATATACAGTAAATCTTTAAAAATCTTCTTCTCAGAAACTAATTAGCCAGGAAAGCTAAAACTTGTGTGGAAGCATCCTCAGTTAGTGTAGATTCAAATTTGTGAAAAGCATGACCCCTGGGGGTAGGTTTGGGCCACAATGGGAGGTGGATGTTTTACATAGGAATAAACAGATCATCTTTAAAAATCTTCTTCTCAGAAACTAATCAGCCAGGAAAGCTGGAACTTGTGTGAAAGCATCCTCAGGTAGTGTAGATTCAAAGTTTTCTAACTATAATATTCAACATAAAAGGGTTGTTGGACTGTAGTACAAGTTGAAAACCACTCTTCAATTAAGATTTAGAAAACAGTTTTTTATCATTAGGGTCTTCCGTCTTCAGCGGAAGACCCTTCTATTCTTATTGTTATTAGGGTCTTCCGTTCACAAAGGCAGACCCTATTTTTTTTCTTCGATATCTTTTTATCACAGGTCATTAGACCTGTTATTAGGTCAAAAGACCTCTTATTTAATATGAAATAAAATATTGGGCTGGTCCTTTAAATTAGGGATCCAACGGGGTGTATAATCCTTCATCCATCCCTCTTTTAAATCACATCTGCATTTCCTGATATGTTTCGTTGAGTAAGATAAAAGGCAAGGTCATTTCCTCTTCTAAAAATCGGAAGGAAGACCTCCTCGTTGCTCGCAACGAGATCGTGTCTAGTTATTATTCTTTTTTTTTCTCCCACGTTTTCTCAAAAACGCTTCAGCCGATTTTGATCAAACTTTCAGATCTTGTTTATGACCACATTTATAAGAAAAGTACGTGGGATTTTTTTGGTCGTCACTTCCGGTCCCGAGATATTAAAGATTTTATGTTTTTGCTTGTTCACAAGTTTTCTCCAAAAGTATTTAAGATAGAACTTTCAAATTTTCAGGGATGGTAGAAAGTGTGCAGCCGCAGTGTACTACGCATATCCGATCGTCCACCGTCACTTCCGGTCGTCACCGGAAGGAAATGAAAAACCTTAATTTTTCAATTTTTGGGATTTGAATTTTTTTAATTTTTTCATTTGATAGAGACCTTTTCAAAACTTCTGAATATGAAATTTGTTTTAAAATCGATCCACGCATTCTTGAGATTTTGGACTCCAAAGTCCTGAAACGAGGGTCCGAGTAGCTCAGTCGTTAGAGTGGTGGACTTGAAATAAAAGATAGAAAAAAAAAAGAGTGGTGGACTTGTGCCCAGGCGACCTGGGTTCAGTCCCAGAGTGCCGAATCTTTTTTCTTTCTCATTTGTGTTTTGATTAATGATTTCGTCTTTAAAATGATGGATTTGAATGCTTTCCGTTTTATTTTTGTCATTATTAAAAATAATAGCGGCTTTTTTCAGTACAAATATGGAGCTCTTTTCTGTCAGCAGCTCTCTAAATTTAGACGCTCGTCGCATTGCCGACATCAAAGACATGCCGAATGTTTTTTTCTTTCTTAATTTTGTTTTGTTTATCGATTTTATCTTTAAAATGATGGATTTTAATGTTTTCCGTTTTATTGCGTGGACCCTGAGGTCCACGCAGAAAATATATAAGCGAGGTTAAACCGGATGCTATGGGGAAAATTGAGTCTGCGCATGAGCTAGCCTGGTTCCTGTACGTAATGGGTAGCTCAGGGAACCAGGCTAGCACAGGTTTATCTGAATCGGGATCGGGATTCCATGCCATATGCACATGTAAGTTCAAAGGCGCTGTAATTGTAAAGTTGTCGGTAAACATTACAGAAACAAAGTATTCCTTTTAAAGAAATGATCGGCATGTGGTATAAACTGTCAGTATAATGAAATAAGGCAATGTTATGCCGAAACTACAGCATGCATCAAATAGCATAATTTGCAATGTTTTGTGGTTTTCTGAATACACATGTAGCTGAACTTTACTTTTATAGAAGGCGAGGCTAGATCAAGTACTTCCCGATTAAAATTATTTAAGTATTTAAGTATGAATGAATAATTTTGTGACTGTATATAATATAATGGTTGTATAAAAGTTTAAATCTCAAGAAAAATGCATCAAAATCACAAAGCTGTCACTGCATAATTAACAAAGTAGTGCGAAGCGTAATGTGTGAGCAAATAGTAGAATTCGCCGAATGCCTGATACTACACATGCAATCTTCATTGATATAGATCATAATATTTATTATTTTAGAAGTATGAACCCTTTTAAAAATTCTGAGATAAAAAGTAAACTTTACATATACAGTGTACATAATACAAAGTACATATTTAGTGGTTAAAAGCGGGGGGCTAGAGTCGGTGGAATCTGTGATAATTTTAAGGCTTTCACGTTTTCGTTGGAAACACATGCAAATGGTCCACGTATTGCAGTCCTTTTTTAAAGGACAGCAACTTGTATTTATTATAAATAGAAATGATAGCGGCCATTACAAATAGATAGCTTGTCTGTCAGCAGTTCGCTAAATTCAAACGTTCGTCGCATCGCAGGCACCAAAGATGAGCCGCCGAAATACCCTGCTTGGTCGCTTTCCCGGCATCAAAGAAATGCCGCAATCTCAATTACACACACACAATATTTAGCAATGCACCCACGTCGAAGTAAGTATTCTACATGACCTTAAAAGGAGGACTGATTAGTATTTATTCACATATATAGATACACACATGCATGTATAAAAATGTGTTTATTGACATACGTTGCTGATATACTGATTCCATAAACACTATAAAAAACTAGAAAAAATCTCTCTCTCTCTCTCTCTCTCTCTCTCTCTCTCTCTCAAGTACAAATGTTTTAGCATTTGAATAAGAACTAGTACAGGTAACATGCAGTAAATTGGATAGAGGCTAAATGTACTTTGGCGTCCAAAAATTATACATGTAACTAGAGACGAGCTCGTTGCAAGCAACGATTAGGTTTTCCGTCGTAGCTGCGTCATACTTGTGAGGTATTACAAAAAATTGATAGCTGACCATAGTACAATATAAGATGTGTAAACACTGAGAAACAAAGTATTATATTTCTGTGACCGCGTAGATTTTACGGTGATAGAGAATTCGTCTGGATCTGCATCGGTCGTGTGCAGTACGAACCGGGTGAGGGAATGTTGGCATAAAGTGTATAAGGTAAAAGGTTGGGGCGCGCTGTGGGCCGTAAGCTAAAAACGAAGGGTAGGTTTGCCGTATTCCCGAAGGTCCACCAGTATACAGTTCCAGAGAAATAAACAGGCAATTGATGCAGGATTCCACATTATTGGACGAGACTCAACGATGGCAACATTATAACAATTTAACAGACAGACATGTTACAATCAAGTCGGATATGGCCAGAAGTGGCCTCCGGACTTAAGACTCTGAGAGAGTCGGACGTGGCCGGGGCTGGCCGCCGTATTCCAGACTGCACATTGACAATTGTACATAATTATTTATAAGAATCTTAACAATGAGTATAAATTGACAGGTAATGAAATAAGTAAGCTAAGTGAAAAGTTCACAGATATAAAATAATTAAATAAACTCAATGAGTCTTTGATGTCCAAGAAATGAAAATCTGATAATTGCACAATGTTGTTTTAAGAGATTAACAGTCATTGAGACATGACACTCTGTCTCTTTGAAATCACATATAAAGTCTGAAAAGTGTCAATCACTAAATAAAAAAAGTAACTATGTAAGAAATAAACTGTGAGAAAAAATTACGAAACAGATGTTGAATTTTACAAGTAAAGTAAAAAAAAATTATAATTGAACAGTGCATTTTGCACGATGATACTACATGTTTATAAGCAAATACAGATCTTAACACGTTGTCTCTAGTTTGATTCCCCGCATTTTATTCACAGAGTGGGACTGTGGTTATGCCCGGTACGAAGGTAAAAAGACCATTGGCAAACGTTTTACACGCATTTTTATCGAATGCAAGCGCCAATGAATCTCTTAGCATATATGCGGAGATCCTGGAAATTTTACAAGGGGTTTTGAAGAATAATTTTGTATTTCGAGGAGGGGGAATATGCGCGGATCAGAAAATTTTTCCGGGGTGGGGGTTGAAAAGTCAGACGGTTATTTGAGTTTGCCAAGGGAAGTCCGAGGCATATTTGGTAAGTTTATAATATTGTACACGTAATTGACAGAAATTTCGCTGGGGGGGGGGGGGGGGGTCTGGAACCCTTCCCCTTCTAGATCCGCGCACGGAGAAGACCGATGCCGGTAATTTTACTGTAATTTTAACCATTTTTATTTAATTATTCATGTTCATAATTATCAAAAACCAATATTACCTTTCAAAGCAGTTAAAACTTAAAACTTAAGATATGAACTATTTAGTCTTGGTGAGTACTGCGTCCGCGTACGAAAATAATGGCAATTTTCAAGAAATTCGGATGGACAATCTGTGTCCTAAGTCGTCCATCCGATTCTTTTTCTGACTAAAAGCTACAGACCTGCAGTTAGAGATTGTCAAACTCTTATTGATTATGTCAATTTGTTTGTCTCAAAGAATCATTTTTTAAATATATAAAGTTTTACCTAAAAAAAATAGAAATCGGGCACAATTGTCAATGTTAGCATTTTACAATTTTATGGTCTAATAATAATTCAAGAAAAAACTCTTCATTGCTTTATCCGAAATATTGCATGAAAAAAATTTACATCGCATTTTTTAAATTACAAAAGGATATTTAAAATGAACCGATTAACCGCTAACAAACAGGCATAAAGAGAGACTGAGAACCAATTTCTTCTCTTTTTTTTTTTTTTACATCAAAAGAAATTCAAAAATAAATCAAAATATATTTGTTCTCTGTATGCGTTAATGAAAATGTAGATCAGCAAGGGGTTCTTTTTCGTGCAAGCACCCACTTAACAAATTGTTACACGGGTCTACAACGATGACAAATATCGAAAAGGCAATATTGTGGGTGAAGGATGAATGTGTAGTTAGGAATTATTTCATGTCTTCCAAAAGGAGATAAGCCCAGACAATACTTAAAAAACTGGCGGCCTATTACACTATTAAATGTTATCTATAAACTTATTTCAGGTTGTCTTAGTTATAGAGTAAGATCTACTTTGGATATTCTTATCTCTGATACCCAGTCAGGTTTCATAAAAGGAAGATTCATTGGAGAAAATACAAGGTTTATTTATGACTTAATGCACTTTACTGAATATAAAAAAATTCCAGGACTGTTGGTCCTAATTGATTTTGAAAAAGCTTTTGATTCTATTTCTTGGTCATTTATTTATAAAGTTTTGAACTTTTTTGGTTTTGGTAATTATATAATCCAGTGGGTTAAAATATTAAACACAAATTTTAAGGCTTCAGTGTTACAAAGTGGCTTTTTATCTAATTACCTCTCTATTGAAAGAGGTTGTAGACAGGGAGACCCTATTGCACCCTATTTATTCCTCCTTTGTGCTGAAATACTTTCAATTCTTCTTAAACAAAACAATAAAATAAAAGGTATTACAATAGGCAGTAAAGAACATAAAATAAGTCAATATGCAGATGACACATCTCTCATTTTGGATGGTTCACCTACTTCACTATTTGCATCTTTAGATACTCTAGACTTTTATTCAAATATTTCTGGGTTGAAAATAAATAGTTCAAAAACAAAAATTATATGGATTGGCTCAAAAAAATTCTCAAATCAGGTTTTTCACCACACGAGATGGAAACTAGATTGGGGCTCAACAACGTTTAGTTTACTGGGTATTAACTTTTCTGTCGATCTTGAAAAAGTTATTGAGTTAAACTATTATATACAAGTTCCAAAAATTAAAAGCATGCTTCAACAATGGAAAAGAAGAAACCTTACACCAATTGGACGTGTGACGGTAGTAAAATCTCTAGTTATTCCAAAAATCAACCATTTATTTATGTCTTTACCTACTCCTAAAGAGGTAATCACCACATTGAACAAAGACATTTTTGAATTTTTTTGGAATGCCAAATGTGATAAAATAAAACGTGCAGTAGTTATTCAAGAGTATCGAAAAGGTGGTTTAAAAATGTTGGATATTAACAAGTTTATTATGTCATTAAAATGTTCATGGATTAAAAGATTAATTGTTGGACATAGCTCATGGACTTCCATATTGAAGGCCATTAATGGTGAAGACTTTGTCAACTTGTTACTAGATTTTGGTGATGCATTTATTACTGAATGTGTTATTCCGAAAAATAATAATTTTTGGAAAGATGTATTTAAATCAATGCTCTATGTTATAAAATCTTTTGATGATAATTATATTGAGGAAAATTTTTTATTTATGCCTATTTGGTATAATAGTCATATTAGAGTTGGTATGAAAACATTGTTTATAAAAAGTTGGTACAAAAAAGGTGTAAAGGTCATCAATGACTTTCTAGATGATAATGGAAATTTTTTGTCACATGTAAGTTTTCAAAAAAAATTTGATTTGCATATTTGTACAATGCAATACAACAGTATAGTTAGTGCTATATCAACATATCTAAGATCCTCTCTTCCAGTACATATCAAATGTTTATTTAAGAGATCCTTTACTCCATATATTCCATTATATTACAAACCTTTTCTTTTGCAAGATAAATGTACAAAACCAATTTATAAACAGTTAATTGCCTGTAAAATAACCCCAACTGCAATACCAAAGTGGAATTCAGAATTGGTACAATATGGGGTAGAAATGTGTGTTTCTGATGCTTTTAATGTATGTTTTAAGACAACCAACGACTCATCTATTCAATGGTTACAATACAGATTACTTCATAGAATTCTTCCTGTAAATTACTATTTGAAAAAAATCAATGTTGTATCTTCTGATTGCTGTTCCTTCTGTGAACGTGATGTTGAGACAATCCAACATGTTTTTGTAAGCTGTGAAAAAATATCAACAATTTGGAGCAACCTAAGCATGCATATTTACCAATATACTTCTATACGAATTGGTTTCAATGTTATCAATATTTTATTGGGTGAACTCCCATTGTCAAAAGACAATAAAGTTGTAAACTTTATAATTTTGTACACAAAACAATATTTACTTTGCTGTCTTAAAAAAGATATACTGCCTAGTCTACTAGGGCTACTATTTTATCTATATAACAAATACAAAGTTGAAAAATATATTTCATGTCAGAAATTTCAAATGCAAAAGTTTACTAACAACTGGCATGTATGGAAACATATATTTGATACAATTCAGTAATTTTTTTATTTTTTGTTTCTTCTTTGTTTATTATTAATATTAACCGTTTGCCTTTGTTAAATAAGCAACCACTGCCAAATCTGGATGAATGTGAGCACGAATGTGCGAGTGGATGAATAAAAAATGGCTTTGAATTATATTATTAAAATGTTTGTATGCATATGAAAAAATAATAAATAAAAAAGAAAAAAAAAAAAGGATGAATGTGTAGTTTGTTTTTTAAGTTTATTTTTGATACATGTAATTATATTTATCTAGATCGGTTATGTTTGTTAATTTGTTTTGTTTTTTAAAGAGGGGAATAAAGAAATGAGTAATTTCCAAGCACGTAGCATCGTTTTTGAAAGTGTGTGGGGGGGGGGGGGCAAACTCATCCAACAAATCATGACAAGCAAAAAAATTTAAAAATTTCACTCATAATTTCATGATTTTCATACCATTTTTTTTCTACATGCTACCAAAATGGGAAGGGGGGGGGGCAACTCCATGATAATTCAATTTTTTATGTAAATTTTATAAAAATAGTTTGCTTCGAGAAAAAGTGGGGAGAGGACATCTTTAAGTCATATAACATGTGAAACTGATTTCATTCCACCCACAAGCTTGAAATAATGAAATAATTTTAATGAAAACAATATAGATAAAGGTCATAAATCCCATATCAAACGACATATTACCACTTGATTCTGCGCGTCTTTTTAATGAATTTATAAACAGCGGCAAATTCTAAAATGTATTTCTAAAGGTAATGTTAGCTGCAAGTCTGTAGACCTTGTATGAAAAATTTCGGATGGTAGTCAATTTTTCCGGGATACAGACCGACAGCTACATATATGCAGCTAAGGTAACTAAGAATGATTCCAAAAAAATACTTTGTTGAGTAATGCAAGCTTTTAAGAAAGCAATACTTATATTTGTTTAAAATATAACACCCAAATACTTCGTCTTACATTCGCTATTTGTAGAAAAAGCAGAACCAGTATCAGTCTGACCGGCCTCACCATATACATTGTTGGAATTTTATTGTCCTAGCGTTGCATTGCTCTGCATGTACACAATTTCTTTTAAAAATTAAACACTTAAAGTGTTCATCTATATGGCTACACATAACGCACACACGTGATTCAAAATAACCCACACGGAAAACGGTAAAGAATTCAGTCATTGAGTCTACATTTTATAGAACTTGTAAAAAACACATTGCGGGTCTGAATGTTTGTTGATATGTCAATCTATCAATATACAGTTTGTTATTTATTTTCGATTGCTAAGGCTACAGCGTATTTGCTGAACAGTGAACAACATTTTTTCCATGCCACTTTTTTCCATGGAAGATAGCGAATACAAGTATAAATTTATTTAATTACCTCTTTAGAATTGTGTATGGAATAAATAATTTATAAGTTGCTGCTGAAGGTTGTTTGGTATTTTCGTTTGAAGATGTTTTGCAAGTAAAAAACCTGAAACGCGGGGCAAGTCATAATTAACATCCCTAATAACCGTAACTTAAAACTAGCGGCTTTGGATTCAAATATTATCGTATACGAATATTAAGTTCACTTTTTAAAATCATCTCCACGGTGATAATTATATTATATCCATCGCAAATTGCCAGCGTACATTGTCATGTCAGTAATACACATTGTGCTTTATATGACGGCCGTGTATACGTATTGTAGAAAAGTTGAGTTTAATTACCATGCATTGGAACCATTTTATTAACACATCTCCCAGTACTGAAGCAATTCAAAATGTCTCTGTTACAGTAACACAGTGGGGCGTTAAACATGTACGTCCTGCTCTACAAGCACATTCACTGTCGTCTAGGCGACGGCCTGAATACAGCTAGCGACTCTCCTATCGATCGGTTACCTGAGTCTCGTAATGCATCTAAATATAGACAGGGGCACAGTTATGAAACAAACAACAACAATAAGGTCAAAGAGGTTTATCTATATGAAATGAAAATGTACATATGTATAAAAACATTTGGGAATTTTATGTGGAATTATTTTCGCGCGCTACATGTCTCAGTTAATGCATTACAAGAAACCCTTTCATAACCTCATAAACGTGCGCACCCCCACACAAAATGGACCGAACTGACACGATTGTTTCTGCAAATACTGACTATAAATTACGAAAACGTTAAATTGAATACTATAGAAGGATTCAAAATTAATTTCTTTACAACTTTGCTTCAATAATGCATTAGAAATGTTTATTCCTTTTTAAGTTATTGACAAGAAACTTTGGACGCCTCTAACTCCCTAATTATAAGGGCCAGCCCCTTTTTCGGTATACCGAATGAAAGGTCTGGGTAAGACCAAGAACTTTTAAAATACATATTATAACAAATTTTTATCAGGTAATAAACTAACACGGAAAATACGCGATTTTTTTTGATTTTTTTTCTTACCTTTGTTTCAACATCCATACCAACACTTTTATTTGCATTTAAATAATAAATAAAATATATCTCGCACAAATTCAATGTATTAGCTTCCAAACCAGCCCATCTTTGAGACTCTGCCAGTCATCGTTAAAGCTAAACCCCCTGGACAAAAGAAGTCGTTAAAATTTTACTAAAAGGGGAATAACTCAAAACCGGTTAGAAATTTTCCTCATCTAAAATATGCAACGACAACATCACGCGGCATGTTATCAGTCCTGAAAATTTCAAAACAATCGGTAAACAAACGAGCGAGATATTAAGGATCAAAGTTGGCGTCTAGAAGAAAAAAAAAATAATAAGAAATTTGAAAATTTTTCAGAATAATAGTAAGGTTTTCCGCTGAGAGCGGAAAACCTTAATTATTTCAAGTTACGGGATAATGTCTATGGATTCAAATAATTTGAAATTTATTGTTTAATGATTGTCTTCTTACTGATTGGAAGTCAACGCTAAAAAGTCATTTTTATTAAAGATGGTGTACTTTTTCCTTTTTTGTGCATGTCTGTATACTGATACAAATTTGTTGCCTGTCTGGGATTAAGAGAAACCTCCAAAGTTTATACATGTAACTATACAAACAAACGGGTGACTGCGACAAGGTTTGAAAACTGACAAACCGTTTATGAGTGTTTGAGCCTAAGAATAAACAGATGTAAAAAAAAAAAAAGTTACGAAAAAATCAATAGTTACATCTTTCAAACAACGCTTATACATTGTTCTAACATATGTATTTTATTTAGAAATTGTGTAATATGTGATATTTAGAATTAATATTCTACGTTTAATTTAGAAGTCACCGACCGACGCCCCCCCCCCCCCAATATATAAAATCATTTAGTTTTTCTGGCCCGATTTTACTTGATCTTTGATCTTGGGCCTTTAATTTCAACTAAGTACCATTTTAGATTACTGTAATAATTACCAGACCAATTCGTTCATTATAAACAGAGTTATGAAATTTTTGGCATTTGAGTTTCAATTGTCGTGTTTGACATGTACTGTAAAAAAAATTCTTAACTCCCAAGCCCTTCACTCAATCCTAACGAAAATTCGTGAAAATGAATCTCGGACCCCATTCTTATTGTCTGTAAAATATACAGCGGATTGAACAATTAAGACGAAATTCCTGAGATTAAACGGCGCTTATATCCTATACAGGGAAATAAAATTTATACAGTACACGCATCGACCCCCCCCCCCCCCCCCTTCCTTCCTATTCACAAAATCATTTAGTTTTTCTGGCCTGATTTTACTTGATCTTTCATCTTGAACCTTTATTTTCAAGCTAGTTCAATTCTAGATTACTGTACTAATGACCAGAACTATTCGTTGATTTTTAAGAGAGTTATGAATTTTTGGGCATTTGAGTTTCGATTTGCGTGCTTGACATGTACTGTAGAAAAAAATTCTCACTCCCGAGCCCCTTACTCAATCCTAATGAAATTTTGTGTAAATGTACCTCGGACCCCATTCTTATTGTCTGCCAAATACGCAGCGGATTGAACAATTAAGAAGAAATTCCTGAGATCAAACGGCGGTATAGCCTGTACCGGGGCCCTAAAATACACAGTACAAGGGATGTAAGAAGCTGCGTAATATATTTCTGTTGCATGTATATTTCTTGTTTTCCGTTTAGTCTGTATCTACGATAGCGTGTGAACTACTTATGAATGTTAGAACTGTGGAAATTACTGTCATCAATTTACCGAATAAATTTACGTGTTAATGATTTCATTATTTCTACATTTATCAAGATTTCATCAATCATGCTGAAATAAAACAGTCAAACATAATAGTAAACGACACGAAAAAAACCCAGTGAAATACATGGGTAAAATGCATCAGTCATTGTTTAAGGACTTCCTCTTATTGTTGTTAAACGAATCCGAGATCCACACCTCAAAATTCTATTTTCGATTTATTTACGACGAAAATCAAGCTCGGGTCTTTTTACCCCCCTCCAGACACAAACACGCATCAATATTTCAAATGACCTCGCACTGTTACCAAACCTGAATAGTCAGACATCTTACACGTTGTTTTTCATCTCATACAAAAATTCAGTCCTCTCCCGGGCGGAAATGCCCCAAATTCAAAGACAAATTCGGGAATTATTTCGCCTCAGCCATGTTTTGAGACAACTGCAAAGGCTGTGTGTTCTAATCTCGACGGAGCCAAGATTTGTTCTTTCTCTCTATTTCTTTCTCTCCTTTTTATTTAATTTTTTAACTAAAATATTCAACATAAAAGGGTTGTTGGACTGTAGACTGTATGTTGAAAAACACTCTTCAATTAAGATTTAGACAAACGCGTTCTTTTATTATTAGGGTCTTCCGTCTTCAGCGGAAGATTGTTATTAGGGTCTTCCGTTTACAAAGGAAGATCCTTTTTTTCTTCGGTTTCTTTTTATTACAGGTCATTAGACCTGTTATTAGGCCAAAAGACCTCTTATTTAATATGAAATAAAATGGGGATGGTCCTTCAAATTAAGGATCCAACAGGATGAATAATCCTTCATTCATCGGTCTTTTACATCACATCTGCATTTCCCTGATACGTTTCGTTGATGAAGAAAAAGGTAAGGTCATTTCCTCTTCTAAAAAATCGGACGGAAGACCTCCTCGTTGCTCGCAACGAGATCGTGTCTAGTTTTTATTGTGTTTTTTTTTTCTGTCACGTTTTCTCAAAAATGCTTCAGCCGATTTTCATGAAACTTTCAGATCTTATTCATAACAAAATTTGTAAGAAAATTACACGAGGTTTTTTTGGTCGTCACTTCTGGTACCAAGATATTAAAGATTTTACGTTTTTGCTTGTTCACAATTTTTCTCAAAAAGTATTTAAGATATAACCTTCAAATTTTCAGAGATGGTAGAGAAAGAACGGCTGCAGTGCCCTTCGCATATCCGAATGTCCGCCGTCACTTCCGGTCGTCACCGAAAGAAAATGAAAAACCTTAATTTTTCAATTTTTTAAACTTGAATTTTATTTATGTTTTTATTCGATAGAGACGCCTAAAACACTTCAGAATACGAAACTCGTTTTAAAATCGATCAAAGCATTCCTGAGATTTTGGGCTCAAAAGTTCTGAAGCGAGAGTCCGCGTAGCTCAGTCATTAGAGTGTTGGACTTGTACCCAGGCGACCCGGGTTCCGTCCCCGAGTGCCGATTATTTTTTCTTCCCTAAATTTGTTTTCTTTAACGATTTTATCTTTAAAATGGTGGTTTTTATTGTTTTCTGTTTTATTTTTATCATAAATAAAAATAATACCAGCTTTTTTAGTACAAATATACAGCTCGTTTCTGTCAGCAGTTTGCTTAATTCAGACGCTCGTCGCATCGCCGGCATCAAAGACATGCCGCCGAAGCGCCCCTGCAGTACGACCGCATTAGAGTTCACTGGGTCGCTTTGCCGGCATCAAAGAAATGCCGCCATCTCCATGATTGTATGCACACAACATGTAGCAATGCACCAACGATATTCTACATGGCTTTAAAAGGAGGACTGATTAGTATTTATTCACATAATTATAAAGATACACGCATGCATGTATACAAGCGTTTATTGACATATGTTGCTTATATATTGATTTCCTGAACACTATAAAACAGTATGAAATCTCTCTCTCTCTCTCTCTCTCTCTCTCTCTCTCTCTCTCTCTCTCTCTCTCTCTCTGACAACCGGCTGACTGCGATACGGTGTGAAAACCGACCACCCTTGTATCTGTGTTTGGGCCTATGTATGAACAGATGTAAACACTGATCGTTGAAATACACTGTTAAAACAAAGAGTCTGATTATTCACTTTTGATTTATAAAAATCATTACGGCAGGGTGGATTGGGATTATAATCACTTACAATCAGTCTTATAAAGTTTATATTTATTTACAAAAGTCTACAAACATGTACATGTTCGCCCAAAAGCGGGATTAGTGATTAAGCAGCGGGGTCAAAAATTCATAAATTTCCTGTTATTAACCGGTTGTTTAACACTGATCGTTTAGACATAACACTGGGGTATCGAGTGGATTCGGGAAAAGAGGGGATAATTAACCATGCTACATTTGTTAGATGTATGTTATTTTATTTTCCGACTTTGCAGATTTTTTTTATCACACAGTGTTAGTCGGCAAAGATAAACTTGAGACAAAAAAAAAATCGATGTATCAAATTAAAGAAGCAGATAAAAAAATTAACAGTTTCTTTACCGAATCGATTTTTGATTAACCCATCTCTCTCTCTCTCTCTCTCTCTCTCTCTCTCTCTCTCTCTCATTATAGCTAGATAAACAATGAATGTGCATATCCGTATAAATTAGCCTAGCGAAAATTTTTATCTGGGTATAATATATGTATTGATTTATTAAATCGGAATTTGAATTAATTATTCTCCCCTGGGAATAAACCCCGTTTCAAAATCGCCCCCACTTGGTTTCAGACTTTTGACGAGTCATCGGACAATGTGCTTTGCCCTGCGTGTAATCTCTCTCGGATGGGGATCCGATTACTATTGGTGAAATAAAATCACTATTATTGATGAAATAACATGTTTTTCTATTAACTTATATAGCAAATTAAAAATTCTGAGGTGGATTGAAAATACGCTTCTTATAACAGCTTCTTTCAGTCCAGTGTTTTCTCAGACGTCCGCGTCAATTTGTTCCCGCCCATTTCAAACGTTTTGACCTGTTGCATTCTTCTCCATGTACCTAATGTTAACGCTATACATATATTAGAACAAGAAATCATATTGACGCAAGCGTCAAATGGGCCGCAAAAAATATAATTGTTGTATAAATCATTGGTTGTTTACATAAAAACACACCACAAAGAAGAAAATAAGAGTTGGTTGTACTAATTTGTATGGTAAATTTTAATATACGTTCAGCAACTTGTTTTGAAGTTTAACATTTTACTTTTATCATAAAGAATCGATTTTGTTACTGTAAGCATTTCTAACGGAAATTGTATGATCATTGCCATAGTATGAAGCAATGGAGAACACATTGATTTTTACATTACTCTAATAAAAAGTTCAACTTATCATTTTTCTCTTGGAGATTATGTATTTCAAACCATTTTTTTTTTGTCGCATTGTATTGAATGAAAACTTAATGCATTATATAGTCATTTTATTTGACACGGCACATAGAAATTCAAATGTATCATTTATATAAAATTTAATGACATTCAGGTCTTTCGTATTTCAGGTCTTTAGTATGTCCCGCATACCGATCCTGATGCATTGTTTTGAAAAGAATGAAGAACTCCGAAATTTTCCGAATAGATTATAGTCTCGATAAAAACGCGCCAAATACGACAATCTACTAAGTATGGCCTACTTTTCATTTACGAGTAAAACAAAAAATATGTGATATTTTCTAAAAGGCATAAAACATATTTCTACATGCAAATTTACGTTTAATTCATAAAAATAAGCATAGTATTAATTCTATTAAAAAAGAACTATCCCGCAGAAACGCAGTAACAATATTTAAATGTGTATCAAATAACGGACCGCCTTCCGGCGGCCAGTAATAAAAGTAAATATCAAAGAAAAAATCATAATTAAGATTTTGAGATTTTAAATTTCAAATCAATGGTACAGTGGCTTAGTGGCACTTCCGGTACCGAGATATTAAAGATTTTACGTTTTTGCTTGTTCACGATTTTTCTCAAAAAGTATTAACGATAGAACCTTCAAATTTTCAGAGAAGGTAGAGAAAGAACGGCTGCAGTGCCCTTTGCATATCCGAACGTCCACCGTCACTTCCAGTCGTCACCGGAAGGAAATGAAAAGCCTTAATTTTTCAAATTTTTAGATTTTAATTTTATTTATGTTTTTATTCGATAGAGACGCTTAAAACACTTCAGAATATGAAATTCGTGTTAAAATCGATCCAGGCATTCCCGAGATTTTGAGTTCAAAAGTTTTGAAGCGAGAGTCCGCGTAGCTCAGTCATTAGAGTGTTGGACTTGTGCCCAGGCGACCCGGGTTCCATCCCCGAGTGCCGATTATTTGTTCTTCTCTAATTTTGTTTTGTTTAACGATTTTACCTTTAAAATGATGGTTTTTAATGTCTTCCGTTTCTTTTTTATCATAAATAAAAATAATAACAGCTTTTTTAGTACAAATATAGAGCTCGTTTTTGTCAGCAGTTCGCATCGCCGCCATCAAAGACATGCCGCCGAAGCGCCCCTGCAGTACGACCGCATTAGAGTTCACTGGGTCGCTTTGCCGGCATCAAAGAAAGGCCGCCATCTCAATGACTGTATGCACACAACATTTAGCAATGCACCAACGTTATTCTACATGGCTTTAAAAGGAGGACTGATTAGTATTTGTTCACATATATAGATACACGCATGCATGTATGCATGCGTTTATTGACATACGTTGCTGATATACTGATTCCCTAAACACTACAAAAACTAGAAAATCTCTCTCTCTATCTCTCTCTCTAAAGTACATAAGAACTAAGTACAGGTAACATGCAGTAAATTGGATAGAGGCTAAATGTACATTGGCGTCAAAAAATTATACATGTATATATTTCAAGTTACGGGATAATGTCTATGGATTCAAATAATTTGAAATTCATTGTTTAATGATTGTCTTCTTACTGATTGGAAATCAACGCTAAAAAGTCATTTTTATTAATGATGGTGTACTTTTTCCTTTTTTGTGCATGTCTATATACTGATACAAATCTGTTGCCTGTCTGGGATTATTAAAAACCTCCGAAGTTTATACTCGTAACTATACAAACGAACGGGTGACTGCGACAAGATTTGACAACTGACCACCCGTTTATGAGTGTTTGAGCCTAAAAATAAACAGATGTAAAAAAAAAAATCAATAGTTACATCTTTCAAACAACGCTTATACATTGTTTTTAACATATGTATTTTATTTAATACCACATATTGCAAGATGTGATATTTAGAATTTAATTTTCTACGTTTAATATAGAAGTCGCCGACCGACCCCCTCCCCCTACAAATTCATAAAATCATTTAGTTTTTCTGGCCCGATTTTACTTGATCTTTGATCTTCGACCTTTAATTTCAACTAATCACCATTCTAGATTACTGTACTAATTACCAGACCAATTCGTTCATTATTAACAGAGTTATGAAGCTTTTGGAATTTGAGTTTTAGTTGTTGTGTTTGACATGTACTGTAAAAAAAAAATTCTGACTCCCAAGCCCTTCACTCAATCCTAATGAAAATTCGTGAAAATGAACCTCTGACCCCATTCTTATTGTCTGTCAAATATGCAGCGGATTGAACAATTAAGACGAAATTCCTGAGATTAAACGGCCTTTGTTGCCTATACGTGGAAATTAGATTTACACACTGTACACGCACCGCCCCCCCCCCCCTTCCTATTCGCAAAATGATTTAGTTTTTCTGGCCTTATTTTACTGGATCTTTCATCTTGAGCCTTTATTTTCAACCTAATTCAATTCTAGATTACTGTACTAATGACCAGACATATTTGTTCATTTTTAAGAGAGTTATAAATTTTTGGGCATTTGAGTTTCGATTGGCGTGCTTGACATGACTGTAGAAAAAAACCTTGGACCCCATTCTTATTGTCTGCCAAATATGCAGCGGAACAATTAAGAAGAAATTCCTGAGATCAAACGGCGAGTATAGCCTGTACGGAGACTTAAAATTTACACAGTACAAGGGATGTAAGCAGCCGCGTTATATTTCTGTTGCATGTATATTTCTGGTTTTCCATTTTGTCTGTATCTACGATAGCGTGTTAACTACTTATGAATGTTAGAACTGTGGAAATTACTGTCATCAAATTTTTACCGAATAAATTTACGTGTTACTGATTTCGTTATTTCTACATTTATAAAGATTCTATCAATCCTGCTGAAATAAAACAGTCAAACATAATAGAAAACGACACGAAAAAAAATCTCAACACTGAAATACATAGGTAAAATGCATCAGTCATTGTTTTAGGACTTCCCCTTCTTGTTGTTAACCGCATCCGAGATCCACACCTCAAAATTCTATTTTCGATTTATTTAAGACGAAAATCAAGCTCGGGTCTTTTCACCCCCCTCCAGACACAAACACGCATCAATATTTCAAATGACCTCGCACTGTTACCAAACCTGAATAGTCAGACATCTTACACATTGTTTTTCATTTCATACAAAAACTCAGCTCCTCTTCTTGGCGAAAACGCCCCAAATTCAAAGACAAATTCGGGAATTATTTCGCGTCAGCCATGTTTTGAGATACCTGCAAAGGTTGTGTGTTCTAATCTCGCCGGAGCCAAGATTTGTTCTTTCTCTCTATTACTTTCTCTCCTTTTTATTTAATTTTCTAACTAAAATATTCAACATAAAAGGGTTGTTGGACTGTAGTACAAGTCGAAAAACACTCTTCAATTAAGATTTAGACAAAAACAGTTTTTTATTATTAGGGTCTTCCGTCTTCAGCGGAACACCCTTCTATTCTTATTGTTATTAGGGTCTTCCGTTTACAAAGGAAGACCATCTTTTTTTTCTTTGGTTTCTTTTTATTACAGGTCATTAGACCTGTTATTAGGTCAAAAGATCTCTTATTTAATATGATATAAAATGGGGCTGGTCCTTCAAATTAGGAATCCAACGGGGTCTATAATCCTTCATCCATCGCTCTTTTAGATCACATCTGCATTTCTTGATATGTTTCGTTGATGAAGATAAAAGGCAAGGTCATTTCCTCTTCTAAAAATCGGACGGAAGACCTCCTCGTTGCTCGCAACGAGATCGTGTCTAGTTTTCTTCAATACTTTCTTTCATCGTCTTTAATTGTTTGAAGTAGAATTAATTAATTATTTTTCTACAATTTTAGATTTCTTACAATTTTTCCAAAAGAGATTATAACATTTTGAATATCCAGATATAGTTAAAGTTCTGCACACTTCTGATGACTACACATGCCCCCCCCCCACCCCCCGAACGTAAGATGGATAGAAAAAGGATATCTGAGGAAAACAAATATCAGATCTCTCCCCAACCTTTAAATGCATCAATGTTATTTAAGCTGCCGAGAAGCAAATTAAATAAGCAAACATGTAACAAACATAAAGATGGCCAAATTCGATGCCTATGTTTCCACAATTCCGGGGCATTGTTAAATTGCATCCACGAATTATTTTCACAAAGAGAAATATTTATTCTTTTTAATTAACCTTTTGCACGGAAATTTTATCGCATCTTTACTGATATTACTTTTTAAGTACCTTGATAGTTCTGATGCAAGCTTAAAATCAATTATAGCTGTTTTTTGAAACTCGGATGTTATGTTGTTAAATTATTTTCATGATTTCTCTTCTCTTTTATATGTTATCAACACTTAATTCTTATAAAATAACCGATAGAAAAAAATCGGCTTTGACTGTCTCACTGAAAAGTGATTACAACTACAAGAAAGTGGACAGTTGATTTGAGAGATAGATAGCAAAATTACAGAACGCGGGTTACGTTAATTTTTTTCGGTATTGATCGCTACTTTTTGTTTATGTTTATCATATACTCGTACACACCTAATTAAGTGTATTAAATACGACAGACCAACAAAATACAAAAGACATCCCACGTGCTGAATCTGCACTTCTTTTCAATCGCTTTGTAAGTTCACGCATACCGTTGTATTTTTGTGATGCGATTTTTAGCCGGGCTCTGCTGAAAGCAGAGTCCTGGCTCCGGGATCATGAAACTGTCTTAAATCTTAAGTCAGATAAGTCAATAAATTTGCACTTAATTTTTAAGATTGTTCTTAAAGTGGATCACAAAAACTAACTTAGGGTTAAGTCAGAAATATTGTCTTAAATCTTAAGACTGCTATTAGGCAGACTTAAGTTTATTGATTGTTACTAAGTAAGTTAAAATGGCAACACTCGTTGGATTTTTAATAATAAAAGATCAGCAAAGAAGGCGGCTCCCTTGTCCTCGGGTTTTCTTTCTATAGTCTAGGGTTTTCCCTTTGCTATTGAAGTTATTTCCCTTTGTTAAAGTGAAAGTTTGTAAACACGTTTGTAAAATGACTGACATGTTAGCCAGTAAGAAACTATGCTAATATTAGTGTGAAGCATCTTTTAAATAAAAATTTTTAACATTGTGATATATGATAATGTTTACGATGCAGCCGATAGGAATCTTCAAACGAAGAAGAATTCCACTTTTAACAAATTCGGTCAAAAAATCGCGTGTGTTACTATGATGTTTAAGCTAAGACAAATCTTAGCTAAGTTTTTTCTTAGATCATTTTGTGATCCACTTAAGTAAGCAATCTTAACTAAGTCTAAATCTGAGAATTCTAACTTAAATTTAAGACAGTTTCATGATCCAGGAGCCTGGCTCTAGGCAGGCAAATCGCCTATGTTACTATAAAAAGCAAAACTTCAAAAGCAAACAAAAAACCAAACAGCATCAAAGTAAAAGCTTCCGCTATACCAAATAGTTACACAAAGAGCCACGTTTTGTCCAAAATTTTGTTATATTGTTTCTTTTAATTAATTTCGAGAGAATTGTCTATTTTTTAGTTTTCTTATCAATAACGTGTTTTAAAAACAAGACTATGCATTTTGGACACATACAATGCGCATGAATTTCCATGAACTGCTTTGCTGCGCGTTGAATAACTGGGGATTGAATATATAACATTTGAATATATAACGCTTCTTGCAAAATTCAAGACAGCAACTGTTGATTTTTTTTTCTACTAGAGAGGCATATTTTTGTTTAAAGCAGCTTACAAAATTTGGTCGCTCTTTGATGCTTTGCCTACATTAAAAGCATGAGAGAGAGAGAGAGAGAGAGAGAGGGGGGGTATTTTCAGTCTTTACTACACAAAATACATAAAGACACACCAAAAGTACTTCAGTACTTTGATTATAAACTATAATCGTTGAAATAATTGATTATAGATAAGCATTATTCACTCTTTTTTTTTCAAAATGCAAGATTGCAAGTGAATTTCAATGACTTCTGCATTGATTATGTCCATTCTTTTGCACTTATTGTGCCGATAAAGGTACATGTAGCTTATACTCAGTAAGAAGTAACATGTTGACTAAATTTAATTTTCTTATTATCGATGTTTCACGATGAATGAATAATTATATAAATCTCTCTCTCTCTCTCTCTCTCTCTCTCTCTCTCTCTCTCTCTCTCTCTCTCATTGAATACAAGTATCGGCCAAGTGATCATCAATTTTAAACAAAATGAAAAATGTCAAATTAAATGAGAGACGTTTATCGAGTGCATAAAGTTGCATACGAGATTCCGAAGTTTTAAGAAATATTGCGATTCTCGGATTGTGTTGTTGTCCCTATACATTTAAACAAACACGACTAAACATTGACTTGTCTTCAGTATCATTATACCCGCACTTTCTAAAGAAAGTTCGGGTATATTGTTGTTACCCTGTTCCGTCCGTCCGTCCGTCCGTCCGTCTGTCACGTTTTACTTTCTCAAACTGCTCTTACATCTTATAAACCAGCAAACTGAACTCTTGGAGTTTGATTTGGGGTATCATGTTGTTTTGTAAAAAGGTTTCAAAAATTCTCTGTTAGTCCTGGGGGTCAAATAATTGGTAAAAAATGACGTTTTTTTCACAAAAAACCTTCTTCCTCGAACTCCTCCTACATTTTCAAAAGTAGACAAATCATCTTTTGGAATATGTTTTAGGGTATCCTATAGATGCGCAATAAGGTTTCGGAATTTTCAATTTTGTCCTGGGGGTCATTTTATGGCTAAAAAATGACGTTTTTTTTTTACAAAAAAACTGGTTTAAAAAACGTCATTTTTTTAAAGCAGTAGCCAAATGATCTTCTAGAATATGATTGGGGGTGTTATATTGAGGCATGATCAGGTTCCAGAATTTTTTTTTTAATTAAGGGGATCAGTGGGCAACAAAAAATGACGTTTTTTGGCCAAAAAAAAAATGGTTCCCAGAACTCCTCTTACAACTTTTGGAGTAGCTACGTCATCTCTTGGGATATAATTGGGGCTGTCCTATAGATGTGCAATAAGGTTTTAAAAATTTAAATTTCATCCTGGGAGTCAAATAGTAGCAGAAAATTGACGTTTATCACTAAAAAAACAAACATTGATCTTAGAGCTCCTCTTATGATTTAATGGATAGACAATCATATCTTGGGATATGATAGGGACTGCTCTATAGATGTGCAGTAAGGTTTTCAAAATTTAAATTTCATCCAGGGAGTCAAAATGTAGCAGAATATTGACGTTTATCACTTAAAAAAAAACATAGATCCTAGAACTCCTTTTATGATTTAATGGATAGACACATCATATCTTCGGATATGAAAGGAACTGTTCCATAGATGTGCATTACGGTTTTGAAAAATTAAATTTAACCCTTAGGCCCATTACCTACATACCGTTTGATGCCCCTTGACACAAGGAACAAGAATATATAAGGTTTAAGGGTGGGGATCTCAACTGTTTTGAAGATATTAAGGGACTTGCTGTTTGAGGGCGTCAGGACCACCCACAGGGCCCATGACCTACATAACATTTGATGCCCCTTGACATCAGAAACATGAATATATATGGTTTAGGGGTCATGATTATAACAGTTTCTGAGATATATGGTAATTTCAAATTCCTGGGGGGTGGGGATGACCCCAGGGGTCAGATCTAATAAACCCTATATATTGCCAGTAACAGCCAATATATGATTATGAAAACCCTATATTATTATCTTTGTCCGTTTTCAAGTTACCATTTACAATAGAGTCTATGATTCTTCCTACAAGGTTCAATGTTAGACCCCACACCCTTTTGACACCCCCCCCCCCCCTCCTCCCCCGAAAAGTGGTTGTCTAACCCAAAATGAGAAAAATCAAACCAGGGTGCACAACTAGATTTGCAGGCCTATCATATCCTAGAGTTTTGTACAATTATGTTCAGCCATCTCTGAGAAACAAGTTCAGAGCTGGAAAGAAGAAAAAGAAGATGAAGAATATATACATGTATTAAGAACCGTACAAAAACAATAAGTCTCCAAACTTCATTCAGGAGACTTAATAATTAATAAAGATTAAATAGAGATAGGATCATCAAACATCAATAATTTAAAGATAATTGACAATTTCTGATTCTAAAGGGGTCATGACTTACATGCCATAATGATCTGATGCGCCTGCATGACCTAAGGAGGAATAATATCTTTGGATTAAGGTGGGGATCTCAATGGTTTTTATGATATTTGATAATTTCAGGAAGAGCACTTGGGATCATGACCTACATACCATCTTAAATGCCTTGAACAAAGAAACAATAATATAATATGTACATGATATATGATTCAATTTAAGAACCCAGATATAGATCAATCATCTGTTTTGTAATACTTCCTATGTATATATACATGTACATGTATTAGTTTGTGTTTTGTTCTATACTATTCATGTTCATGACTGTAGTATGGCTTAGTCTTATTTTAAATTACATTAAAAAATTGTCAAATGTATGACTTGGAACCCCCACTCCCAAACAAACTCAAATATAAACTGTTCTCTCTCTCCCCCCCCCCCCTCTCCTCCCCCCCCACCCCCCTCCTTGTCGAATAATCTATTAAAATCAAAATATAATTTGGGTGTCTAAAAACTTTTATAAACTGGTAAAAAATGTTATTCTTAAAAAAAAATTACATTACACCTTGCATAATTGACAAATGATCTATTGAGATACGATCAGAGGTCATATTTCTATCTTGGGATCAATAAGTAGTATTCATTGACAAGTTAAAATTAATTAATAACAATAAATGATTCAAATTATAAATGTTTATACTCCACATTCATCCCCCCTCCCCCCCAATCTAACCTGCTTATAAAGATTCAGTCTTCTTAATACATTCTTACATGTGTACAGTAGCAAATTTTAAATCATTTCTTGATTGCTTTTTCTCTCGTGATTCACATTAACATTTTGGAAATTGCTTCATTCAATTTTTAAGATTTATAAACAAAATGTTATATGCATCACTGCCATGTGTATTCACCTATTTGGGGCAATTGTAAAGTCTCCTATTAAACAAAGCAGTGACATCATTAGGCTAGGAATTACCCACATGGATCAAACACTACTGTATAACATATGAATAAGATAAAATACATTATTATTTCTACCGGTAGTTCTAAAATGTCAGGGTGTCTCCAAGGGGGCATAATCTTACAATACAATTTTACGCGCAATGACACAAAGAGCAAAAATAAATTAAACGGTTTAGGGATGAGGATCTCAGATCTCAGAAGTTAACAAAATATACAGTGTATCATATCATTTCCTATTTCATAAAGGCGGGGGGGATGGGGGGGGGGGGGTTTAAAGACAACACCTGGGGGTCATTAATGTACTTTACACCAGTTGATGCATCATAATGACTTTAGAAGATATTTTGTATTTTCCTGTTTCGTGGGGTCAGAACAGTCCCATAAGGTCATGACCTAAATATTATTTGATGCATTATAATACATTAAGACCTTCCTATTATTACTCATATAAAAAATATAAGTGTCTACACTTACTTACATATGTAATACACAAATTTAATAAGAAATTGTTTATACAGGGTCAATATGGGGTCAACTCAACAGTGCATATGCAGTCTGACAAATGAAAAAATAACTTTTGCAACTAAAATGACAGAAACTTTACAAATGCGATAGGATAAGTAACGATGATAAGCTTATTTAAATATTAAAAGATGATGATACAGTATGCTGTCAAAGGGAGATTACATTTAGAAAGTGAAAGTAGAACTTATATACATGTGTATGTATGCTGGCAGGAATCCCATGCTGGCATCTTATTATATTGTGCTACTGCTACTACATGTATTATGCTTACCTAAATTGGTCAACATCATAATTATAATCCAATTAAAACACAATAATGAATTCCTTTAGCTGATCTTAACTAGGGCCTACCGTAATTCTTTTCTGCATACGGAAAACACAGACATGTATGTATGGGTGTTGCTAAAACGCGGAACGGAAAACGGAACGGAATGGAAAATATCATCACGTTTATCGCTTAAAAAGGGTATAGACTGGCCAGAAACGATTTACTTTGTATCTTTTATTTATATCTAATGAATGATTATCAACATGTTGCTATCTTATTAATATTCATATGAATGTCTATCAATTATAGCATTGTATTCATTCGGCTTTAGTTGAGTACGAAACGGAAAAATCAAATGTATACGAATTGTGAAACATTAACATGATTAAACGAGCAAATTAGCTATAACTTTTTACTTATTTCGCGTATATGGTATTGCTGGCATATTAGCGTAACGTACGCAGTTAGTGAAAGCGTTTTATGCGTGTTTTGAGTATTTTTATATTATTTTCAAATATGATGTATATGTATATACTTACATCAAAATTGAATTTTCGGTGTTCTAGACGATCTTTTATCATACAGACGATACAGTATCATTGAGATGGAAGAAAAAAACTGTAGGACTGACGACATTAAAAAATTAAAATACAGTAAACATTAAAATACCCGGTAATTTGTGAAACTAGTCATTTGTGAAACTAGTATTTTTAGCAATGCAATTTTGTTTACGTTTGTATTACAAAGCATGCAGTTGTTTATTCCAGCAGCTATATACATATGATCCGAATAGAGAGCTCTAGACGTTGCCTGGTTTGATTTTCCGATTATATATTGGGACTATAGTCTGTCGATCCCAAAATAAACTCAGAAGACCTTGCACAATTTTTCAACACTATCATCCGGGTCTGTTAAAATGCAAAACCCCGTAGACTTCTTTATTTTTTGCCGTGTATTTATACCAGCTGATAAGCTAGAGAGGACGTTTTAAAGAAAAAATAATGAGAATGTTTAATGCTTCTAAAAGAGAATCGCTTGAACCCTGAGGTATATATAAATATACAGCAAAAAGTGAATCGAGGATATTTTGGGACAGAATATAGTGGTCAATGCATGTACTGTTAATTTTGAGGAAATAAATATTCTTGAATAAATAATCTAATATTGCTAATCTTTCAAACAAAATTAAAAAGGTACATAAAGTATATCGTTTTAGCATACTTAACAAATCTATGAGGTAAATAACATTAGATAAGATTTTCCGTTTTCCTTCCGTTCCGTTTTCCGTTCCGCGTTTTAGCAACACCCATGTATGTATACACGTGAACCCATCTAATCGAAGAGCTGGGTAAAACTAGTACCCGCTAATGAGACCTGCAAACCTGTGTTGTGTACGTAACTTCAGACAAAGATCAGTCATTTGTAACATGCATGTATTTTTATGACCTATTCTTCAAATCCACTTGCAATATTTTATTAGGTAAATAACAGCTTTAAGGTGGTGCAGGACACCTGCATATTGTGATGTACATGTATACTTCCTATTGAGATAAACAATAAAGTATGTTGAATATTGATTAAATATTTACCCCCCAAATAATCTTACCTAACATTGAAGCGCAATGGGTTAGAGCGTTTACATGTCTGTAAGAGCATTGGGGTCCAAGGTGTATTTTTGGTAATTTACGAATTTTCATGGGGAGGCGGGGTCTGGACCCCTCACTCCCACCCCTTCTCTAAATCTGTGCACACGATGATGTTCATGTAGGCACACAGAAGCAAATCTAAAACCGGCAACCGCCACGGGGAGGGGGCATACTTTAATTTTTAATTTTGTTTTAAATAATTATATAGACCATTATACTTCCTATGACATAAAATGTTAAGATTATTGATTAACTGAAAATTCACTGCAAACAGTTCTACCCCAAATTGCACATAAAGTGCTGCTCATGTCACGATGTGTATTATCATATGGGCAGGGATCTCATCCTTCAGTTATGAAAATTATAATTTTTAAATGTATTACCGGAGTTTGCATGTAGCCTTCATTTTTAATTAAACTGGTACAAAACAGTGTTGTTTAGGGGCAAACACATGGTGCGGGTATTACTGTCTAATGACAGCATCTAGTTGAAATCTGTTTCTTGTATAAAAAAGAAAATATGAGAAACCATCATCTATGAATTGTACGTGAATTGTACGGCCATGCATGTTGTTAATCGTAAATGTCTCACTTGTAGTGTTTATATGTATCGATAAACATGAATTGATTTATAAAACGGCAATTTCATTGACTTGATATCAAACGTATAGTAGTATAATGATTGCGTTTACAAACCTGTTTAATTTAAGGAATTTTAAATCATGTTTCACAGTAATTACTGCACACATGTAACTGTTAGATTTGAACAATACTGTTCTGCATCGATTCGGTATGTTTCAGCCTTCAACCCCTCTTGTCAACAACAACGTGTGCAGTGTAATTTTTTTTTCTTTAATAAATCATACATGTACGAGGGTTGTCCAAAAAGTTCGTGGACACACGTAGTGTTATTCAAAATAACGGCGCCATTATCAGGAAAGTACTTTAATATTTCAATATAGAGTATACTAAAGAATATGTATAAACATAGGTAATCACAGATTGCAAAGCTCACCGAGACGTGACATCACCCCTTTATCATGTTAAATGAAAATCATACTTTATGATCTTGGATATTCATGGATTCTGTTTTGACACAATATTGTATATCATCTGTTAAATAATTGTATGATAATCATATGTTCATATGTTAATCAATACAATAATATAAAACTAACTAGAGCAGAGCTCGTGGCAAAGCCACGAGTAGGTCTTCCGTTGTTGCTGCGAGTTGAAAATGTATGTGATATGGTGTCAATAAATTATAATGACTAAACTTTCAGTTCTGCTTTTGTTATAAAAATGTGTTGTGATTGAAAGCCTGTATATAAAACGTGTTTTGAAAAAGAAAGAAAATGTTTTAGGAAAACTATCTGTCGAACACAGTTTATGTAATCGTTTCAAACATTTTTTAAAAAATGGGATGTTTAATGGCGAGTTAAATTTTCAGAGGGTAGCAAGCATTGTTACATGTACTCATGATTCATGTCAGGAATTGTGTTTTTGGGGAGTTGATTTTAATCATTTCTCCTATGCAGTTACTCTAGCAAACCGAAACTGAAACTGTGTTTGCACCTAAGCACAAATCATCGCCGCTGACAAGACTTCGTTCTTGAAAATAATCGATAACTTCGATGTAATATACGCTGAAGCATTTTTTTTTAAAGGAAACTTATTTATAAATACCTTGGAAATAGTCAGATTTTTAATGGTACGAACAATTAGAAGTTTTTTGTAGTCGTGTGTATTCCTACGCCAGAGTTCAATATATAGTTTCGTTCAACCATCGGCTGTCTCCTTACATCTCCGGCAAGTAGAGAGTCAGTCTATATTTAGAGGTCGCATCATCAAGCTATCACGTGACCTGGTATCTCTTACTTGTCGGAGATTAACGGAGACAGCCGAGCATCTAGTTGAACGAGACTAGAGTTCATTGTTGGTTGGATCCATACAATTTTTGAAATATTTGGAATACCAAAACACAGTTTGATGAAATCAATTCTATTTCAAAATATAACACAACATGATTCATTAGAGGTTTTCTCGAAATTCTTGTCGGAAAAGTCAGAGAAATCATATTATAAAAATGTGCATAATTCAAATGCAGATTATAAACTACTTGCCAAGCAAACTAGCATATCGTTGATTTTAAAATAAATAATATTCGATATAATCAACTCCCGTCAGTACATCAGTACTTTGATTTAAAAACCGAACCCGCCTACAAAACACGTAACCTTTTCTCTTAGATAACTTCTTTATTTAAAAATATTTCTAAATTTTTTAAATCTATGTGCAAGTTTAGAATTGTTGTGTGATGACAAAATTTACAGACCCTGAAACGTACTAATACACCAAAAACGTGCGACTTAAGTGCGAGAAACGTTTCGTGTAGACCGTTTAGCGTTTCGTGTGATTGTGAAACGTTTCGTGTAAACCGTTTACTGTTTCGGGCAAAGCGTGCGAGAACCGCGTGAAACATTCATCAGATTTCATTCGGAACTCTCTGACAATTTAATTGTTTCAAAATGGCGCCCGTGTTTTACATTACTTTAAACTGTTTGTGATTGGCAAAACTCTTTTGTACATGTAGGTATTTTCATGAAAAAAAATCTACAAGAAATGATGAAGCTTTTAATAGGCATTTCCTCCAGAAAAGTTGTTACGTAGTGTTTTGACTGACTTTTGTCCAATCAGATTGTAGAAGGCGGAGTTGAGACAATACTGGTCGTGACTTAATTTTAGAGAGAGAGAGAGAGAGAGAGAGAGAGAGAGAGAGAGAGAGAGAGAGAGAGAGAGAGAGAGAGAGAGAGAGAGAAAGAGAAGGTTAACTGGTTAATGGAGTAAATTATAGATGACGCAGATGAGTGAACTATCTATCAACAATAGTTATCGTATAAAGTGACAAATCACGGTCTATAGTATGTCCCAAGTTATTGCTTCCATCAATTTTTGATGATTTTTAATAAAAATACACATACCTGTGAAAGAAACACAACTGAAGTTGATGAAAGGGAATATATCCAAGATTTTACTCATAAAATTTCACAGGAACGAAAACAATTTTCTTACGGATATTTATAATGGGAAATGTTTACATCTTTTCTTCATTCGAAAGTAATCGGGATACCTCGCGCAATTTTTTAACGTTATCATCCGGGCTTATTAATGGCTGATGCAATGCAAAATCCCCGTAGACTTTCAATATTGGGATGTGTATTGAAACCTGAAGCGGTAGAGGGGGCGTTTCAACACATAATCTGGATATTTTCCATATACATGTAAGTGGATGAACGTAGTTTGAGCACTAAGGTATTTACTATAATTGAAATATCAAGCAAAAAGTGGTGGAAGAAAAAACTCGGGACATAGTATAGTATATCTTATAAATTTATGAAACTTTGAAGTGTTTTGAAATTCTTTAACCAGGGAACAACGATGTCTATATATAGATCAGTAATAGGATAAGGTAATGTCAAACATCGAAGACTGTACGAATATTTAAGAAACTGTTTTTATTACAAGTGTTACCGTTAATAATCAAATCAAAGTTTGACGAATCTTTCTGGAATTAAACATAGGTTGTAAATTTACTTTGTATGAAAACTTTCTTCATGGTTACTCAGTGTGAAACATTCTTTACCTTAGACGTTTTACTTTTCCACTAAGCATCCGCCTTCGTTGCCTTTCCTTTACACTACATCTAAATTCATCATGTTCATAAGTGATCATTCGTTCGCATTTCAAAATATTTAATGTCCGTATTCTCGGACTCCATGCTAGGAAATTTAGTTGGATATAAGCTACGTCATTCTTATCCATGTGCATGTTGTCGACGGCGCGCGGCCGAAGAAATTTTCACAATCGTTCTTTAAAACGCTTTAAAGTTATACAATATAGGATATTCATGTAATTTTTATATACAGACTTTAAATAATTTGTTTGCAAGTTTATAACTAATGATTATTCCTTTATCGGCACCACTTATAATTTACTCAATTCACTCTCTCTCTCTCTCTTTTCTTTCTCTCATTCAAGTCACGAGCGGCAATGTCTTAACTCCGCCCAGCTACGATCTGATTGGACAAAGGTCAGTCAAAACATTAGGTATAAACTTTTCTGGAGTAAAACCCTATAAACGCTTCAACGTACTTCGCTGTAACTTAAACGGTCATGTTTTGATAAGCATATATTTTTTTTTATTTATTTACACCGATAACTCTTACTGAGACCATTCGACTTTGTACAAGCAGCACACATAACCTCGGACATCGGGTGTCTCCTGCACCTGGCTGAACCTGTCAATCAAACTCTGTGTATTTGTTTTCATTGGATGGTCAAGCGTTTCTTTTTTTTTGTCAATAGCCAATGGAAAATTAATGACTTCAAGGTAATCGGAATCAGTATTTGATGAAGCATACAATTTAAATTACAAAAATTTTATTAATTATCTGAAAATTATTTAAACCACTGTTAACGGAAAACAAAGAGTCTTAGAAGTAATTAACACACAGGGATTTGCCTACAATGTACACAGTCATGCAATTACTAGTTATTATTATGGGAATCTTTACGCATGTTATTTAATTCGAACAGATTATAATAATCTATACACTGTACGCCGTTTAACATGTACGAAGCGCCGGTAATATATACGAATATTGAGTCAAAAAATTAAATCATTTTTATTTCTTGTTCTTTTCAATACAATGTGAAATTACTTTCAGAAAAAAAATCCGAAATACTAATTACATCTTTCTTTTTTGTGTAATCATTTGATTTTTTTCTGAGGTACATGTATATATATGTACAGAACATACTTATTTACGAATGATACGACATAGGAAAAAAATAATCGGTTGTTTGTAGAACATTTTAATCTTACGATTGTGACTAATTTAATTTTAAATATTTTTCAACATTATCAATGTAAATAATATCAGGTGTATTTACTGTTTGTGTTTTTACATCGTAATCTCTGAAACCATGTTAGCAGAAAAATCAAATCCCACCGAATACTGAAAAACCGATTTCAGTTTGCAATCATACGGATTTTATTTTTGGTATTGACTATTGAGTTACGGTAACTTTTTTCTGGATGATTTTATCATTTTATGTAAAAGCACAATTTCAACTGTTACTCAATTATATAACAATTGATGACCTGGGGCTATATATGTTCAGAGCTGTGTGCGCTGAAGCGACACAAGATTCTCGGTCGCACGTGGCGATTGAATTTACACAGACTGACCGAAAAAACAAACGGGTGGGAAGGTGAAACAAAATGTTACACATGAAAAGAAGCCACCAAAAATTATTTTCGATAGATCTTGACAATTAAAAAAATCCAGCGCGAGCTCCTGTCAGCGGAACGGGAGGGGGGGGGGGGGGGGGGGGGGCAGCAATGAGTTCGCTTCTACAAAGAAACGAACGACCATGTAGAAAAACTACAGAAGTGATTAATATGTGACCGATAGAATCTAATCTAAAGTTGTTTAAAATTCATGTGAAAATTTTAAAAAAAAGATAATTGAATGCCTCAATTCAGGACATTTTTTTCTATTAGATAACCGCTTAATTACCGCTAGGTAGTGCAGCCGTGGCTGATCTCATCGGCCGTGGGCGAAGGATATATTACGTAAAGGTACATGTACAACGCACAGACAGGCACAGCTCAGAACCCAGGAAGATTTGAAAAGTTTGCAGTATAATGACCATACATTACTCTATCAAATAGAAGTTATTTGTTTTAAACTTAAAACTCACAATTGATCGGTGTCTATATTGCTTTAGATTGAGAATGACATTGCCTTTATTAATTAACTGAATGATTTCTTAATTGACACCCAATCGTTTAATCCATAACAAATTATGTGTATTCAAAACGAAACCAATTCTTGAGTTCGCGGCTAAATAAACTCATACATGTATATGAGAGACACAGCTCTCGTGTATTAGATAACCGCTGACCGCTAGGTAGTCCAGCCGCGAGCATGGTGACCGATTTTCTCGGCCGCGGGCGAGGGAGAACTTACGTAATGGTACACATACACACAGCTCTGATTCAAGGTAGATTTTAAATGCATGGAGTTAATAAATAAAATGTAATGCATAGAGTTTTTTAATTCCATATTTTGTGGTTTACTAGAAAAGAAAAAGAATGTTTTGTTTTCCAATTGCCGTTTTTAATGATTGTGCACTATAAGAACTTAACAACAATGACTTAAACTCCTAAAAAAAAAAAGCATGTACTCCAACAAACAAAAATATTCTTATAAATTATTGCCTCCTGTATAAACCAGCATACTTTCTGCGGCAACTTTATGCCAGTTGTACGCACAAAGACTTTCGTTTACTTGTCAAATGAAACCAGGTACATGTCAACATGTAAAGCTTTTTACACTCATACTACACAAATCACTTACAAAATAATATTGTTACGACCTTTATGAGATCCCAACAAACAACTTTTCCAGCGACAGCCATATCAAAATCCTAACCGTTTTTGAGTTATTAAGCAAAAACTTTTAGGGGCTATTGGCCCTTAATTTAAGGGGCCAGCCCTTTTTTATTGGTGTCAAATAAAAGCCCTTGACATTCTGCACAACTTTTATTCTACATGTTTTAACAAATTATTTTTCGTTTAAAAGATATAAAGGAAAATATGTCTAAATTTTTGCAATTTTTTTAATCCTGTTTTTTGACCCCCTACCTTTTTCTAAATAAGGAACGTAATCGTAAAACAAAAACCTATGTGCACCACTACAATGTCTCTGCTATTCAAATTCGTTGGATTCCCATTCCCTGCTATCATAGTCTCGGAGCCTTTGTCTGGAAACAAAAGGCCCTAAAAAAATTTAAAAGGGGAATAACTCTTTAACGAAAAGGGAATTCTAAATTTTATGAATTGCTTAAGATAGTGTTTTGTAAAGTACACTAGCCCTGAAAATTTGAGCAAAAAACCGTTCAGAAATGAGCAAGATATGAAGCCTCAAAGTTCGCGTCTAGGAAACAAAAAAAAAAAAGAAAAATAAGAAAAATCTTAACCCGCACAATAATAGAAAGGTCTTCCGTTTCCAACGGAAGACCTTAAATATTGCATCCTATCATATTTACAACATATATCATATAATACAATAAAATACCATAATAAACAATGATGAGATATGATATTTTAACGTATGATATGACATTGTATTGTGTTATACGTTATTGTATTTGATCACATAATACAATACCATAATATATAAAACAATATAGTATTATATTACAATATCATATTACATAATGCATCATAACATTGAAACATATGATATTTTATTGTATAATATAGTATGATATTGTATGGTACGGTATCATTTTTAATACATAATGTGATATTGTATTATATGATACAATATAATTGAATACAACATTGTATCATATCAAATGATACAATATTATGCGATAAAGTAAAATATTATATAATACAATATTATATTATACATTTTGTATCATATGATACAATACTATATTATACAATATCATACAATACAATTTCATGTGATGTGAAAATATATCATATTATAAACCAATATCATAATAAACAATATCGTATGATACGATTTTATATAATATTACAGTATCATATTATACAATTTCATGTGATATAATTCTATATTACAGAACCTAATATCATATTATACAATATCGTATGATACAATATTATAGAATATACAAAATTGTATCATAGGATACAATATTATATTTTGCAATATCTTATATAATAGTATCACGTGATAAAATAATAAATTAATAATACAATATAATATTATACAATATTGTATCATAATATACAATACTATACATAACGATATCATGAAACAATATCATATCATATCATATAACTGTTCATAATATATCATATGATATTATATTGTATCATATTAAACAATATTGTTTCATACCATTCAATACTTTATCATAGGAATCATGTTATATCATTTCTCAACAAACACATTTATCTATCGAGCAGGTTTAAGTGAGGTAGGAGATTTCTTTAGCATCCTTGATAATGGAGATCAGGCTCTGCATCTGAAGCAACCTCTGCGTTTCATTTATGATATAGTTAAATCAACTATGCAAGCTATCATCTATAAAACAAGTTAACTGTACCAAAAAAACTAAACCTCATCCAGCATCCGAAACCTATGGTTCAGATTCAGCATTCAAGCCTGTCAGGTGCATCAGTATATAAGACGCATCTCCATGCAAGTTTGGTGAAGTTCAGACCAGTAATAACTAAGATATCATCATCAGAGGGCACTAGCAATTAAAACCTTAACCTGCTCCAGCATCCGCAACCTTTGGCTCAGATTCAACATCCATGCCTGTCAGGTGCATCTGTATCATAAGACACAGCATCCATTCAAGTTTGGTGAAGTTAGGACCTGTAATAACTAAGATATATTTTTTAGCATCCTTGATAATGGAGATCAAGCTCTGCATCTGAAGCTTCCTCTGTGATTCATTCATATTACAGTTAAATCAACTATGCAAGTTTGAAATAGTACTATTATCTATTAAACATGTGACCTGTTCCAAAAAACTTAACCATATCCAGCATCTGAAACGTATGGCTCAGACTCAGCATTCAAACCTGTCAGGTGCATCAGTATCATAAGACGCACCATCCATGGAAGTCTGGTGAAGTTAGGACAAGTAGTAACTAAGATATAATCATCAGAGGGCACCTGCAACAAAAACTTTAACCAGCTCTAAAAACCTTAACCTCCTTCAGCATCTGTAGCCTATAGTTCAGATTCAGCACCCAAGCCTGTCTGGTGCATCAGTATCATAAGACACACCATCAATGCAAGTTTGGTGAAGTACGGACCAGCAGTAACTTAGATATTGCTATCAAAGGGCACCTGCAACAAAAACTTTAACCAGCTCTAAAAACCTTAACCTCCTCCAGCATCCGAAACCTTTAGCTCAGATTCAGCACTCAAGCCTGTCTGGTGCATCAGTATCATAAGACACACCATCCATGCAAGTTTGGTGAAGTACGGACCTGCAGTAACTAAGATATTGCTTTCAAAGGGCACCTGCAACAAAAACTTTAGTACTCAGATTCAGCATCCAAGTCTTTCAAGTCCATAAGTAGGTCCAGATGCATCATCCATGCAAGTTTGGTGAAGATAGGACAAGTAATAGCTTAGATACAGAACCTGCAACAAAAACTTTAACCAGGTCCGGACGCCGACGCCGATGCCGACGCCGACACCGACACCGACGCCGACGCCGAGGGTATAGCATAAGCTCCCCATGACTTCGTCTCGGTGAGCTAAAAATCAGAGCAATGTACATTTTTGTATTGGAGTTATCATCATATATATATTGCCTATACAGTCTGCATGGTCCAGTCTGACGTTTTATTATCAGGAAGTTTCTATGACGTTGTAGTCCTGGGTTTACCCGAGAGTAATATGCCACATTCACCATTTGGTCACATGGTATACTCGCATACTCCATCAAAATATCGCTTGTGCCACTTGTGAATGATTAAGCTTGAACTATTTCGATGTTTTTCATGTAACCTCCCTCCATTGTTTGTTTTGTTTCTATCGGTGTTTTACCTCAGTCAACACAATTGTATGATGGCGCGCTGTTCCGTGCGGTCAGCTGACGTCACTTTTCTATGCGTTTTTAAAGACATGTTCTTGCCGTAATGTCTTTTAAAAGTCCTCTACTAGTATGACAATAGCTTTAAATGACTTATGATAATGACATACACCATACAGACTACATCACAATAAAAGATTATGAAGTTTTGAAAGGTTTTATAAAAAGTGTATAGATTCATATCTAAACACTCAATTTCAAATATTGGACAATTTTTATGCTGGGCCGTGCGTACTTTCCGTTACCATTTAAGTACAGCTATCTGTAAGAACCAGGCAGGGGGTGATTCATGACCAACTCAGATTTCTATGAAATTTTAATCTGAAGTTTTATGGACCACCAGAACATCATTGGAGATAATGACTTTTTCGTTCAACCTTTGTTGCCATGGTAACGCGGCACCATCTAAATGTACCTGAACAGCAAACACCAACACATACTATTTTGAGTTTATCTCTTACTTTAGGCAATTAAAAAAAATTCTAAACAAATCTATACAATTTTTTTTTTGTTTCTGGAAATATGGCCCACTATATTCACTGCTAATCATAATAACAATATTATTCTACCTTTCCAACAAATGGTAAAAATAAGTTCAAAACATGTTGTTTTTTAAGAAATCGTCATTAAGGTTTTTCCTCAGAATGAAACATTTTCAAGGGCATAATACGTAAAAATGCCACATGTGCCAACATTTTGAGCACAGAGGATAAAAAGTACATATCCCTTACAAAACACTTTAAAGATAAAATTCATGGGTGTTTAAATACATAATGTGTTAGCATGGTGTTGAAACTACATGAAAATTCAAATTTTGACATACACACTACCTATCCTCATATTTTGGAAAGATGTTGTGGAAAAATAACACTTGTCAAAGAAATCGTTATACTTAAAATTGAAAGTACACACCTTGAACATTTTAAACTTTAGATACAACTGATGGGTTTTTAAAAAGCATTTGGTAATCATGTCAATAAAATTTCCCAAAATTTCGTTTTCATCAAAAAAAACAAAAATTGTTACATTTTGTGGACATACTGCTAATACTAAATACAAGTTTAAAAAGAAATAGAGCATATAAGATAGAAAGTACACATCCTAAAAATGACAAAATATAGATAAAACTGGTGACTTATTAACTATTAAACTGTTACTACTGCAACGAAATGTCCAAAAAATGGCCTTAAAAAATACAACTTAAATTGTTACATTTTGGAGCATATTTTCAGTTTGCCACACAAGTTAAAAAAATTTTGAGCATATATACATGTAGCAAGGAAAATACATTTTTTAAACTTGAATTAAAGCATTTGGAATCTTAGTATTACTCTTTTACCTTAGCAACAAAAAATATCACAACAATCTAAAATAAAATTTTGTCAAAGATTTAAAAGATCAAACTGAGATATTAAACGAAACATTCATTCATTTCAAATATACAGAATTGAGAATGCAAATCCTCACAATTCAAAATTTAGATAAATTGTAGATTTCTGTTACCATGGCAGCATAATGACTACAGAAAGAGTTAAAACAGATATGACTTTTCACGTGTATATCTGTATATAAATCAAAGTAAAGTGCTATGCTAATATGTTTCAACAAAGAATATTTCAAAATCACAAAGAGTCTATTAGCTAGTAATTATGACTTTGAGCAAATTAAAGTTCAGCTTTTTTTCATTTGAATTCTTTAAAATTGATAAAATTTAATACAAAAATAATCCACATGAATATTGCCTTTCTTTTGAAACCTACTTTTTATATATCTATGCATTATCACAACTGTTATTACCATGACAACCACAGAAGCTGAAAGAATACATATTAAAGTACACCTAGGTTTTGCCACATATCATTTATGACTCCATGCATGTTAGATGTACCGTACATACATACATTATCTCAACAAACCAACTATCACTGAAAGACAGCACCAGTATTTCTACATGTACAAGTTTAAACAATCATATTGGACTGTCAAGTTCTAAGGTCATGGCATTTCTGATGCCGTCCCTTTTTTCTTCCTCATATATTGACTGCAGTATTTCTCGCAGATGGTCATCTTCTTTTGGTTCATCCTTGATATCCCTGCCTTTTGCATTCAGAGAAAGTCTTGAATAAAATGAGTTAATCTGAGAAGGCTGCAGCCATTCATCGGGATTGAAAATCTTCTCGCCAGTGCTGTTTCGCAAAGATTTTATACGGTGAGATACTTCAACAGGAATTGCTTTCCTTCCTGATTCTTCGCCCTCTTGAAAAACTCTATGGAGAAAATCTTTAACTTTGGAAGAGAAGCGTGTAAATTTCCTTGTTTTTTTCAGTGCCCATCCTTGTTGAAGCTTCTCTACTGATGAATTCTTCACAAGGGTATGGTGATCTCTGCCTATTTGCACCAGCTGTTTAGAAATGAACAAATTGGAATTACATAACTCGGACCAATGATTTCGTAGAGCATCATAAGTTGATGTTTTCTCTTAAACATGTCTATCCAGAAGAATATGCTCTTGAAGTATTTGGTATGAGGAAAACTGCTGATTACAGCCCAATTCGGAACAGTTGAAAGTACTGGTTGGTGTAACTAAATAGATTTTTGTTATATGAGAGATCACACCATAGTTTTTACATGGTTCTTCAAAGTCAGACAGTATGACGAGTCCTGTGTCAAGCTGCTAACTTTTCAAGACATCTTCTCTTTTTATCTTGATACCAATACCAATACTAAAACTGTGCCAGGCAATGATATCATCTCCTTCAAAGGCAAGATTATTAATGTTGGTGATTCCCTTGATGCAATGACTAGTCATTGTCTGGTTTTTCCTGTCAACTTCCACAACTGCACATTGACATCCTGCTACACCACTTCCATCCATTAATGCCTTCTTCATGTCAAATGGTGTTGTTACATTTTCTCCAGATGAAACAAACATCCTTAATTTCGATCGCATATGGGCAATTTTGGCATCGCAATAACTTTTTCCTGCCTGAGGTTCACTGAAGTCATAGTGTACAATGCCGATACCTGAAAAAAAGTTATTAAATTAAAACCTTATAAACATTACTTTCATGCACAAAATCTGCCAAAAAAATCTATGATGCAATCATAAACTAATGTTTGTTAAAAAAAAGCAACAAAAAATATCATGGTTTTCTTTTATACCCAAATATAACAATAAAGAAAAATCATTTCAGGCAATTGAAGTCTCACCTGTTCTTTCACTAATTCCATCCATGCTTAGCGACAGGCACCCACAGTGATAGTAACCTGCATTGTCACTTCGTAAAAAAACTTCTTCAATTCCAGGCATTTGTACTCTTATACTCTTTAGGATGTGCTCGATGGCTGATGCAACAGCAAACCAATCTTGCCTCACTGCTCCAAAAATGTGATTGAATGTCTTGTGGTATAAATGCAAAGTTGGATTTACCATTTACATACCTATACATGCATAATCAATGCTGTACTACTATAGACTGTTTTCTCTCTATCAAATTAAAAGACAATCTAATTCCATCTTATTCAAATGCGTCCAATTAGTCAATGTCTTATGTATATCATGTGTATATAGAGTTCTCAATTTTTATATCATTGTTATATTAAAAATGTGTGACAATGTCTGAATAAAATCTTAATAGGTACCTTCAAAGATCCATCTTCTGCTCTAAATATAGCAACAGAAACATGCTAGCTCATGCCTTTTTGTCCAAAAAAATCTGACTGCTTTTCTCTATAAAGTGCAGGAAGGAATTTCATTGCCCAGTCCATAATAATCAGAAGTTGGTGTGGCTGCAGCTCTTCTAATGCTCTATATCTACCTTCTTCTTGGTTCTGAGTCCTTAGAATGTGGGCTTTCCAATCTGATATTTTCTCAAGAGCTTTCTCTGCTGTTAATGTTAACTCTTCTGCTACGTCAGATGCTGTGAACCAAAAATGGGAATGTTAAAATACATGTTAAATGAAGTGCTTTGCTGCAAATATAAAATAGCTAAGCTCTAATTCTAAATAATTGCTAAAAAATTGAAATATATTTCTGCAAAAAAAAATTACTTACTGATATTTTGGATTTCAATAAACAAGGCACTGTTTATTTCATTGAGGATGTTGCATTTTCCACAAATTTCTTCATGGGAATGATCACATTCTTCCTGCAACAGCACATTGGTTGGGTGACTCAAAGCAAACTTCAAACAATGATCTTGGCATCCACTAGATAGTCCCACGCTAAATTTTTATTCTGACTTGAGGTACATCTTTACGGATTTTAAGGCAGTGGTGAGACTGGCAACTGTATTTGTTTCAGATCCTAATCCTTTTAATTGGTCACACATTTTAATTAGGTCATCTACTGCTGCAGCACCATCAGTGGCAATGTTGTCTAGACCTGTTAGGTTGGTACTCTTACTTGCAGAGCATGTAGACAGAATTTTGTACAGAGAAGAGTCTGACAAAGGAACAAAACCTGTTTCAGAGCAGTATGACTTGTACATTTGTAGGAGGGAGGAGTGGCATGTTGTTCTCACTACTTGGGGTATGGTGACAGTCTGTCCACTGTCACAATGCAAATCTTTTGTTCCATATGAACAAATTTGATGAAATTTTGGATCCAAGAAAAAAGATAAAGCATGCTCCAACTTGTCTTTGTTCATGCAATGTCGGTATCCTGGTTCCACAGGTCCTGGTAAAGAACCTCCTCCATGAGATGCAGCATGTGCTCGACCTTGATCAATTTCCCACTTTGTAAGTCCTGGAATGAGTTTCTGAAGTTTCGATTTACTATGTGCATTCGGCAAGGACAACAGGGACAGAAGTTGACGTTTGAGAGCATTGTTTTCAGCTTCACAATAGAGTTGAAGAATTGTATCAGTAATTTCAAGTTCTGTTTTATCACTTTGTTCTGTATTCCCATGACAGTTGTCTTCATAAAGTAATTGGAACATATCACTGGATTGTCCTAGAGCCAAATGATTGATAACTGTATGCACTACCTCCTTGGCCTTCCTTTTTAAATATCTTCTAGTGCTAGACTGGACCTCCCTCAATGGAGTTTTCAGCTGAAACTTTATTGGGCTTACTTGGCCACCACTTAGAGACATCAAGGTGTTGTTCAGATTTTCTATTCCATCTGTGAGGTGTATTTGTCCTTCTAAGGAAGTGCTCAAGCTAGATTCTTGTGACAAAGTATATGTTGTCGATTCATCTGTCTGTGAAAAAAAAATTGAAATGATCACTAGAAACAATTTTCCATCAAGTGAATTTAAAAAAAAGAGTTTGAGGGAGGTTGGGGCTTAGAAGCTGTACAACTAATTCAAGTGAAAAGCTGTCAATGTGACAGCAAACCAGGTTTTCTTTTATGTGAACTGTATCCATAATCCAAGTCAACCCGTATCCAGTGAAATGGAGTACCCTATATGCAATATTTTGCCAAAATATGAATAAGTTCAGAAGCTGGTATTTTTTTCATAAATTATTGGAGATCAAAATCCAAGCAATATGCACACCTCTTCTATATGTACAATTGATCTGCAAAAGAACAACTTCCTATCTTGAAAACTGTTGGAGGAGTTATCCATACAATGAGGGTACCCCTCTTGAAAAACTCTATGGAGAAAATCTTTAACTTTGGAAGAGAAGCGTGCAAATTTCCTTGTTTTTTTCAGTGCCCATCCTTGTTGAAGCTTCTCTACTGATGAATTCTTCACAAGGGTATGGTGATCTCTGCCTTTTGGTACCCCTTTTGGCAGCCGCCCACCCAACCGCCCATCCGCCCGCCATTTTCACCATTTTAATAACCGAATTTTTCCGTTGGAAAACTCGGTTAAAAAAATAAATATGCAAGGGATGTTTGAAAATTATTGAAACATTATGCTAAGGTTCCGTTCCCACTCACTACTAAATGATTTTTTACAACATTTACAGTCATATCAGATATTGAGCATTGCAGTTCTCGAATATGATCAGACTTAAACAACTGTTTATTTATGGATTATTAACGTACATCAAACATTGAACCCCTTGCGAGGCCCAAGAATTGTTCAGGAGCCAGAGTCAAAAAAATTTTAAAACATAGGTAATTACAGATTACAAAGCTTACTGAGACGAGGTATCACCTTTATGAGACCACCTTTATCATATTATATGAAAATCATTATTTTGACAAATTTTAATCTACACTTTCTGAACTGGCTAAAGTAAGAGCTTTTCTAGACAAATTGTGCTAAAATAAAAGATGATATTTAAAGATTTTTCCCTATATATTCCTATGTAAAAATTTGACACCCCCCCCCATTATGGCCCCACCCTACCCACAGGGAACACGATTTGAACCAACTTGAATCTCCCCTACCTGAGGATGCTTTCACACGAGTAATAGTTTTTCTGGCTGATCAGTTCCTGAGAAAAAGACTTTTCCCTCTACATTCCTATGTAAAAATTCAACATCCCCATTGTGGCCCCACCCTACCCCCGGAAATCATGATTTGAACTTATTTGAATCTACACTACCTGAGGATGCTTCCACACAAGTTTCACCTTTTTTGGACAAATGGTTTTTGAGAAGATTTTTAAAAAATACCAACAAATTTTCAATGATTTTTAATTATCTCCCCTTGAATGAAGTGGCCCTTCATTTTAACAAATTTAAATAGTGGTTCTGGAGATGAAGTCAAAAATGAACAACAATAGAATTCCTAGGTCCCCCGCCGGTCAAGCAGTATACTAATATCGACCAAGGCTGATTTAAGAACTTGACCAAGGTATTAGTGGTATAAACATTTGGTATACATTTCATGTAAATCCGTCAAAATTTGTAGGCATGAGAGCGCTTACAAGGTCAACTTTTGGATAAAACGGAGTCTTTATTGTGGTCAAAGTACCATAACTCCAACAAAAAGTATCGACCAATGATGATTTTCGAACTTGATCAAAGTATTAGTGGTATAAACATTTGGTATAAATTTAATGAAAAGCCATCAAAATTTGTAGGCATGAGAGCGCTTACAAAGTCAATTTTTGGATAAAACGGAGTCATTATTGTGGTCAAAGTCCCATAACTTCAACAACAAGTATCGACCAATGCTGATTTTCGAACTTGACCAAAGTATTAGTGGTTTAAACATTTGGTATAAAGTTAATGAAAATCCGTCCAAATTTGAAGGCATGAGAGCGCTTACAAGGTCAACTTTTGGAAAAACGGAGTCATCATTGTGGTCAGACTCCCATAACTCCAACAAAAAGTATCGACCAATGCCGATTTTCAAACTTGACCAAGGTAATATTAGTATGAACATTTGGTATAAATTTAATGAAAATCCGTCAAAATTTGTAGGCATGAGAGCGCTTACAAAAAAGTGTGACGGACGGACACACGGACGCACGGGCGGACGCCCGGCATTTCTATGTCCCCGCTCCGCGTTGCGGCGGGGGACAAAAAACGTACAGACAAATGGACGCTGGACTAAAAATGATCAGAAAAGCTAGCTCACTTGAGCTTTCAGCTCAGGTGAGCTAAAAAGTGGCCAAGCTCACATACCCTACTCTCTCACATTAATTGACATTTATTGTACACAAAATGAATGTGTGGTAAGTGGTAATGTATAAATATTGCACATAATTTAATTTAATAAAGAAGCGCAAGTTCCGAAATATTTTCACATTACATGCACATCTATACATTTGTCTTTAACAACAAAATTCTACATGCAAGTTGTTGCAAGAGGTGTAATTAAGCCATATGAAAAAAAAATAAAGTTTCTATAATCATGATGATTGTGTGATTTTGCATAAATTGATATAATTTATTTGCTTGACAAGTCTAGTGAGTATTAACACAATTTTAACTCGCTGGATAAATCATATAAAATATCACAAAATTTACAAATCCTCTTTATATATATATATATATATATATATATATATATATATATATATATATATATATATGTGTGTCCAGTCTTCAATTTTTACAGGACAGTTTTTAAGACAACATTTACATATGAAACACGACTAGACATCATTGATATGCCCTGTTTTTACAAAAGTGTTACAAAAGGGGATTCTGCTTTGACCTTAACCTCTACTAAATTTGGGTCAAGATCATTGCACATCCCTTAATTAAATAAGTACTCTATGGGCAAGGAATAAACTTGATTCATGCTCACCTCACAGCCAATACCTACTGGCAGTCTTCTGGTCTAGTCTGAGATTCATTGGGTCAGAGAGAGAGAGAGAGAGAGAGAGAGAGAGAGAGAGTGCAAAGTCAAGACAAGGATTTTGACAAATAATGGTCTGCTAGTAACTCAAGGTTGATATAAAAACTTGATTTAAGGTCACTACACAAGTCAACCTTTACCAGAAGACACTTTGTCTGTGAAGTATTTGCCAGATTGGGTCAAGGGGAGAGAAAATATGCCCCAGATAAGTGATACCAGAAAGACAGATGGATGGACAGACTGATCCCTATTGGGTGCCGGCTAGGAGGATATACAAATTTTAGGGAATCAACTAAATCAAGTATCAAAGCAAATACCTGTGACAAAGTCTCTGAATGGCACTGTTCAGCATAATTCTCTGTCCTTGATTGGAGGTTCCTGGACTGCTGAAAATTTATACATGTTGATAAGTAAAAGATCAAACTCATAGAGGTTTTATTTTAAAATGCAAATTTTTGAAAACTGTTTGGTCCAATTTTTTGCTCATTACAGTATTTCTGTAAATAATTTTTCATCGCAATCAACTCTCCAAAAAATTTATAATATTTTGTCAAATTACCCAAGCAATATTCTCTTTTTAAAGAGATAAATTCAGAAATATTCAAAGTAAAAAAAAAATAGGTTTATAACAGGTTAAAGAAGAAACATATGTACAATGTGCATGTGTCATGGAAATGTTTAAACAAAACAAAATCATTTGAAAACAAAATCATATGACTATGTCCAAATTTGAGAGTTGATCGATTTACTGTACTTTGACTTTTATGCATCATTAAAACAAAATTCAGAAAGTTTCTGACAAATTGTACACACAACTATCTCCAGGATTTATTACAATTAGCCTCATATTTTATAAGCACATGAAATTAGTGCATAAAATAAAACAGTTTGAAACTAGTGAGAGACAAAATGATAACATTACCTGTGAGGTTGCTTCAGGGGTATCATCCGAGGTAAGTTTGCAAATTTGAGCAGAAGATGCATCTTTACAGCACTGAAAATATGTCATATATTTAAAACTTAGCTTGACAAAATAGTTTGTTACTCCAAAATAATAACTAAAACGAGACACAAATGCATCTGAACTTTAACTTGGCCATGCAGCGATATAAATTCTTTATTTTATAAATGGCGATCCCGATTGTTTTAGTTTAATTTGTGTATGACGTGCGATTCCGATAAGGTCAATATCATAATTATATTGATTATAGACATGAACAAACAGATAAATACATTGCCTTTATTCTAAGCAAAGTTAAATACATTTTGTTAAAAATGCAGCCAAATTATTTTTAGAGTTTTATATACTAGGTAGTATGTACTTTAATAAAAATAGCATACAGAAATAAGTTTTTATGTGTGTGCGTGTGTGCTCATCTATTCCCTGTATAAGTTATTTAACAGCATTCAATGCATTGTTTTATTTGTTTTAAAATAAAACATAAAAATTATTTCTTACCTAGCACCATTTCATTTCCTGGGTTACATTTTTTCTACATCTGCTGCACAAGCCTAAAAATGTAATTTAATTAATACATAAAAGACATAGAAGCTAAAATATTCTCCTTTATTGTGTCTTGAGTTAATTTAATAGATTTTTTTAAAAGGCATTCAATAAAGATACATAAGTGATATATTAATTGTGGCATTTCGCACTTAATCATAGGTGCTCCCTATTTAAATAAATATAACAATTTCCTTTTTATCTCCATAAAACCTACTACATGTATAAAATGTTATAAAATAAAAAAAATTATACATTGATTAGGATGGGTTTTAGTGCCTATGTTAATTCTGAAATCTATCCTGTTCTCAATATTATATAAATTGATGTGTCTGCATTTTTAACATGTATGCAAAATCTACTCATTTACATGATATATGCAACTTCCACTACACAAATACAATACATATATATACCGGAGCCAATAGGGACAATATATCCATATACTGTATTAAGGTGCCGAGACATAGACAAAGTTATGCTCCTCCCAACCTCTGCCTTTGCCGTTGTACTGTGACTCGGGTGTGAGCAAGATGACTTCTTCTTCCATCGTATTCCAAGGGAATATCGATGAAATAGCGAAAAAACACCAGCACAGTATCATATCAAATGTCCCTCAGAAGCTATAACTCATATGTTACATGATTTGAGGTGGTTTTTAATGTTTCTCCTACAGTTTTTCACGTACACTAAACTGTTTTCATTTGGGAAATATGTGGAACACTTGCTTTTATCAGGTAAAAATGAAGAAAAACTGCATACAAGACTACTTTCCATGGATTCTAATATTCCCCTAATATGAAATATATTAATCTACATGTTCAATATATTAATTTATTAGGGCCCCGCAAGGATTTGCGGGTGCCCTATAGTAATCACTCTGTCCGTCCGTCCTTCTGTCTGTCACTCTTCCGTCCACAAATTTCCTGTTTTTTTCTAATAACTTTTTTATGGTTGCCCAATCAAGTTCAAATTTGGTATGGTAGTTCAGTAGGCAGAAATACATATTTTGATGCTAAGTTTGGTTCTGTATGTTTTCTGGTTTGGAGCTGGGGTGGTGGGGTAGATTCCTAACTATGCATAAGACGAATGGGCAAAGAGAGATAACTGCTGAGAATGTATGTGCAATATTTGTCCTTAGGGATTAATTAACCTTCCATAGGAAGAAAATCCTAAGCTTTATCTTTATCTGTCACATTGAGATTAATTATTGCACTGCCTGTGTCTGCAAATGAACTTCGTTTTGAAGTTAAGGTCAATTTTGAATGATGTGTAGTATTGTGTACATTCTTTGAAATATGGATTTAAAATATAATATTCATATTTTATTTTGGTTAAAATACCGTACACAATGATTTATAATAATTTTATTGAATAGAGGCAACGCCGAGGTATCATTGCATTGGTATCAATTCTTTGTTTTTTTAACAAATTTTATTTCATCCCATGTTAACCCACTTTATCCCGTGGATATGACTCATTGGATATTTTTTTTTATATCCGACAGTTGTGACTTTACAATGGGATTTGCCTAAGCATAACGAAGTAAAATAATGTAGAGTTTTATAAACCGTGTAAACATTGATTGCGGTGTATAAAACATGGGATAAATAGAATCTCATGATTTGTAGTATAATATGATTTTTATCCAACTTGTATGTTTTATCCCCTCACTAAGGCTCAAGAAAATCAAAGTACTGAAAGTACTGAAAAGCGCTAACCTAGCTTGGTTCTAAGAAAATTTACTGTGTGCAAGCGTAGGCGGAAATGAGCCTTATTGAAATTTTGGTTTATGTTTAATAAATATCAATTTAAGGTGGCTCTATACACCACTTTTTGATGACGCAGTACGCAAAAAAGTAAATATGGAAGCATGCAATTCCGGTACTGGCTGATTTAAACTGAGGCGAATTGTGTGGGGGACCGCTCTTTTGAAAATCTTGTAAATGAATAGAATTGAATTTCATAATTGGAAAATTCATTACTTACAAGTAATATGGTATGTGACACATTCACGTTGTGTCGTATTATTTATCGAAATAAACAATAAAATCAAGAATAATTTTATAAATAGTTTCTTTCCCACCATCGACATATTACAGCGTAGCGCAGTGGTTTAGTGGATTCCCAACAAACCTGTAGTTCATGAGTTCAAATCCCGACGAGGACGACATTTTTTTTAACTTTCCAAAATTTTCTAAAACTTATTTTTTGGTTGAATACTGTGAAAGAAAATTCGTAACCGGTGAAAGTATTTCAATTATATTATAGTTGAATCCACATTAATATCGACAGATGTTCCTTACCACCTTAAGGGGATGGAAGGGGGGCTTTGAATTTCTCTTAGGTTGGCTTACATAAATCCTATTAGTTAATTTCCCTCTTTATTTATTTGACTTAGTTTTGCATTAAAGCAAATATATTCACTTATATAGGCCTATAATGAAATATCTATGTAGTTATAATCCCTACATGATATTTAGGAAATTTTCTTCAACTCAGAAATAAACAGTCCCCAAGGTGTTTATGCCTAGGGAATTAGGAACGATAACTCTTACCTGAGGAACTTTCATACCAAATAAAATTTAAAATATTTTTTATGTTTATTTGCAATGATTTTCATTCAATTTTTTATGTCACATTTATTAAGATACATTTTCTTATAACATCAAGCAGCTTTTTCGGATGATTTGTGAACAGAGTAAGAAAATATGAAAAATTATGTTTTGAGAAAATACTGAAAAAATTGCAATAATAACATTTTTGAATGTTAAGAAGTGTTATATTTTTTTAGGTGTCTGAAGGAAATATCTATCATATGACAAAAAAATTTCTCTCAATTTGTTCATAGTTAACTTTTTAAAAATTATTTTACAAAAACACGAAAAAACATTAAAAAATTCTTTAAAAATACCTATAGTATCCCTATCATCATTTCAATATTTGATAAGTATATGTTTTGTGGTCTTCTATTGAAAATTGGAATAAACTGTGGGTGTATAGAGCCACCTTAAAGTATCGAAGGCCAGATTTCTTTAAATATATGTTACTTTCTGAAAATGATGTGAATTAAAGCTGAACACGACTTGTATATGGATACTTGCCTGAAAAAAGATATGTTAAAATCACGAATTATACCTTTTGAACAGTAATTTATCACAGTTTTTGACATTTTCTTGCAAAGAATCGATTATATTTTTCTATATTTTAGCTTCTGAATACGCACTATATTTTTTCATCACTGCGTAGCATCCCGTGCTGATGTACGTAAGCCCCGCAAACCAAACGTATCTACTCGGCCATTTCCGTCACCCAGATAACTGGTTCCCTATACCTCTTACCAGTTTAAATGATGTATATTTCTGCTCATAGAGGGCAGTTATTCCTTGCACCGGAAGTAGAAGTCTAACGACAATAAAGCGCTGAGCTATGCTTAGCGCTTTAAAAACACTTTAATTGTTTGATGAAAATCATATCCAACTACAAATCAAGAGATCCTATATATTCCAGTTCTTTACATCTTCTGCCGGGCATTTATTTTTCATCATTGTTAATACATGTATAAAGAGGATGGAATTCATAGTTTTTTTTTCACTTCTCTATATTAATTGTCATAGCGGGGCCCTTCCTGACTGGTCAGTTTTCTAGTTTCAAATAAAACTACATTTTCTATCCTGCATAATCCTCACCTTCCATGACCTTCTACACACTGAAGAGTATAACTGTACCCTTTTTAACTCCAACACTGAAGAGCGACAAAGGAAGATAACTAGATTTTGATGAAATTGCATAATTTCTAATCGTAATATATATTCATAGTTTGAATAACCCATGGAATTTTCAGTTGATATAAATTCTGCATAATCAATTAAATACAATTTTGTTTTCCATATACCTGGAAAATGTAGGATTTCAAGAAACAAACCTTAAATGTGTAACCACTATACAATAGAGACTGTAGACTAATTCAGCAACTATGGTGTTCGTTGAGTTCATTTTTTTTAAAACCAGTGCACAGAATCAAATTATATTTAAGAAACATATTCATATAGATGTATTTCACTGTGTTTGTACTAATTTTTACAAACAAATTAACTATCATGAATCAGTCATCTATGTTTCTGCCTGGTTCTTACAAGTAGCTGTACTTAATACATTAAAATTTTAGTTTATTTATATGAAAAACATTCAAAACTACTTTAGTTTTATGACAAATATGTAACTATGTATATGTATATATGAACAACTTAAAAATGAAAAAAAAACGTGATAGTCCAAGAAATTTTTGGACAACTCTCGTATTGCTCACGCAAACTAAAGTTGTATAATTTTACTCAGATTACTTTATAAATTATCATCGGAAATCCACGACCAGCTTCGCATTCAATTATACGCGTATGCGAGACGGGTCTTTGATTTCTACATGTAACAATGATTTATAAAAAGGAAAAAGTGATTTCTTAATTAGAGCTAAATTTCATCACACACTAGAATGTAAAATGTGGTGTTAAAGTTTCATAGAGGATGCAAAAGCAGCAGTTTTATGACGTCTCAGCATCAACAATATTACGCGTTCAAAATGTGTAGATATGGACGTTTCTTGTGTATATTCCATTTATCAAATGTTTATTTTTTAAATCAACATGTAATATTTGACTGAAAAAATATAAATCGCGGTATTAAAATAAGGCCAGACTCTAGTTATTCAGAAAACACAGCACAGACGCAGAAATAAAATAGAAACAGAAAATAAAAAAAAACGTAGACGTCGTTCTCTGAGCATTAAGACGTCAAAAGATAAGGGCCCTTTTCTCATGACGGCAGTCAAATGGTTTTATGCAAACGAATGCAGAGGCGGACCCAGCAATATGGCAGTCAAATGGTTTTATGCAAACGAATGCAGAGGCGGACCCAGCAATATGATAAATGGGGGGTTCCAGGCAGATGATACAGAAAGTGCTCTAGATAAATTCCTATCAATTCCTGACAAAACAATATATGTAAAATTCATTGTTTGTTGTTTTTTAATCGGATTAGAAAAAAATACTCATCAATAAAAAAGAATTTTTAAACATTTTTCGGGGATAAAATTCGACAAACATTTTCAAAATCTCGTCAATATCAATTTCAATATTTGAGTGCACATTCATAAATGCAAGTCCTGCCAATCTTTCTTCCCCCATTGGTGACCGGAGGTAAGTTTTGGTTCGCCGCAATGCCGAAAAGGATCGCTCCGCCTTGCAACTTTAAATAGGAAGAACACATCTTATGCTTAATATCAAAGTATGTTAATAAAAAATGTCCTTATCAACTGTTGCCAAACAGTCTATGATGTTGGTCAGGTTGTCTTGTGTCTCTGTAGAAGAGTCTATCCATTGTTTTTTCATGTAAAGAGTTCCCTCCTGAGGCATGATGATGCCGGCATATCGGGTTCCCAAAACTGAAGTTTTTCGATTAGGTCGTCAATATCAGTCGTAATGATATGATTTGGCAGCAACGACAACAGTGAAAGGCTTACTCTGTCTTCTTTCGCAAATCTAAGTGACATTTCATTGCTAAGGTGATCACAGAATGGAATTGCTATGTTGAGTTTGTAATATTCCTCAGGGTCTGTACCTGCAGTATTTCCTCTACTATTTTGACGACCTGCTGTACGTGGCATTAGAAGCTGTGTTCCAAGCGTCTTTGCAAGAGCGTCTGCTTCTCACGTAAATTCATTGTCTATATCCTACTAAGATCTTTTACACTTGAAATACACGTGTCGATAAGCATTACAGCAGAGAATATGTCAAGATCACGCTTTTGCAGTTTAACTGCTAATGGTTTGATTAAGTCTAACACATTTTTTGCTATGAAAAATGCCACGATAAATGCGGATGACAGCAGTGTACTTAAGAGACCTTGGGCTTTGATTCTTGATTCCCTGTCCCAGTTTGGAATTTCAAAGTCAACGCTAGTCGGATCGGTGATCCCAGTAAGCGATAAAACCACTGGTTGATAGAGTTCTAAAAATGTTTCCAAACACCCATGCCTCTCAACCCAGCGAGTTTTACACAGTCCCTTCAGTTTCGGCACCATTGAATCTGGCAACTGATTTTCAATTATTCTTTCCAGGAGATGCTGGCGCTTTGGAAAATTTCGGAAAAATAGGAATGTTTCGTTATACTGTCAATCATATTTCTAATTTGGGGCAGCTTACTTGAAGAAGCAATGCTTAGATTAAGAACATGACTGTTACAATGCACATAAATGGCTCTTAGAGACAGGTCTCTCACTCGCTTCTGCACCCCAACTCTCTCTGATGACAATGCAGACGCTCCGTCGTAGCATTGCCCCCTACACCTACTTACGTCAGTGCCATTGATTTGGAGTGACTTCAAAAGGGGTTCTGCGATTTTCTCATGGATTCCCTCAAGGTGAAGAAAATCAAAAAAGATATCCTTAATCACTGGGATTGGTTCAAACAACACAAATCTTAAGCAAAGGTAGAGGATCTCTTTGTTCGAAGAATCTATAACTTCATCGGCAATTACACTATAAAACGAATTTTCCACCCCTGATTTTAAAGTTTTTGTAAGGCGGTTCCTGATAAACATACCAATGATAGAAATTAATTGGTTCTGAATTGTTTGTGAGGTATATTGTGTATTTTTACGACCCTCCAAGAGATGTTGTCTGAGAACATCATCATTGTCAGATATATATTGACAAAATTTGCCCTTTCTCTCGGAAATAGAAGTACTGTCGTCCCTGTGCCCTCTCAAAGCGATGCTTTGTTTTCCACATAACAAGACGACTTTGATGTCAGAATGTGTTCATTTTTTTGCATATAAATTTGTTGGCCTCTGAAAGTTTATATCGAACACTTTTTTTTGGATTTTGAATAACTGCAGCGAAAGAAGATCCTTTGACAAGCGACTGTTTATGATAATCGCAGTTTGCATGATTTTCAAAAACGCCATCTTTGCCGACAGCTTTAGTATACAAATTGTCTTGAAACCAGAACTGCATTTTTGACACGACCTGTCTGAGGTGGGAACAAAATGCAATATTTGCAAAGTCCGCCGCCCAAAATAGGACTGTAAACCAACCAAGGATATTTAATCAACCATAAATATTGGACAGTGAGCGTGTACTTTTTTAAAGTGTACCCTTAATAACGGTTTGCTGGCAAAACTGTGAAAAGTTTTCATCAGGACGAAAATGGTGTTTAAGAAATTTATACCTCTCTTGATCAGTTAAATGAAATGAACTAGAGTTTAATAATCTCCCGATGTCATTTAAAAATGACTGAGCATCACCAAAGTCCTTTGAAGAGTTTTCCTCCTGAGCATTGTCAGCAGTAGTTTTCCCGCTTTTGCCACTCATATTATATGTATCAATGTCTAACCTATTTCCCTGAACCGCTGCTTCAGAACACTCAGGGACAGAGTTTGAAATATCATTACATATGGGAACAGATTTAGAAACATCTTTACAACACCCGGGGACAGAGTACGAAACAACTTCACTACAGTCATCAGTAAAGTCATCGTTTGAAATTAAAAGAGCAAAGTGGTTAGGCTCATATGCAAATCCAGTCCTTGTATCTAGATTACCATCTCGTGACCAAATAATGCCAAACTTTGCATCAACAACTCTAGGGGAATCGAAATGGGAAATGCGTTGATGAAAAAGAGGACGAAGTCCTTCATTTGCGTTTGGATACACAGACTCTATACTTAATTGAAGTAGGTTTGAAAGGACCAGAATATGTATCATTGACGACCATTTTTTATCGGTACACGTAAGCAGAGCCTCTTGGTGGATAGCCGCCTCTCTGTCTCTTGTTCTGTCAAACAGGTCACTGGCTTCGTCTGTAAGTAAAAGGGAAAAAAGCGTATCCTCGTGATCTGTAAATATCTTTGTATGTGACACTGTGTTTTCTAGAACAGGATGGTTTGCATATTTTTTAGATTTAATAAGCAATTCTGCAGCGACAGGAACACACAACTGTGTTGAAAGGGAAATGTTACCTGATTAATAGACGGAAACGCAATTGAACAAGCAGTTTCCATCACCATCCATAATCTGGCACTAACGCAGATGCGAGAGCATCTTCAACAATGTTTCGAACTGTTGTGTTTTGATTTACATCCTGTAAAACCTTTTCACGGATCTCTTGTGTCAAAAACTCCGATTCTTGAAAACATGTATTTATGTTTTTATCCAATATTGCATTACGTATTTTTTCAATTCTCCACATGTTTACTTAGTCAAATGAAAACCGGATGCTGAGGGAGCGTACTACATTTTACTAAACTACACTGTATTTAATTTTTCCGAAAAAACTTACTATATACATATGATACATGTATCTGTTTGTACAGAATTCTTATAAATACAATATTTTTCGAAGTATTTGTGTTTTATTTTTGTAAAACATAAAATAAATATTGAAAATAGTCGCCTATAATATAGTTTTCATGGTAAAAAAAAATCACATGTCCAAGAGAAAGGGGGAAGGGGGGGTTTGAAAGGGGGGGTTCAAACCCCCCGAACCCCCCCCCCCCCCCCCCCCCCTGGATCCCCAATGCGAATGTACATTTAATCTGTAGATATTAAAAACATTATTTTAACATGCACAGCTTCCCCCATGGGGAGCCCCTCAGTTTTAATGCTGAATTTGAAGCACTCTGATTGGCTGAAAGATAGCGTCACTTTTGTTTTATCAGTCTACAAATTGTGCACTCTGATTGGCTGAAAGATAGCGTCACTTTTGTTTTATCAGTCTACAAATTGTGCAGTCTGTGTTTTGTCGAATTTCTGAACTTTAACGCCAATTAACCAATTATAATCCCACGGAGCGGCTATATTTCTACATTTCTTACTTGTGTGGGTGTTGATGCATATTTCGTTGGCTTGCTTTAATGCCCTAGTAGAGGAAATTTGTTTTGTTTTTCACCGAGCATGCTGATCTCGCCCGCCATTGTTTGTTTACATTATGTGACTGTGATTTGTAGACACTGTTCTATGTAGAGTAAATCGAGAGAATCGTAATAATGAACGTGTTGTTAGTTGGACACAGTTTTAAACGGCGGCTTGGACGTTCTGTCGGACATAGCTCGGAATTATTATCGAACTTCGGTCTTAGTTTTAACCAATGTGAAGTGATTATACGGAGTGAGCGGTGGAACTCTAAGTAAATTACAAGAGGACACTGTCTTCGCAGAAAAAAAAAATCAGATCGCTTCGCCCTAGGATTATTATTGTGCAGCTGGGAGGTAACGACTTATGTATTCCGAATACCAGACCAGAAGTGTTTGCTTGTGAACTGACGGGGTGGATGCAAACATTGATGGTGCAGCATGTACATATTAAACATGTATTTATTTGTGAGCTGTTCGTTCGTCAAATAACTAGAGGTGTTAATGTACAAACTTATGAAAAACGCAGGACTATTGTTAATAAAATGTTAAAAGCTTTTTTGGATACAGAAGAGAATATGACATTTTGGAGACACTTAAGGCTTATGAACAGTCCGCTTGATGTTTCGGATAAAGATGGCGTACATTTGACCACACTTGGAACCAAGAAATTCTATAGAAGTTTGCGACTGGCATTACTTCATGCTGTACGGTAAATAATGAACCACCGGTCATTTAGGCTGAATTTAAGATATTGGTCATGTCATTATATTAATGAAATGAGCTGGTCGTGTAATTTGGCAAGTTTATGGAATATTTAATGAACTTTACAGTAACAATGATTGTTTAGGAGAGTCAATTTGTTTATACCATGTAGTTTGGTGATATCAAGTATCAGACCATGTATTTTGGTTCTTAATTAAAAAATTCATGTACTTTGAATGGATTGCAACTTCCAGTTTTGCTTGTGAACTGTGTTGGTTACTTCATTTATAATAAAAAAATCACTATGTATTTTGGTTCATACATATAATTCATATTGACACTCTTTAAAGTTCAGTTGACTGGTCGTGTGCTTTGGCCTAGAACATTTTAAAAACTGGTTTAAGAAAAAACTATGTTATTGGTGGAATGCATATGCAGCCAAAATATACTTTGATTTAACTGAACATGTCATGTAGTTTGGCATATCTGATAAGAAGTCAGTTATGACATATAATATTAATAAGCGTACATAATAATATGGTTATGGGCCATGTAATTTGGTCTCATTCAAAGATTGATTTTGTCCAGTAATTTGGTACTTCTGGCAAAAAAAAAAGACCTAACTAACTGATCTATATCTATATTACAGCCCTCCAAAGAAGGATGGGACCACCAAAGAAGAAAGCAAATTCTGCCAGTAGGACGAGAAAAAGAAGGAGGATTTCAGAAGAGAAAGTCAGCCCCAGGAATGACGAGATCCATGACCAAAGCTCTACAGAACCTGCAATGGTACAGTCCATCACCGCTGCGGTATTAAAAAGTGTTTTGGGTGAACTCCAAAAAAGCGGAAATAATTGCAGGTCAAAACCAGCATGTCACTCAAAGCATGACGCAGCCAGGAGGTCCATCAAACCATGCTCATCCAGATCAACATCAAGACAATAAACTCTCCCAGACAATGGCAACTGCGCCTCCTGATGAAGCACAACAGAGGGCATCTTCCACTACAACTCTCAACAACATCGATTCCTTACAACTGCCAGCTATTTTATTTGCAAAAACAACCATAAAACCAGATGGTACGAATGAATTTTCTAACAAAAGTTATAAGCCTTTAGGCAGGCCACTGTATACCAAGATTAATGGTAAACAAGAAAAGATTAGGGCTAACGAGTTTGTAGACATGGCTGATGTTCTTGACCCCCCCCCCCCCCCCTTTCAGATCTTGAACCTTATGATTTTCATCTTTTGGTTAAACCCAATGGAAGGGTTGGGTTATCATCGGGTAAAAAGAAAAAGTACATTACAATTGAGACATGGACGGATGCATTCAGCATCTTTGCATCTGTCTTGAGACAAGGGAACAAAGGTAACAGTGACCTGCCTGAGGACTTAGCGATTTATATAGATCTTATCAGATCTCTTCAAAAAGATGGGGGCGACTGGTACTATTATGATGTTACTTTTCGAAAGGCCAAACAGGCAGATATTTCTTTGTCTTGGCGTCAAGTGGACCAGCTGTTGTACAGAAGGGCATTAATGAAAAAATTGGGGGGGCCCATCAATTACCACCAATTCCTTTCGGAGCCAATCCTTTCGCCAATTTTGCTTTAAATTCAACGAAGGAAAGCCCTGTACCACAAATTGTAAATACGCACACATCTGTGCCTCATGCTCTAAGCCACACCCAAAAGTCCAATGCTGGAGAAGCAAAGATGATAAATCATCCTTCAACCATAAACCCACTTCATCAAAAACAAAACAGTCAGAAAGTGATAGGATGTAAACACTTTCATGCTTTGTCGACGCCAATCCATGTTGATAAATTGGCTAATTATTTGACAGGTTATGACTCGGATAGAGCTCAGTTTTTGCTAAATGGTTTAAGATCTGGTTTTCATCTTGAATTTGAAGGAAAAAGGGGTTATCAATTTAGTCCTTATCTTAAGTCAGCGCTAGAGAATAAGGAGGTAGTTAATGACAAGATCAACTGGTGGCCTATTCCCACACCTTCTGCCATCAGTTTGTGTTATAAATAATTTACTTATGTGTTTGAATGCATAGTTTACCTTTTATAATATTCTGCTCTACATATTATATATGTTGCAGTTGGTTTTAACATGTTTCTTACAGTTACAGTATTTTTATTTTTGTTCTGTTTGAATTATTGGTATGTACTAGAGATGATGTACATCAAAGTTTATATGTTTTGATCAGGAGATAATCATACCCCCACCTTCCTTCTGCCATCAGTTTGTGTCATAAATAATTTACTTATGCGTTTGAATATATATATATTCCGATAGATAAATAAGCCATCAAATAACACATTACGTTACTATACTATATTTTGCCAAATATACTAATTAAAGAACAGTTTTTTAAATGCATGTTTTTGCATTGCTCCAATTTTCACACTTTTCCATTGTACTATTTTACAAATATACCGGATGTTGTTTCTTTTTCAGCTCAAAGCTATCCATGTCGTTTTTATACTTTTTTGTTTACTTTGTCAACATCAGACGTTTGCTTCTGTTACTGCACCAAATTATTTAAATGCGGCGTTTCATGGATACGCTGATAATTTCGGCGAGGGCGAGGCCTAATTATAGAAGGGTCAAACAGAGTTTTGGCCCTAGTTGGAGAATTTTGTTTGATTTCTGTTTGCGAATTGGGGGGATTGTCAGATTCGGAATCGCCATTTTTTTTAACTTCCGTTGACAACTTTGTTAAGTCAGGCTCCTCGATATGTGTGACATTCGAATTGGGTGGATTGTCAGATTCGGAATCATCAGGTTTTTTTCCCGTTGACACCGGTTTTAAGTCATGCTCATCGACAGTGTTGACATTCTGTTTATGTTCACCTTTGCCTTTTCCTTTCCTTCGAGCTGAGAACAAGAACAACAAAAAGTTGAAAAGTACTGGCAAAGGAAAATTGTACAGTAAAACACATGTCTATACTTGTATAAAGTTTCTATCACTACTGAGTGCTTTTCTGAAATTCCTTTTCATAATTTCCGAAAAAGAAAATTGACACGCAGGGGAAAATATTTTATTATTGTGAGGCGGTTGGACCTGTCTCCCCTAAGCAAAAGACATACGCCATAACGCCATCAAAGAATCGGTTCATTTTCAAAATTAAAAAAAGAATACACAGTGTACAATATTCTTTGCATGGAGGTCTTTTAAAAAACCCATTTGCAATAGAAAATTGACTTTTTTGTCTCAAAATTGAATCAATAATTTCCTATAAATATATAGAAAAAAGGGGTGCTGAATTTGGAAACTATGCTGAGAGAGAAATCCTCACATGTGTCAATTGAAATATCTGAGTGTTGTGTTAAGTGGGGTTTATTATGTAGAAAACATTGTTTTAATGCTCATATGTAAAATATGCGAATGAAAATCAAGAAAACTATAGAGAATGTATTACTCTGTTTCCAAAGGAGCAATCTTTGGACGAAAAAATCCTAAATAAAGGTATACAAGACCCTGTACCAAACGGGGCCAGTTAAGCCCCGATAAATAAGTTATTTTAACAAATTACATGTTTAAGGTACAAGTAATATATTGTTAAAATGATTCTGATGTGTTTGTTTAGTACATAACCAATTTTTTTTCATTATTTAAAAAACAAGAGGAAAATCATATACATTATATCTTAAACCTTGGATGATAAAGGACTTGGATGTAAAGGGGCGGGAGATACTGCACTCATATCATTTTGTTTTGTCACGAACAACCAGATTTTAATATGCATAATAATGTTTCATCCAGTAATGTGTTTAAGTTCTGTGGCATTGTATGGCATTGTATACATGTTTAATATATTTCTTTACGAAAATCTTAAATACTATAGGACTATTTCTGATCATATAACTGGTCAATTTTGATACACCATTTTTTTTACCAATTATAAAAGGATTTACAAATTCGGTAAGAGATCCAATTTTAGCCAATTTTACTTTCCAAGACTGACCTTTGCGGCTAAAATTATTAGTGCTCAGTTGTTGCAAACAAGAACAAGAGGCCCAGGGGCCACATCGCTCACCTGAGCAACAATTGCCTTAATTCTGATCAAATTAGCATTACAGTATCAAAATATCTTGAGAACTAAGTACAGTAGATCTTGCTAAAAAAAAAATTGAAAATCTGCAAATTTTTATCCACCTCTTTTTTTTTGGTAAATACCAAGCCCCTTTTGTTGTTGTACCTGTAAGAAGATTTTTCTCTATCCTATATACCCCTATCCCCCATTTCGTGGCCCCACTTTTCTCTAGGGAATCATGGTTTCATCAAACTTAAATCTGCATAACCTGTGCTTTCACACATAGTACTGAGTTTTGTACTGAAAACTTTCCCAGAATATTTTTTAAGATTTTCTCTATATATTCCTATGTAAAAATTCAAACCGCCATCATGGCCCCGCCTACCACTAGGGACTGTGATTTTGAAAACTTGAATTTACACTACCCAAGGATGCCTGTACACAACTTTAAGCTTTTCTGGCCAAATAGTCTTTAAACAGAAGATTTTTAAAGATTTTCTTAATATATTCTTATGTAAAAATTCATCCCCCATTGTGGCCTCACCCTACCCCTGGACTATTATTTAAACAAACTTGAATCTATATGATCTGGGGATGCTTTCACTCAAATTTGGGCTTTCCTGGCCTAATAGTTTTGAGAAGAAGATTTTTAAAGATTTTCTCTATTTATAAAAATTCATCCCCCCTTGTGGTCCCGCCCTACCCCCAGGGACCATGATTTGAACAAACTTGAATCTACACTATCTGAGGATGGTTACACACCAATTTGAACTTTCTTGGCCAAATAGTTATTAAAAGAATTTTTTTCAAGATTTTCTCTATATATCCCTGTATAAAATTTATCTCCCAATTGTGGCCCCACCCTACCCCGAGGGACCATGATTTGAACAAACTTGAATCTACACTATCTGAGGATGCTGCCATTTTAATTTTAGCTTTCCTGGCCTAATAGATTTGGAAAGAAGATTTTAAAAGATTTTTTCTATATATTCCTATGTTAAACTTGATCCCCCAATTGTGGCCCCACCCTACCCACAGGGACTATGATTTGAACAAACTTGAATCTACACTATCTGAGGATGCTTCCACTCAAATTTGAGCTTTCCTGACCTAATAGTTTTTGAGAAGAAGATTTTTAAAGATTTTCTCTCTATATTTCCTATGTAAAACTTGATCCCCCAATTGTGGCCCCACCCTACCCACAGAGACTATGATTTGAACAAACTTGAATCTACACTATCTGAGGATGCTTCCACTCAAATTTGAGCTTTCCTGACCTAATAGTTTTTTAAAAGAAGATTTTTAAAGATTTTCTCTATATATTCCTATGTAAAACTTGATCCCCTAATTGTGGCCCCACCCTACCCCCAGGGACTATGATTTGAACAAACTTGAATCTACACTATCTGAGGATGCTTCCATTTTAATTTGAGCTTTCCTGGCCAAATAGTTTTTGATAAGAAGATTTTTAAAGATTTTCTCTATATATTCCTATGTTAAACTTGATCCCCCAATTGTGGCCCCACCCTACCCATAGAGACTATGATTTGAACAAACTTGAATCTACACTATCTGAGGATGCTTCCATTTTAATTTTAGCTTTTCTGGCCTAGTAGTTTTTTAAAAGATGATTTTTAAAGATTTTCTCAATATACTCCTATGTAAAACTTGATCCCCCAATTGTGGCCCCACCCTACCCATAGAGACTATGATTTGAACAAACTTGAATCTACACTATCTGAGGATGCTTCCATTTTAATTTGAGCTTTCCTGGTCTAATAGTTTTTTAAAAGAAGATTTTTAAAGATTTTCTCTATATATTCCTATGTAAAACCTGATCCCCTAATTGTGGCCCCACCCTACCCCCAGGGACTATGATTTGAACAAACTTGAATCTACACTATCTGAGAATGCTTCCACTCAAATTTGAGCTTTCCTGGCCTAATAGTTTTTTAAAAGAAGATTTTTAAAGATTTTCTCTATATATTCCTATGTAAAACTTGATCCCCCAATTGTGGCCCCACCCTACCCCCGGGGACTATGATTTGAACAAACTTGAATCTACACTACCTGAAGATGCCTCCACACAAGTTTAAGCTTTTCAGGCCGATTTGTTTTTGAGAAGAAGATTTTTGAAAAATACCAACAAATTTTCAATAATTCTCAATTATCTCCCCTTTAAAGAGGGCGTGGCCCTTCATTTGAACAAACTTGAATCCCCTTCACCTAGTGGTGCTTTGTGCCAAATTTGGTTGAAATCTGCCCAGTGGTTCTTGAGAAGAAGATGAAAATGTGAAAAGTTTACAACGACGACGACAACAACGACGACGACTACGACTACGACAACGACAACGACAGACAACGGACAAATTGTGATCAGAAAAGCTCACTTGAGCCTTTGGCTCAGGTGAGCTAAAAAGGATTTATTTATCGTGAAAATCGTGAGTATTCCTCCATTAAATGTTTGCTTTTTTCTTCATTAAAAACAAAAATTATCAGAGTTTGTGTTTATTTTGATGACACTGTTCGACCTTGCAAAGGAAATTAAATAGAATGCAACAATTATTTGTTGTTTTTGCTTTTATATTTTGATCTCAGTACGACCATGCAAACTACGGAAGGATGTACCAGCATTATTATTTTTACACCAATGTAAACAGATATTTTTCAGAAAATTGAATACATTTTTGTTTTTGAAAGAAAAAAATATCAATGCAAAATCGACAACAAAAGATGTGAGAAAATCGATGAACTAGTTTTATATAAATGAATCAAATTTTGAACGAATAATTCTTGTTACGACTTAACATGACAACAAAATATTCACTTTTATTACGTAAGAAATATGCTGAACAAATAAAGTTTATAAGTGGATTTCAGTTGTAAATACTTACGTTTGAAACAAACACGTAGTAAAGAAACCCCTTATTATCATGAAAATGTTCTTACGCATATTCTTCTATTTCAAAAAAATATAATAATGAAAAATGTGTCATCATCTTGCATTTTCGGGAATTCTTTGTATGAGGTCGCTTTAGCTTATGATGTTGTTTTTAAAAAGACTATTAGAGACATGTTTATGTACATCAGTTGGTAAGATTAAAGAAGTAGCCACTATTTGTTACATGAGAATTTATATCTGACATCTTGTGCAGTCTGTAATCTTTTTGAGTTGCTGAAGGTTTCTATCAATCAATAAACTAGTTTGAGCTAGATTCGGTCGGATCACGAAATAGAGGGAAAATACTAACTGGAGGTACGTCGTTTACGATTTTTTCGGGGTGGGTGGGTGGAAGTTGTTAATGTTTTTATATCAAGTATAGTAATGTAACTAACCACGTCTTGCTTAGTTATGCATATAACAAACGCCAGCCTCCTCTTCAGACCTGGGTGCTGCCATTTTTATAGTTTGTTTTTGTTGAAAATTGTGTTCTCAAAATGGTGTCTTTATAATGATGTAAAAAAATACGAGCCTACTAACTTTAAGTTTAAAGGGTGGTTTAAAAAGTTCAAAAAAGGTATACCAAAGTCCTACACATCCTACAGTGATCATGGTTTCCCCCTAAAAAATCATTAGCATTGGATAGCAGTCCATCCATGACTTTCTCCTTTTTCCGGCAGGTATCACAATGAATACATGTACACTGTATCTAAAGATTACATACTAGATAAAAAGTAAATCTACAATTCTTTTGTATAAATCATAGAAAATATCGAAATAAGATATTGACAGAAAATTAAATTACATGCAAATATATTCCTTTTATATTCCTTGAAAGCAACGCGGATATGATAAGGCAACTCTCAGCAATCGATTGGGTAAAAATTATTCTGATCGATATGACATCACAATAAGCAGCACGATGTCATATTTTAATCAGAAACATGTCAATTTTCACTTTAACTCTGGATTAAATTATAAAAACTATAGGCGTAAAATGTCTACTAGAATTCATCTAACTGATTAAAAATTCGCTAATTGGTAGCTCAGAACTAAGCTAGCACACGTTTATCTGAATCGGGATCGGGATCCCGTGCCATATGTATGCATAAGTTCAAAGGCGCTGTAATTTTAATGTTGTCGGTAAACAGTACAGAAACAAAGTATTCCTTTTAAAGAAATGATTGGCATGTGATAAGAACTATCAGTATTATGAAATAAGTTAATGTTATGCCAAAACTACAACATGCATCAAATAGCACGAGTCGCACTGTTTTGTTGTTTTCCGAATATACATGTCCTAACTTAACTTTACTTTCATAGTAGGCGAGGCTAGAGTACTTCCCGATTAATTTGTTTTAGCATTTAAGAATGATTGAATAATTATGTTACTGTATAAAAGTTTAAATCTCTAGAAAAATGCATCAAAATATGAAATTTTTAATTTACACAAAGCTGTCACTGCATACTCGCAGCTACAGCCAATCTTAAAACGGAGCTTGTCACCGAGTTTTCGTAATAAATTCCGTCAAAGGTGAGTTTTCGCAATAAATCCCGTCAAGGGTTTATGGGGAGCAAAGTGGACTGAAAACCATTGGCTAGCGAAGATTGATATTGTATATCAATATTTATTTTATGCAGTTAACAATAGGATTCTAACAACAATACTAATAAACATGAACTAATTGCCGATCGAATTACTAGTATTGCATTTTACATACAAATAAACTTCGGTGTAGTGTTACAATATTTGAGTTTTTGTTAAGGTAAAAAGTTATCTATTTTTAACTGTCACGTGATACCATAGCACGGCAGGTTCAAAGATCGACTCGATTCCGAAGTAGAAAAATAATATCATGGTGAACACATTCACTTGATATTCAGCACTGTTTTCACAAAAATAAAAAAATGTTTAAATTGATCATAATATCGACGGTCATTAAACTAGAGTTAAATTAACTACCTGCGAAATAAAGTTAACGTAACTATGGTTAAAAATTTACTTCAATAAACAGCCATAGTACAAGTAGTAAATTTAAATCCTTCGTTTCGTTTCGTTTGGACATGTTCCCTAAACGAGAAAGTCTGCAGTCCGAATCTCCTCTGGCGGGTGTCGGAGATTCCGAAAGCTGGCACAACTGTGTTCGACTGAAGCTGATCACAAAAGTGGGATTAATTAAGTAAATGGAAGGTTTGCATTAAAAGGAAAGGTAGTTTGCGGTTGATTCCACAATTGAGGAGTGTTCAATTTAATTTTCCTAGCTTTATATCTTATTAGAAAACCTTCTCTGATATTTGTTCTTACCTTTTCGAATTCTTGACAATGCAAAGTACATTCCGACTCCAATGATTACGATGCCAGTGCCGCCTACTATGCCAATAACTATAGGAATAAGGTTATTAGGCACCTCTAAAAGAAGAATATAAATGTTTTTACGATTCTTATTATCCCCTCATGTATAGCTGTTACGAAGAAAATATACTAAATATTATCTAATGTCTGGAAGCTAAGCAAAAGTATTTAATGTGAAACACTAATTTTCTTTTATTAAGTTTCTGTTATCGAACTATATATCTTTTCAGTATAATTATGTAAATTAATAATTACATAAATAATAGTCAGAAACGCATTTGTTTCTTTGTATGTTTTGTTTTAGACATGCCTTTATTTGTTCCACATTGTGAGCCACTCCATCCGTCTTTACAACCTTCATCACAAACTCCAGTGATGTGGTTACAGGATCCATTTCCACTACAGTAGGTGCTACATTTGTGTAGACAGTTTAATCCAAAATATCCATGCGGACATGCTGTCAACAGAAAAAATCGGAAACACATTGACGTTACCTGTTATTTGTGTATATAAATATGAAGGTCTTCCGTTCCAACAGAAGACCTTACGGTTAAGATTATTCTTCTTTTTTTCTCGGCGCGAACGTTGATGCTTGATATCGTGCTCATTTCTGAAAGGTTTTTGCTCAAATTTTCCAGGGATAATAAACTTTACAGAACACTATCTTAATCAATTCATAAAATTTAGAATTCCCTTTCCGTTATTTCCCTTTTAAAAATGTTTAGGGCCCTTGGTTTTCAGACAAAGGCTCCGAGAATATGATAGAAGGGAATGGGAATCCAACGAATTTGAATAACAGAGACATTGTAGTTGTGCACATCTGTTTTTGTTTTTGGATAATGTTTTTTATTTAGGAAAAGTTAGGGTGTCAGAAAAAGAGGATACCAAAAAGTGCGAAAATTTAGACATATTTTCCTTTGTATTTTTTAAACGAAAAATATTTTGATATAACAGTGATGTAGAATAAAAGTTGTGCAGAATATCAAGGGCTTTTATTTGACACCAATAAAAAGGGGCTTGCCTCTCAAATTAGGGGCCAATAGCCCCTAAAAAATTTTACTTAATAGCTGAAAAATTGTTAGGAGTTTAATATGGCTGTCGCTGGAAAAGTTGTTTGTTGGGATCTAATAAAGGTCATTGCAATATTATTTTGTTAGTGATTTGTGTAGTATTAGTGTAAAAAGCTTTACATGTTAACATGTACTTGTTTTCATTGGCAAGTTAACGAAAGTCTTTGTGCATACAAACGGCATAAAGTTACCACAGAAAGTATGCTGATTTATACCGCAGGCAATAATTCAAAAGAATTTTTTTTTTAAAATACATGCATTTCTTAGGAGTTTAAGTCATTGTAGTGCACACTCCTTAAAAACGGGAATTGGGAAACAAAACATTCTTTTTCTTTTCTAGTAAAACACAAAATATGGATTTAAAAAAAATTACATTTTAGTTTTTAACTGGATGCATTTATAACTACCTTGAATAAGAGCTGTGTGTGTGTTCCATTACGTAAGCTATCCCTCGCCCGCGGTCGAGAAAATCGATCACCATGGTTGCGGCTGAACTACCTAACTGTCAGCGGTTATATCATACACGAGAGTTGCGTCTCTCATATATAAGTTTTTTTAGCCGGGAACTCAAAAGTTGTTTTAGTTTTGATTACACATAAAAGTTTATGGATTAAACGATTGAGTGTCAATTAAGAAATCGTTCAGTTAACTTCACAGAATAAATAACCATCTTTAAGTTCTCCTTTAAGATAGCTTAAAGGTGCTTAAAGGTAGCTTACAGACGAGCTTTAAGCCACCTTTAAGCTATATGTGTTGCTTAAAGGTGGCTTAAAGAAAGCGTTAAGATCGCTTAAAGGCAGCTTAAAGAATATCTTTAAGCCACCTTTAAGGACAACTTACAGGTCCTAAATGTCAAAACTTCTTTAAGCCACCTTTAAGCCATTAAAAAATCTTTCAATTTACCAACAATATGTATTAACTTTATGATGGAAAAGGTATTAAAAACGGTTTTTATTCTAGAAAATAAAAAAAACCCAAAACACCACTACGACGATTGAACCCGGGACCCTTCATCACCTCACTCCCTCTGCACCGCGGCCACTTACATATTTGTGGTGGTTTTTATATCATATATATTAGTGGATATTGAATCAATGTATTGAATATGTATTTTTTAATTGAAAAGATGTTGACTTCCATTCAGTTTGTGACACAATCGCAACTTCTCAGGCAGGCTCGGAAAAACACCTCGAATATATTAACATTACCGGGTTTTAGAATTGTATCCAAAATGGAGTCGCTTCCCATTAAAATAAGTATCGGCTAGACAGCCTTATACGTCGCTTCTGTGTTACATTTAAGGGTATGTCATTTACTTTATTGAAGTCTATCTTACATTTAAACAGATCGTAAAATGTGTTGTATTTATATCAAGTTTTTAAAAAGGGGGGTTGTCATGGACGCCTAGGTAATACATTCCAGGTGTTTTTTTCGAGCCTGCCGGAAAGGCTCGAGAAGTTGCAATTGTCTGTAACAGTATTACATGCATGCATGTATTAAGAATCAAATACGGAACTTGTTCTCCCGTGAAAAAAAAATATTATACCTAAATGGAAACCGTTAGGCTTACTAGTAGGCCTACTTTCATGTAGTTTATAAATATAAACCGAGTAGATATAACGTTAATCTAATTCATAGCTAAATGAAATGCAAGCATCAAGATGAAATCATTTCTTTTATTAAATGCATTGAAACTATTAGGGTATTAGTTCTACGTAATTTCCCGGTTTCCATGATCACGTCGCCGTTCCAGTATGTTTAAATATTTAATTGTATACATGATTTTTAGACTATTAATTCTATAACAAACTATATTACCAATTACCGGTGACGTATTTACTGCATGTGGCAATTGCAAATGATGTATACATATACTTGTACATACAATTGTATGATGTACCAGGCCGGGTATGTGACATATTTACCCATATTCATTAATTGAATAATTAACCTCCATTTATGATCACCGGTACAGTAATAACTAGAGCAGAGTAGGTCTTCCGTTGTTGCTGCGAGTTGAAAATTGATATGATGTGGTGTCATACGATTATAATGACTAATGACTAAAATTTCACTTCTGCTTTTGTTATAAAAACGTATTGTGATTGATAGCCTGTATTGAGACAGGAAGAAAATGTTTTAGGAAAACTATTTGTCAAACAAAGTTTGCGTAATTGTTTTGAAAACTCTTTAAGGCCCTGTCATACCAAGTTGCGTTCCCAGGGCGTGTTCACGGCGATATAAAATTCATGAAATCGCCGTTTGATCGCAAGGAAAATTCAGAAAAAATATACAATCTTTTTAAAAAATGTTACAAGTGAAAATGTCACAGCATCCTAACGGCGACTGAGGCGTTCTTACAGAGCTCCCACCTACGTTTCCACAGAGTTCTACTTGGTGATTGACTGCGCTCTCGCTGGGTATCCGCCGAGCGCTCATGACGTGCTAGGAGTTTTTACCGCGCGTCAACGGTATGCTCCTTCGCGCTGACTGCGTGCACATGCGCTGTTGGAGACTTTATGGCGCTGTCACGGCGATCTAACTCCACTTCTACGGTGTGTTTATCAGAATGCAGAGCCACTTTGTGCATGTTCAAAGGGCGCGCCGTCGCATGGCGTTCTAAATGTTCTAGGATATCCCACCGCGACGAACAAAAATGCCGTTGCGTTGTTACGGCGCTGTAGGAGACTCTAGTTCGTTTATCATGGCGTTTTACAATATTCAACGACGAAGCGGGATCGCTATGAGGACGCAGCTCCAGTGTGACAGGGGTTTAAACAATTAGAAGTTTAATGGCGAGTTTAATTTTTAAGGGTAGCAAGGATTGGTATATACATGTACTCATGATTCATGTAAGGAAATGTATTTTAAAAAAAAAAACCCGAACAAGCCTTAAAAAACCCGTAACTTCTGCTATTAAGGACGTTGTTTACTCAGGGTTTGAGTTCTCAAATCCGGATTGTTAAAAGGTTAAATTTCATGAGTAAAATTTGTTTTAAATACAAAAAGTATTTATGAAATGAATTATTATTGACATAACAATCGATATGTTTACTTAATTTTGGAATTAGGCTCTGACAAAGTTTGATTTTTAGCAAAACAGAGGAAATTCGGATTAAATTTTCAAGATTTTGTTTTCCACTGAAATATTTTTGGTAGTATTATAATTTTTAAAGTTAAGATTTTATGTGGTAGTCAACATAATTTTGCATATTTTCTGTTGGTTTTATCTTGCTTTTTCATTTTGATAATCGTATGGCACACACTACGAAAATATTGAAAAATGCTCAAAAATGATTAAAGACACCATATCTCAACATTTTGATCATTGACCTCATATAAATTTTATGCCAGCAGAGAAAGGTCAATATACTTAGTGTTATACTATAAATGTTTTAGCGTTATCATCATTCAGTTTTTTGTTATATTGAATCAAAAATGGGTAGTAATTTAAAAACTGATAGAGGAAATTCGGACTAGAATATCTATAAAAATTGTGAATGAAAACTTAATGTTTTGTATCCATTTAATGTCACTACCATTCATAAACTGTATTTCATTGTTAAAGAGTTAAGCAATTTGTATTATTTTCACAATTAAGAAAATCTCAATCATAGTGTAATTTTTTTATGGATTTTTCTTAAATTTTCCAAAAATATTCAATGGCCAATAACTCAAAAAGTAGGTCATTGACCTACTTTTTTGAAAGTGAAGAATAACACTTCCATGTAAGGTCTATAACACACAATAGTTGGTTTTTCATTATCATCAGTGGATTTTTTTTTCATTCTGAGTAAACGTCATCCTTAAATCTTTCAAATTTTTTGATTTTGTAAATAGTCAAAATTGATGGCATCTCTGAAAATTTCTTCAGGGCTGATATTATTCAATAATACGAGTAGACTTCAACATTCAAAATAATAATCAGCTATCACAGATCATCGGGAGAATTTATGCATACGTGAGCGTCTAAATTTTACACCTGTTATACAGACACCGCTATGTAACGTAAAATTAAGTAACATTATTTACAAAAATGAATGTTACTTCTCTCAACGATGCAAAAATATGCAAAATCCCTATTTTTATGTCAGTTTTTTTCAACTTTATCGGATCAAAAGTAATTCTCTCGGAAAAAGTTTACGTATGTATTTTGAAAAAAAAAACACGGGAGAAACTTCAATAAAAGAAAGCGAAAAATTATGGTGTTGCGGTTTTTTTTTTCAGTTAATTTAATTAAATGTGACAAAGGGGCATATTCGGTCGGATTTTTGTGAAAATGTGATAATGAAAGTCTTATTGTTTGATAATTGACCACTTTGAAGAAAGTACCCTTCGAACTGTTGATCAATTACATAACAATTTATGATCTGCAGCCATAAATAATATATGTTCTGAGCTGTGTGCGCCGAAGCGACACAAGATTTTCGGTAGCACGTGGCGATTGAATTTGAATAAATAAAGAAAGTTGAAATTTACATAGACTGACCAATAAAAAAAAACGGGTGGGAAAGAGAAACATGTTCAGGAGAAAATGTTACACATAAGAAGAAGTAACTATCAAATGATTTTCGACAGATCTGGAATTTTAAAAAAAGAGCACTTGGCAGCGGGGCGGTGGGAGGGCAACACAGGGAAGGTTCGTTTTCACAATGAAACGAACGACCATGTAGAAACACTACAGAAGTTATTAATATGTAACCGATAGAATCTAAACAAAACTTGTTTCAAAACTCATATGAATATTCTTTAAAATAATCACCGATTGCCTCAATTCAGGGCATTCTTTTATCGTGCCAGCACCTTCCGCATACATGTGACATGGAACTGTGATCATAATTTGATTTGATTTTTAAATTACCTTGTACGCTGTCGTATAAATCAATGCTTAATCAACTGTACGAGAAAAATAAATTTATATCTTCACCTTAAACCAATATAATAGTTGAAAACATTATCAAAATAGTTGCGTTTGTACAAAATAGCAAACATGCACGCTTGATAAGGTAAATGTAGAAGATGTCCACTTGCGCGGGATCTCCTCGGCCATGTGCGAGGGATGATCATTATTTAAAGGTTTTAATATTTGTTGATTGAAAACATTATTTGTACTGTCTTTAAAACATTTAAGACTTACAAACCAACCATTTAAATATGTCTGACTAGTATTTCCGATTTGGAGTAATATCGCTTTTATTAATTTTCAGAACGAATTTTAAATTTACTCTCCAATGTTTAATTTAAATAAATACAAAATGAACAAACTTTTATCCAATGTACAGTGTATTTACGGCTACATAAACTCAAACACGTTCATATTCATGTAAGTGTGCGGGTGCGAATCTTGTGTATTAGATAACCGTTTACCGCTAGGTTGTGCAGCCGTGGCTGATTTCCTCGGCCGCGGGCGAAGGATAGATTACGTAAAGGTGTAATGGATACACATGGACAGCTCAGAACCTAGAAAGATTTGAAAAGTTTGCAATTTAATGACTAAAATCCATCAAATAGAAATTCTTTTTTTTTTTACTTAAAACCCACAATTGATCAGTATTGTAGTGTTTGTCGACTACTCCGAGGACGAGTTAACCATGATGACGGGCCGTGACGTCACCTGGCGGGAGCCCGTGGTGAAAACCCCATCACTTTGGACTGCAGCCTGAACAAGAGCAAGCCGTATTCCAATACAGACCCAGTCAGCTATGTATCGGTAAGTTCGGGGCAACCCACATATGATATTAGTGTAAAAACACTATATTGGCGCCCAACTCGAGGCCCGAACTCCGATTAGTTGAATGGAAATTTTTTTTTCCCGTAGTCTGTCAGAATTTTTTCTTCTTGAGTCAATTTTTTCAAAATAAACGTGTGTAGCCGCCATTTTTGGAGGCTCCGCGTGGTTAAACTTATTGAACATATAGCATTCTATGATAGTATTGTTAGCTTAGAGTAGGATTCTTTTATTTGTTTAGGCAACGTTGTTTTTGCATCATACTTTTATATTTTGCATTTATCTTTGCACTATTTTTCTGTCTTTGCCACGTGCTCCGGTGTGCGCCATTTTGAAAATGAACGATTCTTTAGAGAATGCCTTTGCAGCGTTAGGGCTTAGCGAAAGTGAAAGCGATGACACCATAACGCCCATGGGGGAACCTTCTGTTCAAATTGGGCGCTCGTCTCGCAAGCATAGTTATGGTAGGCTAAGTGATGAAGAGGATGAGCACCTTTACACTCCTAGACCATCGGTGAGAGCGCACATGTACTCTGCTTCAGACAGCGAAGAAGAAAGTCACCCCCCGGTGAGTAGTACTGGGTACCTTCGGGGTGAAACTGCGTTGCCCAACCGTCAGGGGAGGGGGGTTGGTAGTACCCAGGGTGACAGTTATATTAGGCCAGCACAGTTTCAGGTCCCTAGTGCAGTACATTCGGGTGTTAGTCAGGGGTCTGTAATAGAATGCAGTTCGCCGGTGGGGGATTATGACTTTGTCCCACCCAGTGCTATATATGGGGACCCCATCTCATGCGGTTCTTATGTGGCCCCTACCCCTGGGAAATCCCCAGCAGGCCATAGTGCTAAGGCTACACTTGAGTCCAGGGATCCTGTTATTTTGCCTCAGCCGGTATCTTCAGCCAGTCATGTACTGGCACCCCAGGCCCTGGTCTTCGATTCCCCACCCAGCAGCCCCACCCCTCTCCTGCTGGGGCCACAGGCCCCGCACCCCAGCCCTTGGGGGGGTCAGCATGCCAGTCACCTGGGGGCCTCCTCAGTCCTGACGAATCCGTTTCCGGGGAACAATTATGTAGCTCCTAGTTCGGCCCAGCTCACTGATTTGCAGTTGCAGGGCTCTACAACGCAGACCTCTATGACCCAGGGACAGATTGTAGTGACTTCCACCTCGGGGCAATTACACCAGTCACATGTCGACCCAGGCTATGCACATACCACGCCCTACCCCTTCCCGGGCTATCAAACTGTAGTTAGCCCTGATGGCACCCCCTGGGGCCTGTTCGTCCGTCCATCTAGCAGCCTTTGTTACCCTGCCCCTGCACCTGTGGTGCCGCCCCAGCCTTATTATTTTAGACAGGAGGGGGGAGGTAGAGTAGCTTAGGTTTACCCACAAATGTACGAGTCCTCTCCCAGGGAGACCGGGGTACACTTTCTTCATCCTAGCATACATGCCCATGCCCCACAGCAACCCAATGGCCCCCCACCCAGGGACCCTTCACCTGATTACGGGAGAACCCAGGCCCCCGCTGGGCCGCCCAGTTTGCTGACCCGGCAACATCGTCCACCCTTTGCATTACCTACCCAGCCCTTGCCCCACCCTGTTACCACTACCTCGCGCCGCACATTACGCAGTCACGACGACAGGCCACCTGCGCCCCGTAGTAAGCCGAAGTACAAGGACCTGCGGTATGATGGCAAATCCAGCTGGAAGGCGTTCCTTCATAAGTTCGTGAGGCTCTCGCGCAGCCAGCAATGGACCAAGGCCGAGCAACATGACCAGTTCTGCTTTTTCCTGGAGGTCGCAGCCAGCGAGTATCATACTCTCCTACTGGAAGTCTGTCCCCGTTCACGGTTTAAGGACATCCTCAAGAAGTTTGACAAGCGCCTTGGTACCTCGGCTCCGGTTCTCACCCACCAACTCAATTTCCAGTCTGCAACGCATAACAGCGGTGAGTCCCTGAGATAGTGGGCAGATCGTGTGCTCACATTAGCCACACGAGCTTTCCCCCAGTTGCCAGACATCCACACCCAGGCCATCCCCCGCCTATGCTATGGTGCGGAAGATGTTGACGCTGGCCTGCATGCGCTGGATGGCAGCCCTAAGACGGTCGAGGAGGCATTGGACAGAATGCAGTATTACCAACACTCGCGCCGCAGCAAGCCTCACCGGCATAAGACAGTGAGGGAGTTGACAGAGGAGGCCACTTGGTCAGAGGGAGTGGAGGCAGACAAGAAATCTAATGATGAGATTGCAAGCCGTGTTTCTAAGCTAGAAGAAGCCCTGAGGGAGAAAAGAGACACCCCCGCCTTGTCAGAGAGTAAAAAGGTGCAGGACTTGAGAGGACGGGTGTATCAACTGGAGATGGCCCTGAGGGAGGCCGGAGGAAAGCCTGAGGCCACCCCATCACCTATGAGTAAGAATGGGGGTCCCCGGGAAAGTTAGTGCTACGGGTGCGGGGAAAGAGGACACTTCCGCCGGGAGTGCCCTTTGGATAATAGGCGGAGGTCAGATGGAGGGATAGGTGGGGCAGAGAGACACCCCCACCCAATTGAGGTGCCAATCCAGCAGAGGGGAACCGCGGAGGACCTAGGTTCAGGAATAGATCCTCAAGTGAGAATCGGCCTTCGGGAGCCGTGCGCATGCTGACTCCGGATAGAAGTACGGAGGCAGGAATGCACCCAGTAGATGATAGAGTTCAGGGACAACCTACGGAGAAGTCAAGTTGTGACCAGCAAGCAGCTGAGGCCCGCTCTTGCATGAAGAGCGGGAAGGTACGTAGTGGGCTGAAGGTGAGATTTGAGCGGTCCCAGTCACCCGATCTGTTTTCTGATGATGAACCTGTGGTTCCGGGAAGAGGAGTCTCAACTCCAACCGACCAGAGTCCGGAGCGTGTGCCGGATTTCAGTGAAGAGATTGCCGAGTTTAGGGAGACTAATGTTGAGGTCATGGAGGACATCGAAGAGGACTGGATGCCCCAGTCGAGTGAGACGGCCGGGGAGGTAGAGGACCTGTGTGTGGTGGTGGGGCAGGTACGCCCACAGACCAGTTACTCGGTTCCATTGAGGATCCAAGGGTTATCTATAGAGGCCGTGGCGGACACCGGGCAGAGGTTAGTGTCCTAGGGAAGATGTTTTATGACCAGCTAGAACAAAAGCCCCCTATTAAAAGGCATGTTACCTTGCTGCAGGCAGGGCACGGAGCGAGACTTAAGGGTTTTGTGGTAGGACCATTTGATTTTCGTGTGGGCCAGCGCACACTTAAGGTTGACCTGTATGTTGCTCCTCTCAAGGACCAGATGCTACTGGGGACATCATGAGGGACCACGGTGCTCAGCTTGACCTGAGGCATGGGATACTGATTCTCGGCGGTGAGACAATTCAAATGACTTATGGACGGGGGAATGCTCGGACGGAAGCCAATGTGACTTTGGTGAGGTGAGTTCGAGTTCCTGCAGGCTCTGTAGTCATGTGCCCTTTTAGGCTAGAGAGAAGACTGCCAGATTACCTGGTTGTGCCAAGGATTGAGGACTTGTCGGATGCCTTACTCATGCCACATACGTATCACGCTGCGGGAGAGGCGTCCTTGGCTTGCTTAGTTAATGCGTCTGGAAAGGATGTGTCCTTAGAGGAGGGCAGTGTTATCGGAGAGGCAGTCGAGGCGGAGCCGTACGTGCCGGTGCCCTATTTGATGAGGGAGGTGCGTATCATGGCTGAGAGTGGGACCGAGGGCACGCCACCGGAAGTACCCTTCCCATTTGCAGGACCTGCTAGAACGATCCTCTGCGGAGTTGAGTGATGAGGAGCGGTCCCAACTTGCTAGCCTGCTGTCTGAGTTCCAAGATGTGTTTGCCCGGAGTGAGTTTGATTTTGGAAACTTCACTGCCCTTGAGCATGAGATTGACACTGCAGATGCACCGCCAGTCAAGGAGAGGATGCGGCGTACTCCTGTGTTCTTTGCGGGCGAAGAGGAGGTGCACCTCAAAAAGATGCTTGAGTCGCTGGAGTGATCCAGCCCTCCATGTCCGAGTGGGCTTCAGCGCCAGTCCTCATCCGTAAAAAGGACGGACAAGTCAGGTGGTGTCTCGACTACCGCCGGTTGAACAATGTCACCCGGAAGGATGTTTTCCCCTTCCCCTCATTGATGAGTGCCTTGATACCCTGTCGGGAAATGTGTGGTTCTCGAAGTTAGACGCTAACTCTGCATTTCATCAAATTATGATCAGCCCCAAGGACAGAAAGAAAACTGCCTTCATTACCCGGTATGGCCTATTTGAGTTCCGGAGAATGGGGTTTGGTCTCTGTAATGCCCCTGCTACCTTCTCCCGGGCAATGAATTTAGTGTTACGTGGGCTGACCTGTAGTATCGTTCTGGCCTTCTTGGATGATGCCCTAGTGCTGGGAAGTGATTTTGATGACCACCTGGCTAACTTGAGACAGGTGTTCCAGCGATTCCGAGATTATGACTTGAAGTTCAAGCCGAGGAAGTGTGAGCTGTTCCGGCGCCGAGTGGAGTTTCTGGGAAGGCAGGTCAGTGGAACGGGAGTAGAGATGGGTGATGAATACATAGAGGCCGTGAAGCATTGGGAAACTCCCACTAATGTTAAGGAGGTGGAGCGGTTCCTAGGCTTCGCCAATTACCATAGAGGGTTTATTGCTGGCTTTGCTCAGATGGCTCACCGCTGTATAACATCACTGGCAAGAAACCCTTTGTGTGGGGACCTGAGCAGCAGACAGCCTTTGAGAACCTCCGGAGAGCCCTCACTTCACCCCCGGTATTGGCTCTGCCTACAGCCAATGATCAGTTTGTGCTTGACACAGATGCGTCTGCAGAAGCCATAGGAGCTGAGCTGTGCCAAGTCCAAGAGGGGCAGGAGCGAACCATAGCCTACGGGACCCTCACTTTGTCCGCGGAGCAGAAAAAATACTGTACTACTCGGAAAGAGCTCCTGGCCGTCATCCGGTTCACACGCATGTATCGCCATTATCTACTAGGCCGGAGATTTATTGTACGTACGGACCACCATAGTCTCATCTGGTTGCTGAACTTTAGGTACCCCCAGGATCAACGAGCTCGTTGGTTGGAGGAGCTCAGCCAGTACAATATGGTCATCCAACATCGGCCCGGTAAGCGTCACGTGAATGCTGACGCGCTTTCGCGACCAACCATGTCTTCCAGATGTCAGGGGGGTGGACTTCGCTGTGAATCTTAGTGACTTGCCCTGCGGTGGATGTCGTAAGTGCACCAGAGCCCATCAATTGTGGAATGTATTTACTGATGAGGTAGACGATGTAGCCCCGCTTGCTAGGCCAGGAAGTTGGATTTACTCTCCTTTGCCGGAGGACGAGCTCGAGGGGACAGTAGACGGCCGTGCATTGGGAGAAGCCCAGCCATCGGTCAGTGAGATAGCCCTCGGATATGTATCCGGAGGACTTCTGGGACGAACTGGCGATTTTCCCTATCCTGAGATTGACTCTGAGGGCGAGAGTAGCCCGGATGGACCTTGTAGGACCCATATCCGGATCAGCAGGTACCCTCAGTTTGCTTGTGTGATGGGAGTCTCTCCGGGGGACCTTGAAGGCCCGACGTCACCCCTAAGGAGATGAGTCTTAGCCAGTCTAATGACCCAGAGTTAGGCTTGATCTTGGATTGGTTGGACGGAGAACTGGGACCAGATGAGGGCGAATTGTTTCTGACCAGCCCGGCCGTGAAACACTACTACATCAACAGGAATCTGTTATATCTGGATAGTGACAAAGTCCTCTGGAAAGAGATAGAGGAGGGGGAGAGAAGAAAAGAGTTTTGATTGTGCCCCGTGACCTGAGACGAGAGGTACTGCGCCTTTGCCACGAGGTGCCGGCAGCTGGACACCAGGGAATCGAACGATCTAAAGCCAGGCTGAGGGAGCACTTCTTTTGGTACAGAATGATGAGAGAGGCTGAGAACTTTGTCAGTACTTGTGGCCCTTGTAGTAGAAACAAACGTCCCCAGCGCCACGCCAGGGCGGAGATGATTAAGTACCATGCTGGGGCACCCATGGAGAGGGTGCACCTGGACTTCTTAGGACCACTTACACGGACTCCGAGGGGAAATGAGTATGTCTTGGTCATGGTAGACCAGTTCACAAAATGGGTGGAATGCATTTCCCTCCCTTCACAGACGGCCGAGGTTACAGCTACAGCCGCGGTAAATGAGTTCTTCGTTAGGTTTGGGTGCCCATTCCAGATCTTCACAGACCAAGGGCGTAATTTTGAGAGCAAGCTGTTCACGGCGGTGTGTGAACTCTTGGAGATCCACAAGGCTTGTACCACCCCTTATCGGCTAACGGACAGGTTGAACGTTAAATTGGACTCTCATGGATGCTGTCAGATGCTACATTGACAAGGCCCAGGATTGTTGGGATGAGCATCTTGCACAGATAGCCGGGGCTCTGCGCTCTGCAGTGAACCGTAACTCTGGTTTCACCGCCAATAAACTGATGTTGGGCAGGGAAGTTAACACACCAGCCAGCTTAATGTACAGGCCTCCCCTTCAAGAGGATCCGGTGAATGTTGGTACTTATGTGCCAGATCTAGAGGAGAGGATACAGTCGGCGCATGAGACCGCCCGTAGACGCTTGAACACCTCGGAAGAGCGGATGAAGAGGGATTTTGATATTAAGGCAGCCACCCGCCCCTTTGAGGAGGGTGACTTGGTATACCTGCTAGATACGGCGACTGTTAAGGGCAAGTGCCGGAAGTTGAGCCCATCCTGGAAGGGCCCAGGAATCATCCTCAAGAGGCTGTCACCTTACCTTTACCGTGTGAAGACTAAGACAGCTGTGATGGTGGCAAACCACGACCGCCTCAAGAAGTGTAACGACAGGGATATTCCCTTGTGGCTGGCCCGGCATCGGGAGAAGTTCGTGAGTGGTTCACCATGTGATGTAATTGACGTTAATTCAGGTCTTGCTAGAGTAACTGTCAACCCAGGGTATGTCATGGCAATTGAGGTATTTATCTCAAGTTCTTTAAAAGGTGCTCATGTTCTGTTGGAACCTTCACAACAACTTCCCAAGTTAGGCCTTGCAGGAGCCAAATGCTTAGTTGATATCCTAAACAACGAGATTCATTATATGCAAGTCATCAATCCTACAACTGACCCAATTACTTTGTCAGCAAATACATGCATTGCATCTGCCACAGTTGTTAATCCTGATACTGTACTATCTCTAGACAACCCAGAACCATCCAATACAGACTCTGATCCCAAACCACCACAAGGTTGTCCAATAGATTTTGATCTCTCTGACTCTGATCTTAATCCCACACAAAAACTGATTCTTCTAGCTTTTCTCAACAAACATAGATCTGTTTTCGCAACAGAATTATCAGAATTAGGCAACTGTGCTGTTCAATCCCATCGCATAGAAACTGGTGATGAGTTTCCTGTCCGACAGCGATTTTATCGACAGTCCCCAGAAGTAAATGCTGAGATGAATAGACAACTAGAGGAGATGTTAGAAGTCAATATCATTGAAGAGTCAACATCTATGTGGCAAAGTCCAGTTGTCATGGTTAAAAAGAAAAATGGCCAACTACGTTTTGCGATAGATTACAGGCACGTAGCATCGTTTTTGAAAGTGGGGGGGGGGGGGGCCAGACTCATCCAAAAAATGTTGACAAGCAAAAAAAAAAGTTTTCCAAAATCTTCCAAATCCTAATCCGTGGGGCGTAGTATATAATATAAATTCCATTTTACTCATCATTTCCTTATTTTCATATCATTTTTTTACATACTCCCAAAAAAGTGGGGGGGCCAACTCAATGATAATCCAATTTTTTATATGTAGATTTTAAAAAATTTGTTGCTGCTAGAAAAAGACAGGCATTGGAAATACCAGTATTTACTAATACTATGAATCCCAGCACTAGTATTTTATGGCCAACACTGTGAGGCATGACTAAAATGTGATTACTTTACAATTTTACGAATTACTATCAATCAGTCATCATGTTAAACACACAAATCTTCTTTGTTATTTCTTTCTACACATAAATTTATCTACGAAAAATGACGCACGAATGCACTGGTGAGAAATGGTACTTTGAAGAACTGGTCACAGGCAAGTAGCTGTTACATAAAACATAAACAGTAGTACAAAAAATGAAAAACTTTTACACCTTTGATTACAATTAGAAACGAAACGTATTTATTTAACAAATCAGTTTGAATTTCTAGCCAAATAAATTAATCCTTAAAAAGCAATGGAAGAAATTTAAGCTACTGTACCAGCTGCTACCTACGTGACTTGTTTGAACATCTTTGCCTTTCAAGAAGTTGAACGATAAGTTTAGCAAACCAAATCGTATCATTTCTGATTTTTAACAATGAGCACAAATTAACCAATAACACGTTAAAAAAAACTGGGAGTGAAAACATTGCCAGCAAAATACTTTGTAATTCATTTTATACTATAATAATATACCTGGCGCCATCTTGTTCCCTATTACAAACAAATTCAAAGCCAAACTTACGCTGATGCTGAAAGGCAGCACATGCAAGGCAGAGTGTCGCTCTCGTGCTTTGTTATTTGTTTATATCTGTATTTGTTCTCCTTTGTGTGGTTAAATCAACGAGCGTGTGATCATTGTTTCGATACGCCCAGTACCAGTTTGTTTACAAGTTATATAACGTTTTTCGACCTTCACCTTAATAAACTATTATCGGAACCAATTCTGCAAGACGTCAAAATATCCGGAAAAATTTACACGTTTTTCTAATAAAGAAAAAGACATTTACCACACCGTTTGTTTAAGGGGTCATCTCAAAGCTTGTTAATTTTTAACATAGGACCCTATGGGATTTTGCTTGAAATGTATCAATTTTGCACATTTTCTACATTTTTTGTAAACTTCTGCCCTAGGGATTTCTTTTTCTGTTCTATATATTAAAGTAATTGCTAAAAGGCATCAAATGGTCAAAGGAAAAAACCTTTTACCTCCTGGTTTGTTCCAGGGGTCTTATCAAAGTTGTGTTTTGTATGCCCAATTTCCCAGATTTGTCTGATAATGGCTATTTTTTATTTGACAACGGCGGAAATGGTGATCTTTATAGTATTATTAAAACATTCAAACATGTTTAAGTAATAAATAAATATATATTACATCACATAATAAGGGTCATTAATATAAAATGCATGGCTACTGTTTTGAAATATATGAATTAAGCTATATTTAAAGGGGTTAAGAAAACGTTACAGAGGGCTAGGCTTGCTGAACGCTCTTCACGTTTTCAACCCGCGCCCAAATATAGCTTATACTTCGAGAAATTTATGACTTTTCCACAATAAAATATCAACATTACGCATCAAACGAGCTATTTTCAACAAATTTCGCTGAATATCTGCAGTTGAAACTATCAGGCCATAGCGTCAACAAAGCAAAAAGATGACGTCACAATGCAAAGAAACGCTGCGCGAAAGCGTGCGTACTTATTCTGTACTCGGCCTCGTTAATAATATCCATACATACAAAGCGTCATATCATTTCGCATTTTATGAATATGTTACATAACATCAACATAGTTAAGGTATTCCATTCCTCAATGTTGTTGTATCATTAATTTCTCGAGAAATATATTATTGAAATCTAAAGAAAATCACACTTTATAAAATATAAAGATAGATGAGTTCAGTATTCATCCCTCTGAGTTATGGCCTATTTGTTTTATTTACTTTTACCTTCAAAAATTATTTTATTTATGCAGTGATAACTCTGAACAGAGGGATTACGAAAGGTACAAAGTACATACTTTCTGTGACCTTTTTGCACTTAGAATAGACAATAGTTACAATTGAAATTGAAATAAAGACTTTATGAATATCAAGACTTTCATTAGATTTATCCTGTTTGACTAGATAAGCATGTTAATTCAATATTATTTTGATATAATAAAACATGGGGTCAGTGATGTCAATTTTAAGATATAGGGCTTCAAAGGTAACAATTCTAGGAAAATAAGATTTAAAAAAAATGAAACATTTCTATATACTAGCAAGATGCTAAACTTCTATCACTCTCTCAAAATTTAGTGGTGTACATCTCACACAGAGCCAATACAATATGCTACAAACCTATCAAATGTAAAAAAAAATATGCATAATAAATAAAGTATCATAAAAAGAAAAGTATAATGTAAATTCATAAACTTGCTTGTTTTTGTCATTTTTGTCTGAAAACCTTCCGCAAGAAAAATATTTCTCCCAAAACTTGTTTGTTTATTGAACGCAAATGAATTTCCTTAATTAATAATGTATAATTTTAAAATAATAATCTTGCTATGATAATTGAATTAATAAAATCATATTTATTTTCGATATAATGATCATCTGCACAATGAAATGAAAACGCGAGGAGTAGGATATCTAAAGTTTTACTTTCACTTACTTACATTCTTTGCAATACTTTCCTTTGTACCCCTTTGAACACCCATTCAAGCAGCTTCCATTGATGACATTACACTGGCTTGTATTTAAACAATGACCGCATTTCTTCAAGCAATCAGGTCCGAAATAACCAGTTTCGCACTCTTGGAAAGAAAACAAACCCATGTAATATCACTAACGATGCTCCCAATTTTAAAACAGTTCTTTTTTGTGGAGTTGGGGGGAGGGGGTAAAATAGATTAAAGTTAAATAAATACAAAATGATAAATCTTTTTGAACCTTTTGTGTTATATCTGTTAATAGATATATTATATATATATATATATATATATATATATATATATATATATATATAATTTTCAGAGTAATAATGTATCTGTACTGATTTTTAGAATTGTATTCTAGCAGTACTTTTCAAGTTAAGTGTTGATAAACAAAGTGATAGGTGTAAGATTTGAAATTATATATATATATATATATATATATATATATATATATATATATATATATATATTAGGTAGGTTTGTTCTTGTCGGATATTTATATCGTAATCAATGAAAACCTGACCAAAAAATAAAGCAAAATTACACAGTCAGTTTAGCAAATGGTTGATAAAATGAACACCTCTTTCAATATTTCTTTGCTCAATTTTCTATAAAATTTGAATTTGGAAGAAAAAAAACTCTACATTTTTTTTTTTTTTAGATATTTGAATATGCACATAATTACAATAATTTATCATTTAACAGAATTTTATGTAAATCAGATTCCGTATGTTTTCTTAACTGCCTCGCGTTAGACTAACCCATTCCTAAACAGTTTTTTTCTCTATCTTTAAAGCTGAACACTTCTCGTAAACAGGCGCTGGTACCTAGTATATATAACCCTTGATTTTGTTACACTCGATTTTATTTACACTCGATTTTACACCTGAAACTCGTGGCCGACGTGTAGTATGTCTTTAGTGGTCGTTGGATTTTATACATTTGTTTCTTATTATGTATGCATATTCTTTTTGTAAATAATGCATTTGCTAACTTATTTGATGTTAGTTTTCTTCTGGCGTGAAAAAGTACGTAAAATTTGATAATTTCATCGCAACCGAGTAACACGGAAAGACAAAATGTACGTTTACACACTTGATACCTCTACCACAAAATACTTAGCACTGTTTAAGATATGTGCCATATATAGGGGTTGTAGGGCAGCAGTGGTAAAAAAGAAATATGGCGGACTGTGCTTATTTACGAGCGGTGTTCAGCGTTAAGCGATATTTGAAATCGACAAATTGCTTGCCAGTTTTTGTTTCATATTTCACCTGTTTCATAAAATGTGTTTTTTTAATTTTCTTATTTTAAATGCGTTTGAAAATTACGATATAAAAAAGTGTAGTTTATGAATTATGAAGTTCGTTCAACCTGCAGAATGCCTTGATCGGAATGAAGCCGACCATTACTATTTCGACCGGTATATATACACCCCAGTGGCCGTTGAGGAGTGGTCAAAACTAATACGGCAACAAAATGCTTTTATGAAATAATGTCAGCTTTAATTAGAAAACAGAGAATAAAATGACACTTATCGCTAAATGTCTTCTCAAACAAAATAAATCAAATACACTTTACAAGCTATTTTGTATACCAGAAGCCATTTAAGCGTGTAGTTTTTTTACAGTAACTTTGAAGATTTGCCTGCCTACAGCAAGGACTTTGCATTTAGCAGGGCCAGACTAAATATTACGAAATAAATAAGAAAGTTTGATAACTACGAATACAAGAATCAAATGACGATGTTCATATATATTCCTGATACTTTTGAATTTAATACCAACACATGAAATGGTATGGATTATTTTATAATCCTTCAACAATCTAAACAAAATCACAGATTTCATGAATGCATCATAATAATGACAGAATCGTCGCAAGACCACCTGCAATGAAGAGCATAAAATCAAACTGATTTTTCACTGTTTCAACTAGTAGTGTCTCGTCATTAATTATCAATAAATATATCATTATCAAGTGTTATATAATCACAATATCATGGTTGCAAACAATTTTAAAGCAATAATTATGCTATGGTATGCTATGAGATTTGAACAAAAATCTCTCCATACACAGAAGAGTACCACACATTTCAAAGCAAAACAATAATAAGCCAAAGTTTACCACAAATCTGCAATGTAAACATTTAGTTTTTAAATGAAAACATTTAAAACCAAGTTTTATGTCTGTTGTATGCTATGCTATGGTATGATATGACGAATGAGATTCTATGAGATTGTATGCTATGGTATGAGATTCCAATGCTATGCTATGAGATTTCAATGCTATGCTTTGAGATTTCAATGCTATGGTGTACGTTGTAAAAGATATGATTGAACTGACTGTAGTAGCTTGTTTTCTTTTTATAAACTTAAACGTAGATTTCTTAATTTTTACCCTTTTTTATCCATTAAGGAATACTTGTGGTAACTCTTTATTAGCTCTCCTTGTTCTCAACAAAGCAAGTGTAATACTAAAAACATGTCAACAATAATCATGAAACCGTAATTTCCAAATTAATGGTCATCAATTTTTAACAAAGCACAACGGGACCTTAAAGGCATGCTGAAATACTGCAAATTTTAAAAAAAATAAATGTTGAGCTCCTTTTTTTTTCTCCGGTCTGTTTCATGAATACTTACCTGTATTTATATGTGTTCCACATTGTGAACCACCCCATCCTTCCCTACAACCATTATCACAAACTCCAGTGATGGTATTACAGGATCCATTTCCACTACAGTAGCTGCATTTGTGCACACAATTTGATCCAAAATACCCATGCGGGCATGCTGTCAGCAAAGTGAATAGGTAACACATAGAGTTATATTTATGTAATAGTGTTGATTTGGGTAGGATTGATAGAAAAAAACATTAAACATGGTTGTGTGTATATACTGCCATTTATTTTTGCTGATAAGAAAAATTAGGCAATAAGGGGAGGTCTTTAAACAGTCATAATATCAATTACCAGACGATGAATGTAAGTTTTAAAAGGTGAGCAAATGGGCTCTCCCATATTAAACAAAGATGTATGCAATATCAACATGTACCAAATATACAAACAACAAAACTATTGTTGAACAAAAACAACATTTCACACAACAGCAACATACATGTGTAATACAGTGCAAAATAAATCCCCAACTACAAAAGTGATGTAGGGCAAGGGGATGGGTTTATTGCAGTATTTACAATCTTATTGACAGCTGACAGTTAGAATGACATAGTCTATTGGCTAATGTTGACAATTAAAAAAGATCAGCTAAATACTCAAAAATACTCAAAAATTAGAATTACAATTATATTATGACTATACTATTAAATTTTAATACTGGCATAAACATTACATATCACAATTTAATTTAATGCTGTTATTTACAATGATGCTTTATAAATTTGTATCCAATTGACCTTTTTGCTAAATCTTTTAAGTGCTATTTTTATTGACATCTCCTTCTTTTTTATATTTATCAGACCACCGTTGAAAGTCATACCACAAAACATGTAATTGTATGAAAGAATTTATGGCAAACTACAAACTATTATACATGTATAGGGGCTTTTGCACTAAAACAAATTTTAAAAGACTTTTCTTCCTGTTCATAAATTTGAAGAAGAAATGAAAAGAGTTAGTTCAATTTTGCCATATTTAAATTGAATCTCATTATACATGAATCTGACATTCAAACTGTTAAATTGCCCTACTGTATTGTTAATAACTCCTTTTATATGAGCAGGTCTCAAAGTAAATTATATGTCATTTTTATTTATTTGATTGTTTACAGAGTAGATAAATTGACAACTAAAATATGTCAGAAAATAGACCTAATTTATTTCCTAGAAGAATATATTTATATAGATAGTGTTGTCTATGTTAATTTATAATCTTTGAATAGATTTAGTTTGGGTTTTGTCTGATGGTTAAAATAGTGTGTCGTGTGATTAAATCCCCTTGAATTTTAATCTATTTGGAACAATGAGTCGGGTTGCCCTATACCGTGGCATTCTAAATACACAAAGGGAACTTTTTTATGTTCAATTATACACCTCTAAACTACAAAGGTTACTGTGAGAAATTTGTTGATCACAATAAAGGCGGCCTAGGGACAAAACTTTTGTAAAGTATAGTCCATTGAATGCAAAAATTTTGAAAATGTTATTGTCCAAATTGCACTGAAAAATTTATTTTCATTATTGTTGTTTTGAAGGGTGTAAATTAAGATCTTCAAGATCGATTTTTGCAAAAATATCATTTCACCATTTCAATAAATGCAGTGTGTTTTATTCGACATACATTAGAAGATAATTAATATTGCTCGAAATCTGCATATTTCTTTTAATTAATAACTGACTTCTCATTATACACTTTGGAAAAAGAAGTCAATATGTATATTAACATGAAAAATGTTTCAATGGCAGCCATTAGCAGCATGTACATTGTATGCCGTAATAATTATTTTTTAACTGTCAGGCACTTGTTTAGATTTTGAAGTATTTGCTTAAAATCTAAAAAATTTCCATTGCTCAGAGATCGACTAAAAATTAACCCATTTTTCAAATGTCTGTTATTTCTTAACGTAAGGTTAGTCCCATTGTTACCTCTTTGTCGAATGATAAAGGTAAGAGGGCTGCTATTGGTCGAGGGTTCATATGGAAAGTGATAAACATTTTGATAATTTTGTGTTTTTACTCACATATTTGTTTTTAAAGAGCTTTAATTGTTTGTTTTGTTTTTCTGTTTTTTTCTCGAGGGGGGGGGGGAGGAGGAGGAGGTACTGTGAAAAAAACCACCTTACAAGCACCTTAATACCTTCTTTTAAAAAATCAGTATATAGGTACTTCCGGTGACGACCACTGACAACCCGAAGTAACGACGACTCAAACAAAATAGTTTAAATACATTTACATAATATGTTTATCTTTCTAGCCATCCTAAAGAAATCCTCTGGACAGAAAAGGGAAAAAATAATAACTTGATAACTTGACTATTGTTGCTTTAGCAACAAAAAAGTCTTCCGTTCCAGTGTCTATCTAAAAAAAAAAATATTGCATTTATTTTCGAAAGGATATGGATATCTTCCTCAAAGTTTGGTTCAATTTTTGTTAGGTTTGAGATCTAGTCGAGAAAAGATGTTTTGTCGCGAGATTGGAAACGGAGAAAAGGAAGTGATCAAAGAAATGAAAAATAAGAGTTTTTGCACATTTACTTGCGGTATTTAACTGTTCATCAAACTGATTAAAATTTTCAAAGAAAAAAATTAAACTAAATTAAAAGTCCATTTGTTTGAATGCTTGAATCCAGTAAGAACCGAAAGAGACGGACGAACAAAATGAAATCCGTTTGACACATCTTAAATTAAATGCCTATCATCCATAAAAGATATTTGTCTTGATCCTAACATTTTCTGAGATCTTGCGAATACAAAGTCTGTGAATATCAATGCTACCTGATGTATTTGAGATATAGCACCGGAAGTTGATTCTTTTGATTATAAAACGATTCATGAATACCCTTAATTTCAAAGAGTTAGAGCCACGAAGCATCAAAAAGTGCCTTAAAATTTTCATAAAACTCCAGTATGAAACAATCAAATTGTTATTACTAATAATGTAGGCACTATATTCTGCTTCGATGTATATTAAATATTTGCACTTCGGCCCCATCGTTTAGCACATGCGCATAATCAAACACACTATGGTCGTTAAAAATAGCTGAAAACTGTCGATTTTACTGCAGTATTTCCCAAAATTGAATGTGGCCATACTGGAGTACCTCTTTGAAACTTTTAAAACTGAGAGATATTGCATGAATGCTTCTGTCTGCAAAATCTCGTAGAGGTACTCAATAGTGGCCAATATATATTTTACAAATTTTCAAAATTTTGAGAGAAAGAAAATAAAAACACACCACTCTATTTTATGGTAATTATTTGTTTCCTTTTTTATTCAAACAGCAGAATTTAATTAATAATGATAAAGAATTCTTTGTGATTATTTCTAAATCATCATTTCATTAAATATTTGAGAAAGAAATGCATATAAACTGGGCTTTACCATGTTTTATCTAGTAAATTTATACTGCGTATTCATGCTTACATTATACTTCATCAATGACGTCATAGTTTGACGTTTGCGACGTCAGTTGAATCTGTATATGGAATCTTGAGTTCTTTCAGTATAATGGCAATAGAATGTACCAGTAAAGTTTGCATTTTTAAAAAGCATTATTTCTATGTACCACGGTATTATTCAATTGCAGTAGAATATGAGATACATGAACATTGCTAACAAACAGAAAAAATTAAATCATGGCAAAGTTAACATTGTATGTACGTAAGTAAATATATATTCCTGTACCTTTAATTAGAAAATGCAATAGCATTTATAAGTAGCTAGTTGTGGGTGTTTTCTCAAACAGTGAAATGCATTAAACGAAAGGAAAGATGCAGGCAATTTTTTTTACACGTGTTTATGAATACCACGGGAGAAAGACAGTCGACATCACGTGTAAATATATACATACATGATAAACTTAACTTATTCGGTCAAAAACTTGATTATTTAATTCCTATGTACAGCTGTAATTGAAAATTCAGCCATCGTCCCTTGCATAAAACAATTTGCCAATGCATACGTCTTTTCTTTATCAGCCACCTGTTAATCAGTGTTGATTCGTCGCGTGATCAATGTATTTCCGGTGAACCGTTACATGCAGTTACACTCCTTTCTTTAAAGTTCGATTGTGTCTGTTTCGATGAAGACGGCTTTTGGTATGTACAGCTTAGAATACATTTTTAGCAGAAGTCTAATCCTTACTGTGATGTCTTTGTTGATAATCTGTCCATAAAATAAGAAATCACCCTAAATGTGTGTACATCGGTGACGTACTTTTGCCTATAAGATTTTTGACTGAAATTATCGTCGATTATTTTATGCGTATTAAATCTAATTAAAGTTTTCCTTGTATGGCATAAAAAAAATCAGATTGCCGGGCCCTTTCTTTACGAGCATGTCTACGAGAAAACCATGCACATATGGAAAAAAGCGGTGGCAGCAAGTCTCAAGAATGGACAAAATTTTATCATAGATTTAAAGGATACCCATCTAGAGTCAGATATATTATGTTTGTTTTTGCACTGGATGTTTCTATTCATAGTAACGGCCAGTATTGCATTCTGGTTTATTAGCCTCTAAAATCCAGAAATATTAAGAGAAAAATTGTCAAATTCAGTAATTCATTACAAAATGTATAAACAATGCTGAAAAAAAATAAAACTATATTCTGAAAGAGGAAGTTCAAACCTTTACTCGTTGCATATTTTTTTCATATTTCTATTTACACCATGAAATCCCAAGGGTGTAAATGTTGGCAGGATGCCAAGAAATAATTATTATACATTTTTGTCAATTTTTCAGAAAGAATTTCTCAGAAAGTGGCACATTATTTTTTGAAATTTTGTATTAGGCCTAAAAAAAAGTTGTGTGTTTAGGGTAATCAGACCTAACCTACAAAAATGCCCCATATCCTACCATTTTTAGATGTCTGTTTTTATCCAATTCTGAGTTTTATATTATTACTATTTAAAAATCCATTCTTAAATATGACAAAAACAAACAATCTTAGGATTCATGCAGAAAAAATATGATAAAATGAAAAAAAAAACCCTACCTATCTAACCTAATTTTTTCACCAGTGTTACCCTAAACACCGGGCCTTAATAAGAAACTGTCTGATGTATTGTTACAAATATATTAAATCCATCTTTGGACTTGTCAAGGACTAAAATGTAATAAATTAACAAAAACATCCCATTTTCAAAAAAATTAAAATATGTTTTTGAAATTTTATTTTACCAGCGATCTTAATGCACTGAAGTCAGTATCTGTAATTAAACATGGAAAAACACATTATTTTGCTTTTCATTTAAAAAAAAAATAGTTGTTATCATTGTTTCTCAAAGAATTCTTATTCATTAAATTTGCATCTCATTACTACTGTTAGAATTGTCTCCCTTGTTGCTCTCTTCTGTAGAGAGGGTAAACTTGTCAGAAAGTTGACAAAGCTATACAAATTCAAGTTCAGGAAAAGTATTGAGAAATGCTGTGTGTGCTGTTAATATATATTATGATAATGAATGATGTTAATTGCACAAAAATTGCCCCATCTTGTTACTGTTATTAGTCCCCTACCGGTTTCACCGGAGGGGACTATAGCTTTCCTCAGCGTCCGTCAGTCCGTCTGTCTGTCCGTCCGTCAGTCCGTCTGTCTGTCCCACTTTAGTTTTCCACACTTTTTTTCTTTATGCATTTGAGAAATAATATGAAACTTGCTGAACAGCTTCAAAATGTCAAACTACAGATCAAGTTTACACTTTTGTAGCGTCTGATTGACATATTTTCGAGAAAATTAATTTTTTATATTCCAATTTTTTAATGTTCGGGTTCGTTATCGGGTTCGGTGTGTAACTGAATAAACGAGGTCAGTATGTAGTCAGTAATAATATCGTGCGTTACTTGTACCATTCATTTTCCTGTACCATTCCTTTTATAATTTCTAACAAACAAATAAATTCTATTAAATATTGTCAAGCATTGTGTTGTCAACTTAATCGGCAGGTTTTTTTTGTATTATTATTACAATCGGGTTCGTTGTCGGGTTGGGCTGTTTAACTGTTTGGTTTGATTCGGGGTACAGAAGACGGTAAGAAATGATATTGTGCATAACAGTGCATTGTTTTCACAAATTTTTACCAGCGAATACAGAATAGACTTGGCGAAATTACAGGAGATGAAATAAAGAGTATTATTTTACCTATTTCCTATTTAATTTCTATATCAACTATATAGTTTTAATTTCCTCTGTTCTTTTATCTCTGATTAAAGCATGACATCTCGTTTACAATAGCTCTGAAATAGTTGTGTGCTTGGAAGCTTTCATAGAATAATACAAACCGGTAGGGGACGTGTATTGCTTATGCAATACTCTCAGAATGCTTGTTCACTTTATCACATATTGAAGTTTGATGGAGACATATCTAGTCTATAAGCTGCTATTTTTTGTCCCGATATATTTAAGCAGCACACTTGGACGATTTTTAATCAAAATGTGATAGAAGTACAGTTAAAAAAGATGAAGGGGAAATTTTCCAAGATAATCTCATTTACAGATTATCATATTTTACTTGAAAAAATCCACAAAAACGAGAGCTGATTTCTTAAAAAGATTTAATTTATAATGGGGTATGTTGAAAATGATAAATGTCATACGGACCCGGTTTGACCTGAGCGTAGCCTGGTCACGGTAAGATTATTCTTTCTATGTTGAAATAATTCGGAATTCACTAGGAATGCCTCGTGCAATTTTTTATCGGAGTCTGTTGCAATAGACATCACATTTCTGTACGTATATATTTCACTGGTCATCCATAAACCACCCTGCAGATGTTGAGGTTAGACTCCTATAAGCAATAATTCAGACTTTTTGAATATCTTAAGCGAACAAATAATTGTAAAAGTGAGTAATTGCACACTTTTTCAATGTGATTCGCATTTAAATTTTAAAATCATAATTAAATCACTTTTATCAAATATAATTATACCTTTACGCAGTATCATTGCAAGTTTTGATCCACCCGATGGAAGAATTTATAATGTAAGCTATAGTTTATTTCTTTGATCCTTCTTTTAACATATTTTTTTATGAGTCAGACTTTTTTCTAAGTTATAATATTCATGAAATCTTGAAATGACCTGATCAAAAAATAAATAAAATATATATGTATCCATACTATTTAAGATGTAAGGTAATAAAAACCAAAGGCTAAAATTATCATCTGAAAATCACACTTTTTTTGTTTAAAAATTAAATATAAGTGGATGGATACTTGTTTGTCTATTTAAATTTTATTGCTTACTATGCCAGAAAACTAAAATTAATTTAAAAAAAAAAAATTGTTTACATAAGAAAAAATATAGCATTTAGATATATCACTTAGAGAAAAGTAGAAAAGAATTATTTCCCTTTGCCATTATTGAATAATGTAGAATATAAGGATGAAAAACGCTTATTCAATATCTCCAAGTAAACAATGATTTGAGTTTTAGATGTGCACCTTTGATAACATAGAAATTACAAATCTACTTGCAAGAATTTTCATGAATTCATGGTTTATGTAAAATGTATGACGTCACAGGAGGGTAGACTTATTTTAACGAAGCCCTTTTTGTTGTTGTACCTTTAATAAGATTTTTCTCTATATACCACCCCCCCCCCCCTCCATTTCGTGGCCCCACTTTTCTCTAGGGAATCATGGTTTCATTAAACTTTAATCTGCATAACCTGTGCTTTCACACTAAGTACTGAGTTTTGGACCGAAAACTTTCCCAGATTATTTTTAAAGATTTTCTCTAAATATTCCTATGTAAAAATTCAAACCGCCATCACGGCCCCACCCTATCACTAGGGACTGTGATTTTGCAAACTTGAATTTACACTACCCGAGGATGCTTCTACACAAGTTTAAGTTTTTTTTTCTGGCCAAATAGTCTTTAAAAAGAAGATTTTCTTTATATATTCCTATGTAAAAATCCATCCCCCATTGTGGCCTCACCATACCCCTGGATTATTATTTAAACAAACTTGAATCTATACGATCTGGGGATGCTTCCACTCAAATTTGGGCTTCCCTGGCTTAATATTTTGGAGAAGGAGATTTTTAAAGATTTTCTCTCTATATAAAAATTGATCCCCCATTGTGGCTCCGCCCTACCCCCAGGGACCATTATTAGAACAGACTTAAATCTACATTATCTGAGGATGGTTACACACCAATATGAGCTTTCTTGGCCAAATAGTTTTTAAAAGAATTTTTTTTAATGATTTTTTCTATATACTCCTGTATAAAAATTTATCCCCTAATTGTGGCCCCACCCTACCCCCGGGGACCATGATTTGAACAAACTTGAAACTACACTATCTGAGGATGCTTCCACTCAAAATTGAGCTTTCATGGCCTGAAAGTTTTTGAGAACAAGATTGTTAAAGATTTTCTCTATATATTCCTATGTAAAATTTGATCCCCCGATTGTGGTCCCACCCTACCCCCGGGGACCATGATTTGAACAAACTTGAATCTACACCATCTGAGAAATGCTCCAATTTTAATTTGAGCTTTTCTGGCCTGAAAGTTTTTGAGAAGATTTTTAAAGATGTTCTCTATATATTATTATGTAAAACTTGATCCCCCTCTTGTGGCCCCTCCCTACCCCTGGGGACCATGATTTGAACAAACTTGAATCAACACTACCTGAGGATGCTTCCATACAAGTTACAGCTTTTCTGACCTAATAGTTTTTGAAAAGAAGATTTTTTAAGATTTTCTCTATATATTCCTATGTAAAAATTAATTCCCCATTGTGGTGCCACCCTACCCCAGTGGCCATGATTTAAACAAACTTGAATCTACACTATCTGAGGTACTTCCACTCCAACACAAGTTTAAGCTTTTCAGGCCGAATAGTTTTTGAGAAGAAGATTTTTGAAAAATACCAACAAATTTTCAATAATTCTCAATTATCTCCCCTTTAAAGAGGGCGTTGCCCTTTAGTTGATCAAACTTGAATCCCCTTCAACTAGTGGTGCTTTGTGCAAAATTTGACGACAACAATGATGAAAACGACAGACAACGGACAAATTGTGATCAGAAAAGCTCAATTGAGCCTTTGGCTCAGGTGAGCTAAAAATCAATCAATGTTATAAATTACAAGAAGCCCATGGGGCCAAATCGCTCACCTGAGCAACAATGGTTTTATATTGGTGTTCAAAAGATATTGTGCCATATGGCCCCTCGGTAGAGAAACAAAAAAAAAATACCTTAAAATAAACTGTATCCAAATTTTACACTTATTTTCCTACACTTAATCTATGACATTATACCATTATGAAATACCATTTTTACCAAAAATAAAATCCTATGCAAGATATAAAACTAAATTTTGGTAGGGGTACACTCTTCACTTCCAATTCCCTTAATTTTAGTTCTGCCTCCTCACTTCATAAAACGATCGAATTATATATTAGAATATGCATATAGGTACATATTCATTTTCAACTGCATTGTACTAGCTAGTTATTGTTTTTTATTTTAAAAAAAATCCTATATGTGAAAGAGGTAAATTGTACCTTAAGGTGCTCAAATTAAAAACATTCAAATATTTAATTGGCCTTCCACATTATAAACGATTGTTGTTTACCAGGTGTGAACTCGTGCTACCTTTAAAACCTTACTCACTTGATCGATAAAAACAACCCCCCCAAAGTTTTGTTTGCAAAGTTAGACATAGCCATACTCAAAATCTTTTTTATTTGCTTGTCAAGATTTCTGATAAGGTCTACCCCCCCCCCCCCTCCCCCCTCTCAATGAGCCTCAAACTGCAATGTATTGACAGGCATATCGCTGTATTTTACTAAGGCCCACACTTTATTTTTATGTTTATTCAAAAACAACGTTAACAAATGGCTACAAATCAAGATGATTTTTCTTAAGAATAGCGATAATAGATTTATCCCCGTATCAGTAATGTTTTATACTGTTTTAAAGAGGTCGTTTTGATTTAATTGTGTCTGAAAAACCATTAAGTTGGTGTAGATTCATCATATAAGGAAAAGTCGCTAAAAAGTTGTTTTAGCATATCATCCTTTTAATTTTTCTGTACAAGTATTTAAGGATTAGTGAGATATTTCTAGTGATAAAACATTTTTTTTTTGTTTTTTGCGTCAATCGTAGAATTGTAAGTAAGATACAGAACTCACAATTCTGCTTGGTTTGATTCAATTTTTTATTCACAAGAGTTAATTACATTCAACTTAAAATTTTTAAACTTGGTATTTCCTATTCAGAATGAACAAAGGCATGGCCTCATTTCTATGAGCAAAGCTCTGTATCTTGCTTAAAATTCGAAACTTGACACAGATGTAAATGATAAGTAAAGAGAAATTTGTAAATAAACAATTAAAACAGAAGAAACATGCACTAAAACAAAGAAAGAGCACATTTTATTTTTCATAATATACATATACCTATATATTTCTAGCAGCAAAAACAATCTCTGTATAGACTGAAAATGCAGAGCATCTTAACAAAACACATTGCATTATAATCAACCATAACGTAGGGATCGTACCAAATTACCAATAAAATGTATAGAATTTATAATATGATATGTTGTTAATGCATCAGATTATGCAAATTTTGCGCAGGTAAAATATTAACTGTCTGATTTACCGAAGTCTATATTTGATTCGATACGTAAAAATTCCAAAATACATGCAATACTTCTTCTAAAGTTAAAACGCATAAAAAAAAATTCAAAACAACGTAAAACCACGGTCATGAGTGAAAAGGTCAACGCATCGAAAGATTGAACCTCAATTGACTTCCCGAAATAAGCACAAATATATTTAGCCTGTTTCAAGTATCCCTTCGCATGTAAACTGTTGCACAGCAAGCAAAATCACCTTTGTCAGTTTGACCCGTTAGCCATGCGTCAACATTCAGACTTGGCTGCCTTACACAATGAACTTTCGTTTTCGATATGGAATACCGAACCCGAAGTTATCAACTGATTGACAGCGATTATCTCTTTATTTTTATTTTCGTTAATTACTCAAAATTGAAATAGAGTTCGCCAATAATGTTTGCAATTTATATTTTCCTTTCCATAAGGATTAGTTATGCAAAATTACGTTGAATTTGACTTAATAGTTCTTGAGAAGAAGATTTTTTAAAATACAACCCCCCTTTTCTACAGTTTCGAGGTTTTCTCCGTTTTAAATCAAGATCGGTCTTTCATTTCTGCAATTTAAAGTCATCTTTCTATAGGAATTTTTTGTGCCAAATTTGGTTGAAATTGGCGAAGTGGTTTTAGAGAAGAAGTTTAAAATGTGAAAAGTTTACAGACGGACGGACGGACAGACAGACGGACAGACGGACGGACGGACAAAAGGTGATCAGAGAATCTTACTTGAGCTTTCAGCTCAGGTGAGCTAAAAAGTCAAAATTTTTACTCTCTCCTATTTTCTTGTGATTAAAATAATAAAAAAAATGAAATGCTAATAAAAATGTGTCTCTATATTATATTACGCTGATATTATGCTGATATTTACAGAATTTAAGCGTGATTTATTATGTATCATATTTTTATTAACAATATTTCGGGATTGATATTGGGTCCCTTTATACTGTCGGACAAAAATAATCACCAAATCTACCTTATTCTATGATCATTTAATGTGATGGTCATTCATTGGCAATGGGTTCCACAACACTTCCCCATTTTAAATCGTCTGTTAAATTCAACAAACATATGTTTAATCATTTTTTTCCATGAAGGTGATGTTTTTGGGGTTTTTTGGGGGAATTTTTTTGTTTGTGTGCTTGTTTTGGAGTTTTTTGTTTGTTTGTGTGCTTGTTTTGGATTTTTTTTTTGTTTGGTGTTGTTTTGGGGTTTTTTTTTGGGGGGGGGGGCTTTAAAATTTGGTCCTACTTCCTGAATTAAAAGATCAATAGTTCATGTATAAGAAAAAATGAAAAGACCATTACATGTATCACTATGTTTATCGAGATAGGAGAGAGAGAGAGAAAGAGAGAGAGAGAGAGAGAGAGAGAGAGAGAGAGAGAGATTGTCAGTCTGTAGTAAACATGTAAAATTACACACCAAAAGAGCCGGGCTTTAAGTACTTCAGTACTTTGAATTTTGTAGTTTTGCCCCTGTCACTATTCATTCGTGTATCTAATGGGTACTCTGCCTGTCTTAATGTGTAGCACTGGCAAAAAATGGGTTGTGGGGTATGTAAGCTTGCTTACTTTTTCTTTCATTAATAGTGAGATATATCAGATTTTTAAAAAATAGTTAAGTCCACCTCAGCATACATGTATATTCAAAGTCCCATTTTCCCACGATTGCTCGTGTTTTAATGGCATTGGTTTAAAAAAACCAAACCTGGAATGTGTTGAAGCAACCCTTCAGTTCAGTAAAACATTGTTTGGGTCGCGAATATGTCGGTTTTTTCATAATATACATGTGACAATGTAAAGCTAATGCTAAACTACAGATTCTGGAGAGTTTTAAAAGTAGAAAAATGTCCAACTTTAAGACAATATATTTGCAATATTATTGAGAGTCCCAAAACAGATTTTTGAAATATTGTAAAGATAAATATCCTTTTATAACTAGAAACAGATTTAGTGAATTTAAAGTGCCACTTTCTGACTTTTAAGCATTTAAAAAATGTATATTTTTACAATTTTGCAAAAAAGTTGGAAACATGCCAGATTCGTGACCTATCTGGACTTAACAGAAATAATATTCAGTAATTCTCCCAAAATGATTTACACAAGTCTATCTTGTTAGTGTTAACTCAAAATGACTTTTTAAATTTTTATTTAAACTAAACTCAGAATTCTAAACAATATTTTTGTGAATTATGCAAAATGTTATTCTTAAAAGGGTCAAAATGCTATTTTTAGTAACAGTGCTGCAGAACCAAGTTTAGACTGACCACATCAAAAAATTTGTTTTGTTGCAAATTTATTCATATAGATGCACACCGTTACACACATAATATGAAGTTGATCAGAGAACCTTGCTCCTACCACCTTTTGCATGGTTTTCTCGTAGACATGCTCTTAAAAAAACCCCAATGATGAGTGCAAAGTGATTTAAAACAGTATTTGTTTCCATTCAACCCCCCTCCCCCTCCCCTACCCTCTGAAAAAATCTATTTACGGCCGAGTCCATTACAAATCTACATATATGATAACACAAATTCTTCATGCTTGCTATGAATTGGACTTTTCAAGACAATTTTACAACATTATTCACATGCTAGTGCTTGATGATTTAAAAAAAGGTAAATTGTAACATATCTTCCTTTCAAAATAGTAAACCCACATTATTTCTCTCTCCTCTCTCTCTCTCTCTCTCTCTCTCTCTCTCTCTCTCTCTCTCTCTCTCTCTCTGAAATATCATCTTAATTCTCAAGATATTAACGGATAGTTTATCACTTATAACCATTCTCAAAAGACATGAATATCACTAGGAAAAAATGAAATGTAAATGAGTAGACGTTATGTTACGGCATTTATAAGGAATAATTAACTCATAAAAATATTTTAAAAGAAATCGATAATCTTTTCTCATTTGATGAATGAACATTAAAACACTGCTGTAATGTCATTTCCTTGTTCCAGCAGTCAAAAAGTTTACTTGTGAAAGTCCGATTTATTAGAGAGCTTCTTAATTTCAGAGCATAACCAGTGGTTACAATACTGTTATTCTTTAAAATCGGGCTGTCTCAGGTAAATCAACAATGATATTCAATGGTAGTGATTTAAGTACGATTTATGCCTCAAACACTTCTGTATGAAAAAAAAATATATCATACAGTTCTAGGCCCTATAACAGGCTTCGAAACTGTTTTATATTATTTCATACAGAACTGTTTTCGGAATAGTAGTAAATCCATTACATATATACATAGTCGCTTAAAGGTTTTATTTTTCACTTGAACAGTTCGTGAACGGTGAGCACACAGTGAATGCACTCTGAACGAACGGGGAGTGCATGCTGAGCGGAATTTGGATAGCGCTTATGAACGGAGAACTGTGAGCGAAAGCAGAGCGCACACGCACGTGCAAAGTGAACGGTGAAGGATATATGAACTCTATGTGAACGCAAGATGAACGATTTATTCGGAGTGCCCCGGGTGGTATTGTTACATTGTGTTTCGTTGGTAATCAGGAAATAGTAACAATAAACTACATGAATGTATTGTCATTAGCCTAAATATAATAGTATCTGACTAAACAATAGATGAACACTTAACGAACGCAGTGAGCGCAAGACGAAATCTTTGTGAACACACAGTGGGCGTTTTGTGAACGATGAGCAGAAACGGAGCGAAGCGGAGAGCGCCAGTGAACGCACGGTGAGCGCACATGAACACACGGTGAGCCCACGGGAAAATGGGAAAATAAAACATTTCAAACGACTGAACCCTGAATTCAATTATTAATCCTCACTGCACAGCATCAGTTTCAAATTGCAGAAAAAAGAACTTCTTAGACACCGACATATTCAAATGCACCGCCGTTATATTGACCTTCAGCACTGGTCCCTGTAATTTTTTTTAAACTTTATTGTAAATAAGCTTTCAATGGTATTCTCATCAATAATTTATTTTCATAAATTTATTAATTATAATTAGGGTCTTCCGTTTTCAACGGAAGACCCTTTTGTTTTTCTACGGTTTCTTTTTTTTCTTATTCTTATTATTAAGGTCTTCCGTTTCCAACGGAAGACCTTTCTATTATTGTGCGGGTTAAGATTATTCTTATTTTTCTTTTTTTTTTTTTTCTTCCTAGACGCGAACTTTGAGGCTTCATATCGTGCTCATTTCTGAACGGTTTTTGCTCAAATTTTCAGGGCTAATGGACTTTACAAAACACTATCTTCATCAATTCATAAAAGTTAGAATTCCCTTTCCGTTGACGAGTTATTCCCCTTTTAAATTTTTTTAGGGCCTTTGGTTTCCAGACAAAGGCTCCGAGACTATGATAGCAGGGAATGGGAATCCAACGAATTTGAATAACAAAGACATTGAAGTTGTATACATCGGTTTTTGTTTTTGGATTACGTTCCCTATTTAGGAAAAGGTAGGGGGTCAAAAAACAGGATTCCAAAAAGTGCAAAAATTTAGACATATTTTCCTTGATATCTTTTTAACGAAAAATATTTTGTTAAGACATGTAGAATAAAAGTTGTGCAGAATATCAAGGGCTTTCATTTGACACCAATAAAAAAGGGCTGGCTCCTTAAATTCAGGGCCAATAGCCCCTAAAAGTTTTTGCTTAATAACTCAAAAACGGAATGGATTTTGATATGGATGTCGCTGGAAAAGTTGTTTGTTGGGATCTCATAAAGGTCGTAACAATATTTTTTTGTAAGTGATTTGTGTAGTATGAGTGTAAAAAGCTTTACATGTTGACATGTACCTGTTTTCATTTGACAAGTTAACGAAAGTCTTTGTGCGTACAACTGGCATAAAGTTGCCGCAGAAAGTATGCTGGTTTATACAGGAGGCATTAATTTATAAGAATTTTTTTTTTGTTGGAGTACATGCTTTTTTTTAGGAGTTTAAGTCATTGTTGTTAAGTTCTTATAGTGCACAATCATTAAAAACGGCAATTGGAAAACAAAACATTCTTTTTCTATTCTTTTTAACCACAAAATATGGAATTTAAAAACTCTATGCATTACATTTTATTTATTAACTCCATGCATTTAAAATCTACCTTGAATCAGAGCTGTGTGTGTGTGTACCATTACGTAAGCTCTCCCTCGCCCGCGGCCGAGAAAATCGGTCACCATGCTCGCGGCTGGACTACCTAGCGGTCAGCGGTTATCTAATACACGAGAGTTGCGTCTCTCATATATGAGTTTATTTAGCCGCGAACTCAAGAATTGTTTTAGTTTTGATTACACAAAATCTTTTGTGGATTAAACGATTGGATGTCAAGTAAGAAATAGTTCATTTAATTAATAAAAGCAATGTCATTCTCTAAAGCAATAATAGACAAAGATCAATTGTGGGGTTTAAGTTTAAAATATATAACTTCTATTTGATAGAGTAAGGTCATTATATTGCAAACTTTTCAAATCTTCCTTGGTTGTGAGCTGTGCGTTTCTGTGCGTTGTACCTTTACGAAATATATTCTTTGCCCACGGCCGAGGAGATCAGCGACGGCTGCATTACCTAGCGGTAAGCGGTTATTTAATACACAAGATTCGCACACCGCGACTTACACTTACATGAATATGAACGTGTTTGAGTTAATATAGCCGTATATACAAGAACTGTTTTAATTTTATGTTATAAAAGTTTGTCCTACTTGTATATATTTAATTAAATATTTGAGTGTTAATGAATATTAATGAACGATATTACTCCAAATCGGAAAAATCGTTAGACATAAACTAATGGTTGGTTTGTTTATGTAAACTACTTTAAAAACTGTACAATTAATGTTTTAAATCAACACCCCCCCCCCCCTCAAATATTAAACATTTAAATGATGATAATCCCTCGCACATGGCTGAGGAGATCCGGCGCGAGTGGATAAGTGATCCGCGGTCGGTTCGTGTTCTTCTACATGTACCTTATGACGCGTTTATGTTTCATATTTTGCACGGACACAACTATATTTTATTATGTTTTCAACTATTATATTGGTTTAAGATGAAAAGATAAATTTATTTTACTTGTACAGTTGATTAAGCATTGATTTATACGATAGCGTATAAGGTAGTTTAAAAATCAAATCAAATTGTAATCAAAGTTCCATGTTACATGTTTGCGGTAGGTGCTAGCACGATAAAGGAATGCCCTGAATTGAGGCATTCGATGATTATTTTAAAAAATATTCACATGAGTTTAAACAACTTTAGATTAGATTCTATCGGTCACATATTAATCACTACTGTAGTTTCATTGTGGAAGCGAACTCATTGCTGCCCCCCCCCCCCCTCCTCCCGCCCCGCTGACTGGTGCTCGCACTGGATTTTTTTTTTAATTGGAGAAAAGATAGCAAGATCTGTCGAAAATCATTTTTGGTGGTTTCTTATGTGTAACATTTTGTTTCACTTTCCCACCCCTTTGTTTATTCGGCCAGTCTGTGTTAATTCAATTGCCGCATGCGACCGAGAATCTTGTGTCGCTTCAGCGCACACAGCTCAGAACATTTATAGCCCCAGGTCATCAATTGTTATGTAATTGAGTAACAGTTGGAAGGGTGATTTTACTACATAAAATAATAAAATCATAATATAATCTATTTGAATTGAGTACCATGCGTATAGATTCCCATAATGATTAATTTTTTTATTACCTTTCTATGTTTACATTTAATTTTGTTCAAATAATTAATAAATTTTCTATCATTTAAATTGTGTGCTTCATCAAATACGTATTCCGATTACCTTGAAGTCATTAATTTTCCATTGGCTTTTGACAAAAGAGAGACGCCTGACCATCCAATGAAAACAAATACACAGAGTTTGATTGACAGGTTTAGCCAGGTGCAGGTCTCACCCGATGTCCGAGGTTATGTGTGCTGCTTGTACACAGCCGAATGGTCTCAGTAAGAGTTATCGATGTAAATAAATAATAAAAATACATGCTTATCAAAACATGATCGTGCAAGTTAAAGTTGATTTAGGTTTGTTCCAATAGAAATCATGTTTCACTAACTGTATTTAATATTTTTTATGTATAGCGAATTTTAATATTGTTTCAGTACTGAAACATCGCATGAAAACGTTAAATATACATGTAATTATCTGTTACTAGTCGTCTTTTAATTAATATACCTTTCTTTTGTTTGTTAAAAATTCGCTCAATTTTGTTAAAGTAATGTAAAACACGGGCGCCATTTTGAAACAATTAACTTGTCAGAGAGTTCCGAATGAAATCTGATGAACGTTTCACACGGTTCTCGCACGCTTTGCTCGAAACGATTTACACGCTTTGCCCGAAACTCTAAAAGGTTTACACTAAACGTTTCTCGCACGTAGGCCGCACGCTTTTTTGGTGTAGTAGTATATAAATAGTGCCGGTTTGGGAGGGTAACAGTTGAAATTGACACCCCGAGAAAACCATTGTCAACCGACGCGAAGCGGAGGTTGACAATGGTTTTCGAGGGGTGTCAATTTCAACTGTTATCCTCCCAAACAGGCACTATTTATTTTGTTATACTGAATGTCTTTTTTAAAAATTTTAAGAAAATTTTACTGCTTTTATATGGGAATAACGTGAATTCTACAGCGAACCGTACGCGCATAATTTTCGCGCATGTAACATTTTTTAATGTTACCCGTTGCCAAGTGTGTTGCTAACGCTGAGGGTAATAGTAAATATTATTAACTGCGTCTTAACCAATCAGATTTCAGTATTTAACATGAAAGTATAACAATACGTTTTAGGGTCTGTAAATTTTGTCAGCACGCAATTCTAAACTTGCACATAGTCTTCAAAAATTTAGAAATATTTTAATATAGAAGTTATCTTTGAGAAAGGTTTACGTGTTTTGTAGGCGGGTTCAGTTTAAAAAAGAAATACAATTCCTGACATGAATCATGAGTACATACTGTTTATAACAATGCTTGCTACCCTTGAAAATTTAACTCGCCATTAAACATCTCACTTTTTAAAGAATGTTTGAAACGATTACATAAACTCTGCTCGACAAATAGTTTTCCTAAAATATTTTCTTCCTTTCTTTGTTTCAAAACACGTTTTATATACAGGCTTTCAATCACAACACGTTTTTATAACAAAAGCAGAACCGAAAGTATAGTCATTATAATCGTTTGACACCATATAACATATATTTTCAACTCGCAGCAACAACGGAAGACCTACTCGGGGCTTTGCCACGAGCCCTGCTCTAGTTATTATTCTTTTTATTTTTTTTCCAACTCAAATATTTCAAAAACGCTTGCATCGATTGTTTTGAAATTTACAGGTGTAATGTGTATCTGAAAGATCTCTATGATATGAAAAAAATTATTTGATGACGTCATCAATTTCGTCAGATATTGACGTTTTTCACGTTTTAAAAAGTGATTTTGTCCGGAGCTTTTCTCATTTTTGATTTAAGATAAAGCTATGAGATTTACAGAGAAGATAGAACAATCGTTTTACTTATGACATAAGGCTGGAAACTCAATTCGGACACTTCCGGTCGAAACCGGAAGCAAAACCAATTTTTTTGAATTTTCATGTTTTTCAATTTTAAAAATTTACAGTAATTTTCATGCTGAGTTCAAAACTGAAATCCGTTTTTGAATCGGACGATGCATTACAGAGATATCGGGGTTTAAAAATTGATTTTTTCCGGAAATTTTGATTCCGCGTCCTTGGTTTAAAAAATAGCGTTTTGTTTAAAGTGATATTAACTCGTACCAAAAATAATTGCTAAGTCGTACTTAAACACATTCGGATTTTTTGGTTAAGTCGTTCTTGAAATCAGAAAGGTTTTTGTTAAGTCGTACTTAAAATGATTCGGATATTGTTAAGTCGTACCAGGAATAATTCGATTGTTTTCATCTTTTTATTTTAGTTACTTTTGTTATTGGTTTAGGAGCTCTGCTTCTTACAGGAACTTCCAGCTTTACATCCGACATTAACGGAAGACCCACTCGTTGCTTTGCAACGAGCTTTGCTCTAGTGTTTACATTATAATTTTATTTCATTTATTGTTTTTGTTTATTTTATTAGATTCAAATCATACATAGTTTTATCATTTCATGACGTTACTTAACAAAAATGACGTCTGTTCTACATTTTTCATCAAAACAATGCCATATTGTTTATAAAAAAGTATGATAGATATCAAACAAAGAAAAACATCCATGAAAAGCTAAAATGCTACCCTATATTTCACCAAACATGGTAATTTTTAATGAAAGGGAAATTTTTTATGCTTCGTGGCTCTCGTTCATTCTATTGCGGAAATTTCATTTTCTAGCTAAGTAACGAAAATGAATTTGAGTATTTCTTGAGACAACTTGAAGTAAGGGCAGATTGAACAATATAGTGTAAAACATGTTCATAACTAAATCTATTATTCTACAAAGTTTGATTGTTCAAGTCTTTTATGTTTTTGAGATCTCATGACAAAATCAAACCCGTCAAACACATCTTGCATTAAGTGTCTATCACCCATGTAAGTTTCGTGTCTTGATCACTTACAGTGTCTGAGATCTCGCGGGAACAAAATTTGTTTTAAAAAGCTAGCAGATATAATTGAGATATGACTCCAAAGAAGAATATGTATTATCACATAGATGACATATGTAAGGATTTATACTAATATACATATTTTCATTCTATTCAAATAATTTAAATACATAAAACTTATTTTGCAGCACCTCAGTCACAACCGGAAGTTATAACGAAAAAAAATAGTTTAAGGATTACGATTACTCAGGGTTTGATATTTCAAAAAATATTTTTACAAATTCAATATTTGAAGTCCAAAATTGTTTTGAAATCACAAAATAACAACGTTATTAACAAATATCGATATTGATATCCATGATTTGTTTATTTGAGGAAGATATACCCCGACAAAGGTAGATTAATATTAAAACAGAGGACATTCGGACTTATTTTTTCATTTTCTTTTTTTTTCTCTTAAAAAGTTTTTGTTGCAATATAATTGCAAAAGTTAAGTTTCTATATGTTTTTTCCTATCATTTTACATATTTTATGGTTGTATTTACTCGTCTATAAATTTGTATCAGTGGCTGGCACGCGATTGGAAAAATCTTTAAAATACATAAAATCGATTCAAGATAAAATATCTCGAAATTTTTATCATTGACCTTATATAATGTTTATGTCAACATAATAAAGACAATAAAAACAGTTTTAGGCAATCAATGGTGTTGAGCTCCTATTAGTCATTTTTTTTGGAAAACTCAATCAAAAATTGGTGCAATTTTGGAAATTGATAGAGGAAATTCGGACTATATTAAACTTAAAATATGAGCTTAAAACGAATCAGTCTAATATAAAATTAGTAAAGCTATTTGTTTTTTATCATTTTTCAACCTATAAATTGTTTTATTATTTCTAATAATTACATAATAATGAAAACCTTGAAAATAGTAGACAATTTTGACAAATTCTGTAAATTTTTTCAAAAAACATTCAGAGGTCACTAGCAGAAAAAGTAGGTCATTGACCTATTTATTTGAAAGTGAAAAATAGCACCACAATAGTGGGGCTACAATGCGCAATAAGTAATTTTTCGTTCCTATTAGTGGATTTTTTATCGCCCCTGAGTAAACGTAATCCTTAAAAAGATCTATATCTATGGTTTCATCATCCCATAAAAGTTATATGCTTTACTATGAATTGTTTCTGAGATCTCGTTGCAGGACAGGAAATGACGACCGGAAATGAATTTTGAAAAAAAAATGAAGGAAAAAATCCATCGAAATTTTTTCGTTCTAAATCATTCCCGAATATTTAAAGAAAATCTATCAAACCATCTTTAAGATATTCTGCTGATAAAAAGGGGGGAGACAAAGGAAAGACAGAAAGAAAGAAAGGAAGGAAGAAAGAATGAATATTAATAAAATATTAAAATGATAATACTGAAAAAGCATTGTCTTTCAACTTCAGCAAAATATACCGACTATATAAGTATTCACTAATTATGAGCATATTTCTATATAAAATTGTATCTAAACTATTTAAGAATTTGCTCAATAAAAGTTTTACTTACATTCTTTGCAATAGTCTCCTTTGAACCCATTGGAACACCCGTTCAAGCAGCTTCCATTGATGTGATGACAAAAGCTTGCATTTAAACAATGGCCACATTTTGTCAAGCAATCAGGTCCATAATAACCAATTTCGCACTCTTAAAAAGAAAACCAAGAGACCCATGGGCCACATTGCTCACCTATGCAACATTAACGTAAAAAATCAGTTTCATAAAGTCACATACAAAATTTGTATGGACAGTGTAGTAGAATGGATTCTGTGTATAACGAATTATGCCTTTTTTCTGGATATTATCCTGTTAAAAATTAGGCTTATTTTTAAAAGGATATTAAAACTATATCATTCACTGAACATTGCAGCTCTCAGGAAAATTTTATTACCATATAATGCTACAATTTACTTTGAACCTATTGTGGCGCCCTAGAATTTTCCAGGGCCACAGTGTAAACTTTTAAGAAACAGCAACATATCAAGATGTTTGTATAATAGTAATATCTTATGGTATATTTATTGGCTGATTGGTTTGAAAAGAAAAAAGTTTTTCTCTATTTATTCCTACATTAAATTCTAATATTAAATTTGACACTTCATTGAAGCCTCGGGATCATATTTTGAACAAATTTGAATCTACCCTTTCTATGGAAGCTTCAATTTAATTTACCTCTATTCATTTCTAAAATGAAATTTACGCCCCCCTCCTTTGTAGTCCCACCCTACCCTGGGGGATTATGATTTAAACCATTTTTTTATTAACACTTCCTCCAGCTTTTCTGGACAAGTGGTTTTAAAGAGAAAAATTTTAATATCATTTTTTCTCCACGTATTCCTATTTGATAATTTGACTTCCCTTGCGGCCCCACCAAAACTCGAGGAATCATTATTTGAACACACGTAAACCTATAATACCACACAAATCGCAGCTTTTCAACCATGTGGTTTTAAAAAGGAATATATTTTTAAAAAAAAGTTTTCTCTATAAACGTATATTCATTTGTAACCCAAACCCTACATCCGGGAAACATGATATGTACAAACTTGAATGTGCACCACCTGAGGATGCTTCCACAAAATTTTCAGCTTTTCAGATTAAATTTTCTTGAGAAGAATTTTTTTTGAAAAATACAAACATTTTTCAATGAACTTTAATTATCTAAAATGATGTTCTGTGCGAAATTTGTACATAATTGGCCCAATGATTCTGGAGAAGCCAAAAAATGTAAAACAATATTAACGGATGGACGAATATACGAACAAACAGACAAACTGAGGCCGAACAAAAAGCTGTCAGCTTTCAAATTCAAACATTATACACGGTATAAAATTTTTAAAAAATGCGATTAATATACATGTACATGTAGAACACAGAATTGTTTTGCAATTAAGGATATATCACACGCTTCACGCTTCAGTTTTTTTGCACAAACACACACAGAACAAAACCGAAACCCCAACAGAAGATACGAAACATTCTTACTCTGATCACAAGTGGTTGTTCTCCATCCTTGTTTACATCCCCGGTCACACTGCCCAGTTACTCGGTCACATCTTGAGGTAACGTAACAGTTTTTGCTGCATTGTTGCAAACAATTTTTACCATAATAACCAACAGGACATTCTAAAAAATGTAACCATTGTTTAAGCTATTGATCAATCATACATCATGCATCTTTTAAAGGTAAATTCTACTTTTCTGTTTTTCTGCCATTTTTATTCATTTAATTTTTGAAGTTTTCTTTTGACATGCATGAAAGAAAACTAAAACTTAAGAATGCACAAAAGATATACTTTCACATGCAAGAGGCAAACGAAAATGAAAATTGAACTGAATTTTATAGTTTCAATATCTGCAGTCCAACATTTAACTTTTGTTTCCGTTGGATGTATTTGATGTATTTGAAAATTTAAACCTTTTTGGCACATGTCGCCATATAAGCCATCAGCACATCCATGAGTGCATGTCCCGTTTACATGATGACACGATGTTCCGTTCCTGCATTCACTGCACTTTAAAGCACATTCCAATCCGTACGTCATCTTGTCACATACTTTATAAAAACATATCTCGATTTAAAAAAAACAACATTTTTTGGCAAATGTTTATGAACATTATAGATGCATATGATTTTATTACATTTCATTTTGTTTACTTTTTACGAGTAATTTTTCTTTTTCTAAATCAAACAATTCTCAATGGTATTCATTACCCTATATTGTTTACTTCATTTTCTTACACATGAAAACAATATCTTTATTATCTTTAGAGAATACAATTGATAGTTCATAAATAACATTCATGCAGAAGAGCAAAACAGCTTACTATGTTTACAGCTTTGATCCTTGTACCCTGGAAGGCAACCAAGACAGTAACCTGTTGTGATGTTACATCTCTTCTCTTGACAGTTTGCTGGGCACCTTAAATTGCAATCAATGCCAAAATATCCGGATTTTCTACATCCTGAAAATATCAATTTTTTAATCGTTATATCTTTTATTAGCACATGTTCAGAATATATGATTTATCTATATGCATATCGTATCGACTACATATATTCCATTGCATTGTGTTAATCTTAGATTGGGACAGTATTTGTCTAACAAAATATTCTAGACCTTAATCCTAGAGGACATTGTCAATGTAGTTACATTTGTTTATATTTTTTTCCCGAAAAAGCGTGTATTAAAATATCCTTTAGTTATGAGCCCCCTTTCCCCGCACCCAATAGATGCAGTTATTACCACTACGTTTGTTATTTTAACCTTAAAATCCATATTTCTTTTTTAATTTGACATACTACAAAATAATTTTTAAAAATGTTTTTAAATATTTAGCAAAAAAAAAAAACCCTAAAGATCTTGTGTTGATCTGCAAAATTAGATCGATTATGTTGACCGGAAAAAAAATTCACCAATGTCGTTTTTTTCTTTTCAGAGATCATTTTGGTTTGCTTGAGTAATACAAAAGACACTGTTTGATAAAAAGAAACCAAGGTTTATTCTTTGATTATAATATCTTGTGCGTGGTTAATGTTTTTGGCGGGCCTTTGAAATAAACTTGTTGATGCATGATTTAAGTTTTCATAATTGCTTTTGAATTGAAACGAACATTTTTATAATCTTAACTTTATGTTTGAGAAATTCTTTTAAGGAAAAGACAATAACACTAAAGATATGCGTTGGTCTGAGGTTGGATCTTAGTTTGAATTTTTGTTTTATGTATAGTACCATTGTTTTCTCGCAAACGAATTTTTGCAATTTTTTTCATTTTTCATCATAGATCATGATCAATCTTACCATAAACTTCAATCTCACACAATTCACTATGCGCAAATTGTGAATAATAGCTTGGATAGACAACTTCCGGTCTGCGCTCGTTGTAGTAAATGACGTAACGTGCATGAAATGGGCATTGGATTCTTTGGTCCTCTGATGGCGTACCTACAGCATTTTGTATTTCATGGAAACAAAGATGGCCGTCGTCCTTTGAAGTTGTATTAGAAACATACAAGGAAAACCCTGCAAATCTAGATGTGAATGCCGTTGGTCCTATGGAAAGAAGTGAAGTGAAGAAATGAAGATGTAAAGAAAGTTGTCTCCAAAATCAACATGTATGAAATCATAATTGTAAAGGCAAACCAATACACAAGTTCTCATTTATCCATGATATTAAAATCCATATGAAATAAATTAAAAATGGTATGTTTTGTAGGAAGAAAGGTGTCGAAGAAGAGTTATTATGATCATTTTGATAATCAGTAAATAAAATATACATAATATATGATAATGATTTTTTAAAATTTTGTTCTCATGTTTATTTCAACATCATGTAGGCTAACTGTTTTTTACTTTGCTGCAAAATGTACAATAACCTGAACTTTTGTGATTGATAAAAGTATGATTAATTTTTACACTTTATTGGACAGATTTTTTGGAAAGCAATTTAAATCTATGGGCGACAAAAATGTGATTTTAGCTCAATCATTACTAAGTATATTATTTTTTGTTATACGGAGCTAAATGAAGTCATTTTTTCGGTAGGGTGTTTCCTTTTGTTTTTATTTATTCTGATTGGTGTGAATGAAGACTCTATATTTACACATTTTCAATACAGTTATCTATAAAAGTACATGTTTATCTGGAATCTTTTTCATAGTTCTATTTCTGTCAATAAGTATTTAACTTACTGGTATGCTTATTATCGATGTGTCAAAAAAAAGTTATGCTTGAATGTTTTTATTGTTTTTCATCTTAGTCTATACCCTACCTTTCTCATTATCAGTCCTGTAGAAAATATCGATATGGCTGATGCTGACCACCTCCCCTAAGTCGACCCCCCACGTTGCCTCTGTGTAGTTATTGTCTGCTGAGATCGAACATTGGCCTCCCGCTGCAGAACGATCAGAGTAATCACCATCTACGGCATTCTGACTTCCATAGTCCTTATCTGTATATGGCCACGGGTGTTGCTCCCATGCAGGTCTTCGTAAGGCTAAATTTTCTATAGATTACAAAACAGAAACGAGGCTTTATGTTGTAAACGAGATAAGTTAAGAACATTGATTTGAAAAAAAAAAGCAAGCTATAATAAAATTTATTAATTTTACAACTAATTTATAAATGAAATCCTACCAAAAATAATCTATGCGATTGAAATTCAAGCTTAGTTCTCATTTTTCAGAAAAGCAGCTAAATGAAACCAATAAAATGATCAAAACTGTTCCTCAACATAATATATACAACTTTGTGTAACAATAACGCAACATTTTTATATTTAAAAGGAATTTAACTATAAGTGATTATTTAAAAATTCCTGCTTTCCACGCTTTTTTTCAAAACGAACAGTGAGTAGTCCATTATTTGCTAACAACTGACTATGTTTTTAGTGGGGTGATAATATATATCGACAGTTTAAAGAAAAAAAAACCAAAAACTACCAATCGAAAGAAAGATAACATTTACTACCGCAAACTTTTGAATAAAAAGTTGGTTGTGTTTAAAGTCATTTTAATCGTATTAAACTGCTCATACATCTTTTCTGGTAGGATGCTTTTGGAATTTGTGAAAATAAGGAGCAGACATTTTTTTTATCGATAAGGTCGATGACAAATTAGAGTTGTTTTATTGTGTTTAACGTTTAAGGTATCGTTTATGATACACACTATCTCATGATCCCCCAATGTAGAATAACTTAAAACACTACTTCTTTTTGTGCTATTTCAATTTTTAGGTCACCTGAGTCACTCAGGTGACCTATTGCAATTGGTCTTCGTCCGTCGTCGTGCGTTGTGCGTCGTGCGTCGTGCGTTAACAATTTTACATTTTTAACTTCTTCTTGGAAACTACCAGGCCAATCGTTACCATTTTTGGTGTGAAGCATCTCTATGGTAAGAAGAATCTAAATTGTGAAATTTATGGCTCTACCACCCCTGGGGTGCCACGGGCGGGGCCAAATATGCAAAAAAAGCCAAATTTTCAAAAATCTTCTTCTCTACTTCCACACATGTGAGGAAAAAACTGAATGCATGGTTATGATGTCCATGAGGCCCTCTACCAAAATTGTGAAATTTATGGCCCCTGGGTCAGGGGTTCTGGCTCTAGGGTGGGGCCAATATGGCCATATAGTAAAAATGTATTAAAATCTTAGAAAATCTTCTTCTCTACTCCCATATATATTTGTTTAAAACTAAATGCATGGTTATGATGTCCATGAAGCCCTCTACCTTAATTTTGAAATTCATGACCCCTGGGTCAGGGGTTCAGGCTCTAGGGTGGGGCCAATATGGCCAAATAATAAAAATGTATTAAATCTTAGAAAATCTTCTTCTCTACTATCATATATATTTGTTAAAAACTAAATGCATGATAATGATGTCCATGAAGCCCTCAACCTAAATTGTGAAATTCATGACCCCTTTGTTAGGTGTTCATGCTCTTGGGTGGGGCCAATATGGCCATATAGTAAAAATGTATTAAATCTTCGAAAATCATCTTCTCTACTCTCATATATATTTGTTAAATACTAAATGCATGATTATGATGTCCATGAAGCCCTCTACCTAAATTGTGAAATTCATGACCCCTGGGTCAGGGGTTCAGGCTCTAGGGTGGGGCCAATATGGCCAAATAGTAAAAATATATTAAATCTTAGAAAATCTTCTTCTCTACTCCCATATATATTTGTTAAAAACTAAATGCATGTTTATGATGTCCATGAAGCCCTCTACCTTAATTGTGAAATTCACGACCCCTCGGTCAGGGGTTCAGGCTCTAGGGTGGGGCCGATATGGCCAAATAGTAAAAATGTATTAAATCTTAGAAAATCTTCTTCTCTACTCTTATATATATTTGTTAAAAACTAAATGCATGATTATGATGTCCATGAGGCTCTCTACTAAAATTGTGAAATTCATGACACCTTTGTTAGGTGTTCATGCTCTAGGGTGGGGCCAATATGGCCAAATAGTAAAAATGTATTAAATCTAAGAAAATCTTCTTCTCTACTCCCACACATGTGGGCAAAAAACTGAATACATGGTTATGATATCCACAATCTCCTTTACCTAAATTGTGAAATTCATGGCCCCTGGGTCAGGGGTTCAGGACATGGGGGTGGGGGGGTGGGGGGGGGGGGCAATATGGCAATAAAGTGTAAATGCATATAATGTTTAAAAATCTTCTTCTCTATTCTCACACATCTGTATAAAAAAAAAACGACTAGTAATTATGTTTACCAGGAAGTCCTCTACTGAAATTTTAATTTTCATGTCCCCTGGGGTATGGGTTTTGACTCTAGGGCAGGGCCAAAATGGATGTATAGATGTTAATGCATATAACGTTAAAAAATTATCTTCTTTACTCCCACACACCTGAAAGGAAAACTAAATTCATTATTTTGTAGACCAGATCTTTTAGTTTTTCACCAAAATTATAGGTTTCACAGTTCTTTTTGAATTAAATGTGGTTGTCATTACAAATTTATAATTTTTCTACTCCAGTATGAAACCTAATTAATTAGATGCATATATGAGACTCCATGACAAGTTTGTGTATTGGATATATGCTACTCAGGTGACCGTTAAGGCCAATTGGCCTCTTGTTTATCATCTAAAGTATTTCATTATATCATATACAATTATATACATAAAAGGTACAACAAATATGTATTGATAGTGACAACAAACTCAACAAAAGAATCAAATCGTATACCAAATTTTTAAAAAATAATGAATTGCTATAACTTACCAAAACCATCGACACAAGTTAATGAAAAACACACTAGAACTATTCCACTTTTGATTAGCAATGCTAACCAGGTCATTCTAAAAAGATAAAATAATACAGTATGACAAAATTAAACACAGAAACGTAGCAAATAATATATCACAATAATACTTAAAAGGGCATGGTCACGATTTTGGTCAAATTTTATTTTTCTGTTTTTATTATTTACAATGCTTTGGAAATGCATTTCTAATGACAAAATGAAATGTCAGAGTAAGTCGTATACAAAATACAGGACTCGCACTTCTTTGTAATGTAAACAAGGCACGTACCTTTTTTTTTATAACATCAGATCAATATACAAGTAAAAAAAATTAAGCTGATTTATCTATTTTCTTATTCATTTTAAGCATAAATAAACAGTTCCTAACGTTTAAAACATTCATTTAAGGTAAAAAAAAAAAAAAAAAAAAAAAAAAAACCTAAAATGTTCACTTTAATATTTAAAATGAAACAACATCTTTGTTTACATAAGAAAGAATTGTAAGCTTTGTAACTTGCATATAACTCAACAAATGACACTAACACTTTAGTAGTTAAAAATGTCTTCCTGAAGTTTTATTAACATTTGAATCGAAAAAAAGAATTTTTGAACAATTATTGACCATGCCTTTTAAATGTTCAAAACACAGTTTAGAGATCTTGTTTTAAATCTGAAGACAAGTGTTGATAAAAAAAGGGTCACAACCATGCTAATAATTACCAAAAATGAAGACTCTCAGGTAATATAAATTTAAAAATTCCACAAATAAAACAATCTTTGTTTTTTTTACCTGCTTTTTACCGAGAAATATATGATAGATACGTTTTCAATTGCAAATTGTTGACCAGATCACTCTTTCTTTTACAAACCCATTCAATATCTGATAAAGATAGACATTTAGTTGCCATTCTAGCTACGATAAAAACTGTAGGCGGTTGCTTCAAAGGAACAAAAAACCATTGATTCAAAAAATAAAATTAAAAAAAAAACACATCGATTTTTCTGAAAGTCGCTCTAAAAGTTATTTATATAAAAAAACACATTTTTATCAAGGTAATATTAAGTGTAGTTTTTTTTTAACTATGCAATTAAGCGGATTCCTTTCTGTAAAAAATTTCAAGGGCCAAATCTTTTGAACAAAAACAAACAATTACTATTGATACGCCTTTAAAACAAATGCATTGTCAGTAATGACAACAATGTACATATTTCAAATATTCAAACGCTTCACTTATCCAAATTTATTTTGAAAAGAAAGCCTATGAAAACTGACACTTTACAGGTGATGAAAGTAGATTGTTGTTGGGTTTTTTTTTTTTACAATACTTTAAATTACATCGCAGAAAGTTGGCGTCAGCAAAAAGCACTCGCCATATGTTATAAAAAAAACTACACATTTTACACTTGTCGAAGCCTACAGTTGAATGGTGTTCATATAAATAAAGCATAACTCGGTTTTTGGGAGTTGATTTTAATCAACTCTCCTACGCAGCTACTCTAGAAAACCGGAAGTGAAACAATGTTTGGACCTAAGTACAAATCATCACCGCTGAAAGACTAAGTACTTGAAAATAATCGATGAATTTGGTGTTATGTATTCAGAAGCGTTGTTTCTCAAGGACACTGTAAATACCTTAAAATAGTCTGATTTTAAATGGCACGAACAATTTAGATATAATTTAGTAGAATGTATTCCTACGCCAGAGTTTAACGTAGTTTCGTTTAATTAGACGTTTAACTGTCTCCATAAATCTCCAACAATCAGAGTCTATTTACAGGTCGGAGATAAACAGAGACAGCAAAACGTCTGGTTTAACGCAAATCAAATACAGCTAAATAAAAACTACTTGCCAAGCAAAATTACATATGGTTGATTTTAGAATATACCAAAATCGATAAAATCCCGTCAGTATTTCAGTACTTTGATTATTAATATTATTTACTTTTAACACATACGTTTCAATAGTCATTTCAGAGAGTCGTGTATTTTTTTTTTTTATCTTACTAATCGTTTCAAATATTTGTCTTAAAGGGGCATGGTCACGACTTTGTTTTACTGTTTTTATTATATACAATGCTTTAGGAATGAATTTCTAATGGCCAAATGAAATTTGAGAGTCAGTTGTTGAGTTAAAAGCAGGATAGAGGGCCTACACTTATTTGTCAGGTAAATAAGGCTCGTGCCCTGTTTGCGTTTACATATACCATATCAGTAAAATATCTTTTTCAAGCTTAATTGTCTATTTTTTTATCATTTTAAGCATAAATAAATAGTTTCTAATGGTAAACACATTCAATTTAGGTCTAAAACTGAAATTTTCACTTAAACATTTAAAATGTAAACAAAAGCTTTGTTTACATAGCAAAAAAATGTACGGTTTGTAACTCGCTTATAGCTCAATGGATGACACTCGAATTTGGTTGGACATTAAAAAAGCTGTACTTTAGCATTGTGAACATTTACATGCATCGGTAAAATAATTGTTGACCCAAAAAGTGACCATGCACCTTTAAAGGTTACATGAATTTACAGGCACCTTTTAACATTCATCTACTATAGAAATGGCTGCAAGTTTCTCATGTAAAACATATTTTTACTGTATCCTACTACATGTACACCTTTGATTACTTTCTTCATTAAGCAGACAAAATAGCTGATTATTTACGATAGAATGACACATTGTTAGTTTTAGGTACCTGATATTGATTTTGATTTATATCGCTCTTGTTTGCAACGCCAATATAAAAGCAACTAGAACGGTGTTGTATGTATTGAATGAAAGAAATATATGAGTGAAACTAAGAGAACACGTTTTGGTGGGAAAAAGAAATTAAAAGAATGGTATTTCCCGAAATAAAATTACACCCTAATAATTGTTTTCGGAGCCAGTGCATAAAACATTTAGTGTTATTTAAATAAAAAAATAAGGAATTAGCGCACAAACCTTAATAGGCAGTTAGAATTTCGACTAAAATTTTAAAACTTGAAACAATTAAAAAAAAACAACAACAACATTTACATCTACTCCTTTTTATGTTGAGAAATAAATAAATTGGTATATTCTAGGGTTTTTCGGAAATTATTGAGAAAACACAAACATTTCCCTTTCTAAGTAACGTACATTAAAAAATTGGCATAAACATTGAAAAAACCTACACAAATAATTGAACAAAGTAATATAAAAAAAGTTAATACTTTGCTTACGACGGTACATAAACAAGTCGGTGGTCGGGGTACCGGCGCAAACATAAACTCTGAAATTAAAATACCTTAACAACTTATTCTTAAGTTTCAGTGGTCCAACAATTAACAATAATAATGGCAATCAAATTATATAATTACGTTGATTTTGCTATTTATTGAAAATAACCTTTGTGCAATTTTCACAAAGTGTTCGAGTTGATATATATGGAGAAAGTAGAAATATTTTAACCAAGTAATAGAAATCTTACCATGACGATTAACTAAATTTTGACGTCACGGCGGCAATGACGTCAGGCAGCGCAGCGAAAAACTTTAATCTGATTGTAATCTCTGAATGAAACCTTTTTAGGCTAATCAATTGCTTAAAGAAAAATCATGCAACCTTAAGGGGTCAATAGCTTCATTTTGTTTGGTTTTGTTCCATATTGTTAAACTGGAATTTAAACAAGGAGACTAATTATCAGCTGCTTTTTACGAGAAAACGCACAGCAACAGTTCCAATAATGAACAAAATGATATTCTACAGAAGGTTGAGTTTTGTTAGAAAAACTTCATTTTCTAACAAAATCGAGACTGGAGAAAAACTGTAGATGTTGGTATCTTAAAATGAAAACGAAGGATGAGAAATTAAAAATAATTTATATTTACGTTAGTAAGGCGTTTAAAACATAGGAGCAAGAAAATACGTTAAAAAAGGTGCGATGAGTTTTGGGTTTCGTTAGGCCATTGGCTTTAGCAAGTCTGTCAGCTTTAATGGGATGATCTATTGTTGTTTTTGACGAGAAAATTTTCGCATTTATAAACGGTATCCTAGTTTACTGTTTTGTAAAGTTTCAATAATTTATCTTTTTTCACTATGTATTAAGACGTTCAATAATTTCAGAACTTTCCTAGTATATACATTTTCATTTATTTTGCTGAATAAGGTATCTATCAAAAGTTAGATATCAATACTCTCAGATTAAGGGTATTAAACATAGGGAGTGGTTTCGTTTGGTTTATTTGTGCATGATTATTAGGTATCTCAAACTAATAGCTCATTCCGATATAATAATAACAGCTAAAGTGTAAATAATAAATTTGTTTAGGACAATTATTAAATGAAAAGGAGTTCCACATGACTTGATGTAGAAAAAATATCATTTACTAACGTAGATATTGTTTGAATAATAAAGAATGGTGACGTATAACATATATCATAATGAAAGTTTATCGAGAAAAAAAAGATATTGAGATATATATATATGAGGGATGAAGATATTGTACTCATCCACATCGAAACATGTTATTTTCAAAGTGGCACGGTGACTCAAAATAAATGTTTTGTTTTTTGATTATGACAACAAAAATAAAACGAGCTACTCGAGATTTCATCATACGGAAAGTTTCGCTCATCATAAGTCATATCACCTAATAATTTACAGTTCAATAAAGGGGCATGGTCACGAATTTGGTCACATTCTATGTTTCTGTTTTCATTATTTACTATGCTTAAGGAAAGCATTTCTACTTATCAAATGAAATTTGAGGGTCAGTTGTAAAGTTATAAGCAAGATACAGGGAACACAATTATTTGTCATGTAAACAAGGCTCGTGCCCTGTTGTTGTTTACATAGGTTCAATATACCAGTAAAAAATATTTTTTCAAGCTGATTTGACTATCTTCTTATTCATTTAAAGCATAAATAAACAGTTCCTTACGTTTAACACATTCATTAGGTCTAAGATTAGAATTTTCACTTCAACATTCAAAATGTAAACAAAAGCTTTGTTTACATTAAATAATTGCAAGCTCTGTAACTTGCTTATAACTCAACAAATGACACTCAATTTTGGTTGCCTATTAAAAATGCCTTACTAAAGCATTGTGAACATTAAAATCGGAATTTTTTTTTATACTAAAAACGTGACCATGCCCCTTTAAAACTCATCCGGAAATTGCACATGTAAACAAGTCGCGTTATTTTGAACAGTGGTGTAGTGTGACGTGATTGCGTTTTCTGTCTATAAATAGCTACAATGGGATTAACACACTGCAAAAAGAATTTGAATTTGAAGCTAATTGATGACTGTGGTAGAAATATGCATATATTGAGAATGCATCTTAATAAATATATAGTATTTCAAGACATCATGTTTCAATGCGAGGATTCTGGCTCATGATGTATGCCAGGCTGCAGTATTTACATTCCCCTGCGCTTGCGTGGCTATGAAGCGGAATGATTTGTGCTGGCCCAACGCGTAATTCTATTTTTCTCTTTTTAATTTGATATATTTACTTTTGAACACCGTAAGTCCATCTTTTCATATGATACATAAAATATGTACGTGTAAAATTTCGATATTTGCTAAATCATGGGTTTGTGCGTCGTCATGTCCCTTTAATATCCGTACACTGACTAAAAATATATTATTTAATATATTTGTAGAAGAAAAAACAATATAGTTTTCTTGAATTTCGATCAAGCAACATATTATTTCATTTTTCAATCGACAGGCGAAGTACAAGATAAATAGAAAAAAACTACTTGTGGATTTTAAAAATATTCTTTGTGTGAAGGTATTTAAATCAATTCTTACGCAAGAGACATTTTTGCGTTCGTTTATTTTATAGAAGCACTTATCAGAAGCAATTCAGTTGGTTGTCCTTGTCCCATTCTCTACTTGAAACACACAGATAGTCATTCAAATTTAAAGGCTTGAATTGTTTATTACAAATTATGACGCATATATTGGAAAACCTTGATTTTTAATCGTATGGTGGGTTTCCATGTTTAAATATTTCATGTAAGCTATTAAGTGGCATGGTCACTTTTTTACTAAAACATTTTCTTTCGATTTAAAGATGTATTTTATTCTTAAATTGGACATTTGTAATGATTATCTAATATTTGAGCGACATTCTTATGTTATAAGCGAGATACACAGTTCACAAGTCTTTGATGTGTAAAATTCCTCCTGTTTTTATTTTAAATAATAATAAAAAATTCCAGCCTTAGAGCTAAAATGAATGTGACAAACCCGAAAAACTTTTTATCTATGTTCAAAACGAATTAGCAGTAAGGATTCGAAAAAACCAAACGACTACTCGTAAACTGAACAAACGTAGACAAAAACAGGGCTCCGGTCTTGTTTACATGACAACGAATTACGAACTTTGTATCTTCGTTATAACTCTACGACCGACAATTAAATTTTGGTCGATGATTAAAAAATGCCTTACTTAAACATTGTAAACAATTTAAGAACAAAAACAGCATTTGACAAAAATTCGTGAGAATGTCCCTTTAATGTGTGTAAATTGTGTTTATATTAAAAAGTTATCTAAGACATTTGTTGATATTGTAGTGTTCAAAAAGATATTAAAATCAAATTTTATATAAAGTTTATATAACTTGACTAAGTATGCTTTATAACTTGTAGTCAACGTTTTAGACATTGTGTTACGTTGTTAGATAACAACTTAGGAAAAGGAAAAAAAAATGTTTGAAATCATACGTGATGTTATGATTTTTGTTTTAAATAGGAAGAACGTTACAATATTGATGTCTTCCAAACCTCCTTCACGGTTTAGTTTTACATTTATATTTATCGATATATAAAGGTTACAAATGCATCTTGCAACTGCTTTGTAAATTTGACCGAAAATCTTCCTCATTTTTCAAACATACATTTGATATGCTTGAGAAGAAAACAAACCCTATTAATCGTGCTAACTCTTACCTTGAAAAAAAAATAAGTTTTTCCTTCAAAAAGATATCAATTTTACTTTTGCAATATGCCAAGGCAACAGTATTGGTTACGGTTAGTGTACTGCGTAAATAAAGGGATTTCACGATCTTGTTTAAACGTGAATACCAATGGATACATGCAATTATTTTGAAAGATTTAAACGAACTTTCCACACCTCTTCTTGGAGCATACAAAATGAATTGGACAATTGCCAATGACAATTTAAGCTTTTCGGAGCTTTTAAAATGACGTGATGTGGTAATATAAGCCTTGAGATTTTTTTAAACATATTCTAAATTCTTAAATAGGATTTAGTTGATTACTTCTATCATGCTCATACTAATACTTTATTACGGTAATTGAAATTACCAATCTTAATAAAAGGGACAGCTATTGAATAATATGCGAGTTACAAAGATCAATTGATTATGTAAAGGCCATAGTTTTGTTAACTTATTGATAAATTTAAAGATGTGCATTACTGATTTCTTGAATTATGTTTAAAACAAACAGACAAGAAGGAAAATGTGCTTTAAAAAATCTTGTACATTTATTGTAAAACATATGTAGAGAACGGTACAGACATACATTCAGCTTCAAAAACACAGGATAATGAGCTTCGTTTGTGTCATATTACTGGACAACTAACATGCCAAATTGGACTTAGTATAAGCAATAACAAAACAAAGCATTAAACTTTCAAGTTTTAGATCAAATTATGATTATGTCCTTAAAGAGCATTAAAACCGAAAGAGATAAGAATTAATGTTACAACATGCTTAATAGAAAAAAATACTTCTTTCAGATTTTATAAACCAAGCTTACCGTGTAACAAAGTTACTAGTTAACACGTATTCAAATTTAACAAAAACTTTCAAAAACTACAGATAAACTAATGAGGAGGTAAATGTAAACTCTTCCCGTCAACAATTATAAGCAAGCAAACACAAATTCAAATTCATAATCCCCACTACAAAACTTATCTAAATTGTTAAAAGTTTAAAATTTACCTATATTCCACTCTTAAAATGCAAAAAACAATCTAGTATGCATCTATGCCTCTTCAGTAATTTCATATTCCACCTTCCAGACCTTTCAGCTAACACTCAGTTAACTGAATGGCATAGCTTCATCCTGTGAGCTGTGGTGCAGGGATCCTACATTTTGCAATGGGTTGTCAGGACACGAGAGCGGGTAGGAAGTTGATATAAAGTACCTCCACCCTTTACTGAAGATGAAGCAGTCCACCAGAAGAAAACATACCAGCTAAGTCATGATGCCCGTGAACGGTGTCGCAGGAATGTGTCTACGGTTTCAGTGGACATTCAGTCTCTGAAACTTGCTAATTACCCAGGAAGTAGGGTACAACAACCTAGCCAGAGGATTTTTTCCCTCTGGAAAAAACAAGTCTGTAGACCGGTTGTTGCTTCAAGTGCAAATAGCAGGGGCATTTTAGAAAAAAAAATGTCCATAGAGTTGGCCAGGGGAGTCCTTGGCTTTTCAAAACTTACTTGCTGGTACAGGATTGAAAACACGCATGCGAGGTTAAAGTGTTCTTCAACAACTTAGGCTGTTAGAGCGTTGTGTCATCAGGTCTGGGGGTAATGTTATGGGGAAAGTTCATTTAGAATCCATGTGAAGCCTTTGAATCTAGCTGCGAGTTGGGAAAGCATGACTAAGGGGGACAGAAGGGGTCCAGTACACACAGATTATGTACGTTGCATCATTACAGTTCGACATGTTCCTTGGTATCAATTTCCTGCTTTTAATGGAGAGCTAGAGCTACATCATCGAGCACCGGGGACGTTAGAGTTAGGGTTCAATCTGCGGTCAAGACGAGATCCTCTAAGCAGGCTCTTTTGGTGCGTCGTGGAAGGTACACTCTTTTCAAAAGTTGGTGATTGAGTTGGTTTCATGCAACATGTCAGACCATGCACTACCTGACATTGTTAGAGGACGCCAAGACCCAGTGTCATGAACCCCACTCATTGTGTTCCTGGATAATGAAATGAACTGGACTGTGTGTCTGTGTGTAAGCTCTTCCTTGTTATGTAAATGAACAAGTGTTTAAAGCTGCATGGTCCGATTTTGGGGTATTACAGTATCAACTAATGTTCAATAAAAACAAGTTATTTAACAAATTATAGCATTTCGCCTATTTTCAAAAGAAGAATAGATCTCCTCTCAGATTTAAATATATCTAGAGTAAACAAAAATACTCTTTTTAAGGGCATACAAAAACCAAACCAAAATGCATAATGGGAATATTTAGAAAAGGAACCCGTTTTATTACCTACATTCCACTCTTTAAACACACAAACACATCCAATCTGCACGGATGCCTCGATAGTAATTATACATCGATTGGTTCAGTTCACGATCAATTTAAATGCCTTGTGATCAATATAAGCATGACAGTTATTCAGATATGAATTCAATGTTTTTGAATTATATGATACCTACATTCTTTTTAAATGCACAAACTCATCCAATCTGCAGCAATGCCTCCGCTGTAATTATTAACGATTGGTTTCAGTTCATGGACAAGTTAAAGTATCAAGTACCTTACGATCAATATTAATATGAAATCTGATTTGACTGCTGTGTCCTGTTGTTTGAAATCTCCTTGGTGATACTATTGATTTAATATCGTTGCATCTTTACTTTTTAATATGCCGTTGTTTTACTCTATTTAATTTTAGGGTATTTTTTCTGATAAACGGAGTAAATTTTTCAGATCAAATCGTGGGATAGCAGGAAAACTACTGCAATGTCTATTGTAATACATATGCTTAGCATATCAACTAAGATTATGCAAATTTACAACTGCTGTTAAACAGAGACAAACATGCGTTGACTATGTATAAAGTCAGTATTAAAGTTGACGTCCCAATATTGTATAGATTAAATAAACCGTGATGACCCTCACTAATGAAAACAAATTCGTACTCGTTAACAACATACTTTTGTTTAACGCATTTACGTAAAGTTGCAGTTGCGATGTTGAAAATTTCTGCTATTAAAAGAAAATTCTTTTTAAAGTGTTTTCTCGCAAATATCGCATGTCCTTAATTGGATTCATCCTTTAAAATCATTTTTGGTCATTTGAGTAACCTATGTGACCTTTTGTCAATGAAAGTTCGTCTATAGGTTCCATTTATTCTTTAAAAATACTGAGCCAATATCGAGAATAATCATACAGGATAAAAAATGCAGTGCTTTTCAAAAATAAAATACTGTTTTGTTGTTATGTATGTGTAAAAAAAGGTATACGGTTCAGATACCGATGTGTGGATTTGTACATTTAATAAACTGCTTCTTTTATGTAGAAAAAATAATTATAATATTCAATGTGACGGAAATTTCTAGAGCTTACTTTCGTATAGAACAATGAAAATGGAACAAAAATTTGATGTTTTGAGTACTTCCTGTTTTGACCGGAAATTACCAAATTCAAACTAAAACATGTTAAACACATCCCTATACATAGTTTTTTTTTCGTAGAGTTGATTTTGTTCAAGTACCTGTTAAATCTTGGATCAAAAGCGAAAACGGACGATCGAAATTGCTAGATGTAAACAAATGAAAGAGATTCCTTTACTTTTAACTCTACGTTTATGAATGTTTATCTTGCTGATTTTAACAATGAAAGAGAAACTTGACTTATAAACAACACGAAACTTGTGAAAGACATCTTAATATAATGTTTAAAATTCATTGAGGTTTCATATTTTCATCACGTTTTTTGAGATCTGGCGGGTACTGAATTTTAATTTAGAAATCTACTTGAGATAAATGAGATATCTAACCAGAAGTAGAATTTGTATGTTTTTTTAACATATGTGAGGATTAGTAGTTATATATTTATTGCATGTAAAATAAAAAAAGGAGAAAACAGTTTTCAAAAGTATTCCCTATGACGACTGGAAGTTACGACGAATCAAATAGAATAATGTAAACAAATGTACATGCATAGGTCTATCCTTCAAAAACTTTGTTCACATTTATACCATTTCTGAAATCTCATGCAGACAAGGTTTTTCGTCTAAGCACAGGAAACGGACAAACGCCAGTGCTCAATGAAAATGCAAGGTATTTTTTTAGTATTTGCTAGATGTACATTTACATTATTTCTAATCTTAATAAAAAAAATCGTAAAAAACAATAGTTAAACTTATAAACAACTTGATTTGTTTCAATCTTTTAGGTGAGGACCGCAAGTGACGGTCGAAGAAAAAAATTTAAACACATTTTCAGTCAAATTTAATGAAAGAAAATCAGATCCGTTCTCGAGATCTAGTTGGTACATTATTTAAAAAAAAAATGAAATAATTGATAAATATCACCGGATGTAATATTTTTTGTGTACTTAACATCAAATTGATATCATATGTCGGTTTTGTACCAAAAATATTCATTACATGTTAAAAAGAAATAACCATTTAAAAACATTACGACCGAAATAGACGACGAATGAAACAAAATAGTTTAAACACACTTATCTACATATGTGTGTGATCCCAAAAAGTCGGGATGTTCAATATTTACCATTTATAAGATTTAGAGCTGACAAGTTTTTTTGTCGCGGAACAGGACACGTGAAAAAAGCATCGAAATAGGAAAACTTTAAAAAATGAGATTCATCATAACTTACCCCAGAGGGTGCAAGAAATGTGGCTAAAACTTTGAAACTTAATGCAATATAAATAAACATTCGCATGCACTTCTTATGATGTGCAGAAAAAAGTATTGTCCAAGATTTCTTTTAGTAATATGGAATTTATCAAAAGTTTGAACTCTTAACACCATCAGATTTAGGGGGACAAATCATAAGAAAGGGATTATGGTCATTTAGTAAATGAGTATTCAGTATCTCAAAATATAAGTTCCCTTCTTGTATGATAATAACAATGAGCTTAGCAAATCAGATGTTCCTTGATTAGTGATTGATCTTTTCTATTTGTTATAAAATTCAAACTCATAAATATTATACTTAAGAGAAAAAGTACGAAATTATGCCAAATCTTACCTTAGATTTATGGTGGGTTGCTTTTTCAAGAAGATGTCGGTATGGGAATCGATTAAAAAACCTGTTCAGGCGTTCGCAAGATGTAAAAACAACAGTTTCGGTTTGGGTTACATAATTGCGTAAAGGGTTAAACGGTTTTATTGAAACATGAATAGTTACCAATATGCGCAGTTATTTTATAAAAACTTTACGTTATATTTCCACATTACATATTTGTAAAAAAAATAGAATATAAGAAATGGATTGGAAAAATATTTGATCGCTAGAAAGTATAATCAAAAACGTTTATTTCACAACATTGATTATGATTCAGGGAATTTGAACAATTAGAAAATGATAGAGAATACTGAGGATAAGCATAAACCATAACAATTATTTCAAACCTTTGTTTCACATATTGAAATGTCAGACGTATAATGCTTATTCATACCTGTCTTTTAAAAAATGGTCGATTTTTAAACTCAATTTTGTCAAACATTTCAATGTGTCTTCTTTTTAGCTGACATTATTGCTTTTAAGCATTCAGTAATTCAAATATGAATTCAATGTGTTTAAATTATATGATTACCTACATTCCACTTTTTAAATGCGCAAACAAATTCAATCTGCAGCAACGCCTCCACTCTTATTATATATCGATTGGTTTCAGTTCATAGACAAATTAAAGTATCAAATACCTTACGATCAATATTAATGTGAAATCTGATTTGTCTATTGTGCCCTGCTGTTGGTAATCTCCTTGGTGATACTATTGATTAAATTTTGTCGCAACTTTACACTGTTGTAAAACATAGAAATAAATGGATCTACATTACTTTTCATTTTAGTGAAGCATGAAACAAGAGGCCCAGAGTTCTTAAAGTCACCTGTGTACCATCGCTATTAGTATCATTTTTGCAAACTAAGCTTCCTATTAAAATCTAAACCTACTTTTAAACTCCTTTGCCTGTTTTCCCGCTTTTATTATTTGTTGTTTAAAAAGCATTCAATACAGAAAATGTGGTAAGGAAGGCAAGATTCGGAGAAATTTCAGATAATGTACATGTACCTTAGCTCCAGGGGCCATAAATTGCAAACTTTTGGTAATACAAGACCTGTAGGTCTTTAAAAGTTTATCTTGAATGATATTCACATTTCACTAATAATGCACACAAAATACATACAGCTCATTTCTACGAATAGTTTATGGAAAATTCATGTGAAGGTGAATGATATTACAGTAAGTGCGGTGGTCGATACCGCTGCAGAGATCAACACCGTAGCACAGAACGTAGCACATGCTAAGATGTCTCCGCAGTCTGAAATTATATCTAGCAAAGATGTAAATGTAGCTGCGGGGGCGTGTACATCTATGACGGTTGGTGATTGAGCTTGTTTAATCGACATGCCAGACCATGGACACCTAATTGTGAAAGGACGGCGAGACCAAGTGTAATGGACCTCACACATTGTGTTTTCTGATAATTTAGATTCTGTGTAAACTCTCAATTGTAATGTGAATGATCAACTGTTTAAGAAAATGCAGTAGCAATATTGCCAGAATTGTAAATTAAAGTGAATAATTTGTTGTATATTTTTGTGTACATCTCAATGTAAATGGCTTTGGTGGATAGGTATAGGGACATTTCCAGATGAGGTGGATGTGGTAATGTATTTAGGGGGTGAAATTAAATATTTATTGGGATCCGGATAATTCTTTACTGTGTTTTCCTTTGGCCAGGCCATAGTCAGTTGCAGGTTTACTGTCTTGACTTGAAGTATTTTGTAGTTTATTAGCTTTTTCATGTTTTTCAAATTTGTTAAGGTGGTATGGGACATCTTGACGTTATTAATATAAATTACAGTTTTATTTATAATTGAATTACTGTCACCGGTTTAGAATTTTAACGAATTACAGACTCGAAGGGAACCCTCTGACCCAGTGCGCTATCTGTGTTTTGTTTTAGGAAAACAATTGTTTAAAAAATTACACTTTATTTTATTGTTTAATTCGATAAACCGTATGTCACAATATGGAAATGTCCCATACCACCTTAATATACGTTATTACCTCAGTGATTTGTATTGTTGAGTTCTTCAGTAGCAACATCACATTAAGTGTTTGAAGTTGTACAATTTTAGGCGTATGTTTTACTCTCTCTCTAAACTTGGCAAAGCAACACAGAGAGAGAGAGAGAGAGAGAGAGAGAGAGATCTGCATATAGTTTAAGGTGGAGTTTAAGTTTAATGTGTGAGCATTAAAAAAAAAACAAAAAAGTACCGCTTTCATTTTTAACATTTATTGAATTATAATAAAAAATGATCGAGGGTTTTTAGTCGTTAGAAATTTTAAAAAAAGCATAATTATGCTCAAACAAACAATATTAAAAATATATAGGAGGTTTATAAAAAAAACCCATTTTTTACAAAACACACTATGAGGAAATTAACAAATTAAACAAAATTAAGAACTAATTTGAAAAAAAAAACTATTCCAAGGTCGATAAATGTGTTTAAAGGTTATTGCAAAGGTAAAACATTACAAATTGATCAATAGTTTTATTAAGAGAACATTTCAAAGTCAAACCACTAAATGAAAATTAGATTTAATACTTTTTAGCTTGAAACAAGAACATTTTCTCGTATTTAGTGTAAAAATTAAATTTCATTAAATTGCTGAACCCATTAAACGAAAATAGTTAAACTTCAAGACACCCTGTATTATGAGTTCAATTTTAGCCGTTTTTGGCAAAGCACTACGTGAGAAAACATTTTAGAGCATTATGGGACGTAGACCAAAAAAGAGTATTGATGAATCTGTAGATTTGTCTCGTTCTTTTCCCGAGTACAATGGTTCTTAGAGCTCGCTTCGATCGCTAGGAGAGGTGTAGACAGAGTGACATAGATTCCATCATTTAATAAATTTGTGTACGAATAATTCTAACGTTTCAGTCAAAGTAACAGAGACATTAAGAAAATCGTAAGCGAACAAAGTCCCAAAAAGTAAAGAAATTCATAATTATGCAGTGTTAAAACATTGGAAATTGAACGTGATTGCTAAATGGGATATTAAACATTATAATATTGTCCAATGTAGTTCAAATGTTATGTTTTCTAATTTTTTAAAAATAATTCCCTGATACATATATACAGATTCGTACATGTATATATTCGGTCTGTTTTAACCTGAAGTTTGTAAGTTAAATGATCTATGATCACGCGTTCAACCACTCGTTAAAAGCTCTTTAACCCTTTCTGTATTTGAATGAGGATAGTCTAACAAATTTAAATTTTTTGATCATGAAATTGAATGGTATATTTTCAGTGTTATCTTTCAGATAATTGCAGGACCTGAAATTGTTTTTTGGTGGGTGTGTCCTCTAAGAGTTTTAAATATCACCATGACCCTCCTAAACTTCTTAGAGTCGGTCATAATGTGATGGTCCACTGACATAACCCAATTCTTGATAGCCACCGTTTTCCCCTACTGTATCGTACATTCCCGGGCGTTCATTGGAAGCAGATTTATCATTCTTCGTCTTCTGTTTCTTCTCTCGTGTTTTACATACTCTTTGCCTCAAAATCCTTTGAAAGTAAAAGAGATACTTCAATATTTTTAGCAACACCAGGTGCATTTATTTGCTGAACAATTAATCGAAAAAGAGACCATAGCATACAGGTGCATTGCTACATTTAATATGTAAGGAACCTTAAAAAAGACTATGAAATCTTACCATATAATGCTGCATCCATGGATAAAGAGACTTATACAGAGAAATGCAATCACAGTTTTGATGATAGATATATTCCTTGAATTTCGATCTTCTAATTCCTCTACTTTGAAAACAAGTATTCATGAATAATAATGTTAATTTTCAAAGAGCTGTTATGCAAGAGGATTACAACAAATTTAACTTTTTTAGCTGAACAGCCTAGTTAAGGGGGGTTACTCGTTGTGTTGTTGATGCAGCTCGGGTGGTTAACGAGTCGACGGTATATTACTCTTAATTGTAGATTTTGTTTATTGAAATAACAGCATTTATCTTTTAAGGTAGAATAAAACGTCATCACATAATGGCTGACCTCAGATCAAAGCGTCTTTTCGTTTTACTAAAATGTTTTATCGACGGCAACATGTAAATACACCGTAGCTGAGTTGACAGAGTTTTGGGCTTATGCCCGTATATAGCGAGATCGAATCGGACAGGGGCTTTTGTTGTTACTGTAAATTGAATCCTTTAGATATTCATTTGTTATCCCCCAAACTGCAAATGCTACGCTTATTTGATTTATGTACATTTTATTCATCATTATATATATCATTATCAAATAATTTACTGTTAAGAACAAGTGCAATGAGCAATAGAGAATGGGCCCTTTTTCAGTGCCATTTTTAGGCAGGAAATATCAACAAATTGCTTTTTTCTCGTAATAGTTAAGCACTGATGAATAATTCTGATTTACATGCACGCTCAAATTTACCAAAATCAGCATACAGTTTAAAAAATTGAAGATTTTTAAATGCCTAATCTAAACCGAACCTACTTGAATTGTGTCTATTTAAATCAGACGGAGGAGACCTTTAAATCAACATAGCTTTGTTGGTGGATCGATTGGCGCGTTAGCTGATTTATACTTTATGCATTATTTTACGTCTGAAAAAAAATCGAATAAAGCTTTGAAGTTGCATATTACCATAGTGACCAAACAAACATTCCTGACCATACAAAGATGATTGAAAGCGATTTAAAACGTGTCAATGTTTTACACTATACAGTGAGCACATTTGACAAACGTTTACCTGGATAGAACCCACGTGATTGTTCGAAATAATTTATTTCATGTGTGGGTTCAAACATGGGTCACGCAGGTAATAGTTTTCGCTTGCTATAGGAAAAACCTTAAAATTTTCATCCTTTTTTATTTTTTAGGCACCAGCCTAATGAAGAACAAACTTCTTACTTTCACAGGAGTTTTTTTAATGTACAATGTGTATTTTGTCTTTTTCCATAAGTTTGTACTCGGTTAGGCTGACAGTAAACAAAGACTTTGAAATGAATGCCCGTCCTCAATTTACTATACAAAAACACGAATGTCTGCTGATCCTTACTATGTTGTAAAGCTTCTTGTTTTTTATATACAATAAATTCAGCGCTAGAACTTGCTTATTCTTGTGGAATAGATATCAATAGATAATATAAGGTAAAAAATATGCTTGATTTGAATCTTCATTTTTTTCACTTTTTACCGGGGCCCATAAGTGCACTCGTCCTTTGAATGATTTTTTCCAGGTGTGTTATTCCATCTTAAATGCATCAATGCAATAAATATCTTCCCTTTTATCATTAAAAGGCACTGCGTATATTAGAAAAGAAATTCAAACGGAAGTAAATTGCGTATATTATAAAGAAAATTCAAACGGAAAAATTAAAGTGTATTAGATTTGTGTTCAAAGGAAAACAGATGTCATTATTATAAAAAAAAGCTTTTATTTGTACTTTAGAGCATGATGGCAACCTTTGAAAGAACAGTTGTTACATACTTGACCATAAAAAGTTTAATCAGTCGCTGTATGATCATTTTTTATGAAATCAAGGAAAACATTATGAAAATGTTTTTTGGTTTTTTTTTATGTGCGGCCATTTTATATATTTGGAGATAAGAATGTAAACATATCTTAAAAGGCTTGTGTCTGCCCGAAACTGACCAAAACTGTTGCCAAATGATACAAAGCTTTTTATATCGCTCAAAAAAGCTATCAAATAGCGCAGCTACATGTACAGACTGACTTTGAGGCTTTCGTAATCTGAAAAGTATGAAAGAGGTTCATTGATGTTCTCTCTACAACCATTTGTTTAACAATTTTGAATATTGCACATTAAATTGTAACTTTGCTTCAAAATAGGGTACCCTATTTTTATGAGTCGACATTGAATCTATTTTAAGAACAAGGAAAATCCAGTCTATACTTGGAAGTCCTGTGTCTATGAAGACACATTAACGTTACATTGTTATGTTTTTTACAATGTAAATCCAAACAGTTCGTTCAGTTCTATAGTGTAAATTTAATTAAAGTCTTTTTTAGAAGTGGGGTTGGGGTACAAAAAAGTGATTGTCTTAAATTTAAAAAAAGAGTATGCATTATTTTTTAAGAATAAAAATCTTCAATGTACATTACGTCCATAGAAACAGACAAATATGTTTTGTGGGACTTGATAATTCTGTATGCCAATTTTAAAAATAGGATATTCTACCTGGAGGCAAAGTTACAATTAAATAAACAAACTTTGACCTTATCCTCAACAAATAGTTGTAGAGAGGACACCAGTGAACACCCTTGATATTATTGTCAGATTTTTAAATCTTTTTAGATTGACAACTGTTCTTAGAGATTAAAAGGCATTTTAGTGTTCTTGTATGCATACGTTTTAAACAAAATGACATGTAGAACTTTACATATGTATTGCTTTTGTGTCTATTGGTAGCATTTTTGACAATTTCGGGCAAAAAAAAAAACCAGTTCAAGAAATGTTTACATTTTTATCTTATAATGTACAAGATGACCACACTTTTCCTTTAAAAACAATATTTCAAATACGTACATTTAGATGAGTTGTATTGGCATTTATCGAATATGTAGCATGACTCGTTACAGAAACCTCCACATCTTCCAACGACACAGCTGTTGCATGTTCCCGAAGACTTGGCACACCCATTCACACAGCCTTTGTTGCATGTTCTTTCACACAATTCCCCAAATCTTCCAACTGGACAATGTTCGCTACAATTCCCCATTTCCCTGTCACAGCCCTGTGGACACCTCCTGCATTCACTGTTGCACATGTCTCCGTAGAATCCTGTTTTGCACCCATATGTGCAGACCCCCGTCTCATTGGTACATGCGCTTTGTACACAATTAACACTGCATGATTGGGAACAGTTAGATCCGTAATGTGTGGAAATGCATTCTGAAATCATTGTGTGATTTTTATATGAAAAAACCCGAAAATATTATAACCAAATTAAATGAAAATATGTGTTTCACCACCATTCTGATTTAATATCGAAAATACAAAAGCATGACAACAATAATACGGTACACTATTGTACATACTACTGTATACCGGGTTATTTACGCCCTTCTATTCTTGCGAACAGTTTTGCCCCGTCGTATATTCGCCAAGACACAGTTGTCTTTAAAGAGATATCGTTTGAAACTTGTAATTCGCCCAGTTTTAAATTCGCCCACTAACAAGAATGGCAAAAAGTGCGAAAATAAGACGGGGCGAATATTTATTTGTATACAGTAAAAGAATATTAACTTAATTGCCAAGAAAAGAGTGATCATCCTAAAATAATTACTTCAGCGTTTTTTTATTCTTTATCGACATTACCGACAAGTCCATTTTATATATTATACTTACGATCACATTGATTTCCCGCCCAATTTTGTGAACAGCCTATAGAGCAGGTGCCATTTTGGTAGCAACGGTTTTCAAGACATTGGGAACTGCAACGTCTCTCACATGTATCACCATATCGTCCCTGTATACATCCGTATATACATTTACCAACACTTTGGTTACAAGCTTGTCGAAAACAAGTCGATGAACATTCTAATATACAAGCAGTCCCCCAATACCCCTCATTACACCCTTCAGTACAGTTCTGTGATTCATCGCATGTATTGTTTTTGCAGTTCAAACTACATCCCTGAAATCCTGAAAACAAGAAGTTTGCAATAGTTAATCAAATTGCGTGTTTAATTTTCATTATGTAAATGAGTTAGTTTGTAAACGGTCATATTTGTTTTATTAAAATATTATTACGAAAAAATGTAATGAATTAACAAATGGCATACTTGTGGTTTCATCAATATTCGTTGTAAACCAATTTTTGTGGATTACATTTAAGTTGATCCACGAAATATAATGTTCATCGAATTGCAGTTTCTATTAAGATTTTGTATTAATTTGATCAGGGGCCACAAATTTACGTATCCTTGAAAACGTGATTTTCACTTTATCCAAGAAAATTGATACCCTTGAATATTAATGAAACCTCATTAAAAAAAAAATAAAACCAAATCGAATAGCTATCATTCAACTTGTGTAAATAAGTGTTCTTTGAAAATGCTTTATGACTTCATTGAATATAGTATTTCTTTATAAAAAAAATGTTCCAATATTATTACTGTAGTTAACGTACAAGTTTGTGAAGTATGTTAATCATTATTATTGTTGCTATCGGTTGTATTTATTTCCTCGCTTAAGCGACTTATATCATTCACACAAGACTCTAAGCCGGACATTGTTGTTACACTTACATTTCCTTCTTACCAAGGCCTACAGTGGTGATAATATAAGCGTAAGAAGGACACTATACAACGCATTATAATGATTTTGTTAATATCAATTTGTTAATTTGTTTTTACCCAATTTTAAAGACCTTCTTATTTACAATATTTCTAAAACATTTTGTCTATTAATTTTTTTTATGTACGAAACACGCAGGAAATGACTATTATCAATGAAATCAGACAGGTAATGTATTTAAATTTATAAGTTTTAATTAGGGGTTTCATACAACACACATTTTTTGATCTTAAATTATATGATAATGTTTCGCTGAAATAACCAAAAACTAAAGAAAGCAATACAATACCGTAGTAAAACTGAAAACTGTAAAGTCCAGCGAGTAAAGTACAAAATGCAGTCTTCATTTTGGAACAGGAAGTTTATTTGAAATTCATACTAAGTCATACGTATTATATGCTCAGTCGAAGGTACAAATTATGAGTATCAATGTAAACAAATAATACTTATATGAACATATTTTCTCTTAGATTCTTAATTTAAGCGAAATGCTTGAATAGCCAAGTGTATTGACATAGTCTAGGTTAGTTAGTTAGTTAGTTCATTAACATACACATTTACACGTCCCTGGAACGTTCTACTTTCCTACTTGAACGATGAGCGAACGCAGAGCGCAAAAGGAGCGCAAAGTGAACGGTGAACAATATATGAACGCTTTGTTCGGAATGCCTCGGGGGTTATCCTTATATTGTATTTCGTCGGTAATCAGGAAAAATATCAAATGAACTAAATGTACAGTGATGCTTTCGTGAAAGTTGTTAAAACAATCCTATCTTATCCAATATCCCACAAATAATATGTATCCTATTGTATTTTATTCAATACCAATTATGTTAAGGAATAACAGTTAAAAAAAAACAACCTTAAGACAGTAATAACATTTTCAACGAATAACCCAGTGATGTCATAATAAAAATGTATTAAAAACATAAAACCGATAATCTTTAGGGCGAGGTAACTTAAATACCTGTGCATCAGAAATATTTAATCGTACGCGGAGCGTACACAATTACGTAAATAAACAAATTAGCGATTATATTTTGTTTTCATTAGATATATGTATTATGACAAAAAAAGAGATTACCAACTTTTATTTATTGTTTAAACACACATTTACATCAATATGTCCCCTAACCATATAGTAATTAAAAGAATTTAACAGTAATCGACTGAAATGATCGGCGAAATATTTTAACATAAATGGTAAATGAAAATGGGTGATGAGTACCGAGAGCCACTATGAAGTCGCAAACGCCTGACTCTTTGATCACAGGTTCTTGAAGGTAAAGAGAGGGTAATTGCTTATGCTAGTTAAGTTCTATCAAAGTCGGAAAGACAACATTGCAAGACAAGAAAAGAACTCCTGGCTGTGGTGTATTTTACAAAGTATCTTAAGCATTACATCAATGGGAGGAAATTCATTCATTCTGCAGACAGATCATAGCTTATTAAGATGGCTAACTACTTTCAAGAATCCCAAAGGTCAATTAGCTCGGTGGCTTGAAGTGTTGTCTACCTTCGATATGGAAATACAACACAGACCAGGAAAGCAACATCTGAACGCAGACGCTTCAAGTCGTCTACCCTCTAGGCAATGCAGCTATGATATTGATGTTGCCAAAGAGCCGCACGTTCAAAGGGCAAAAGCAGATGGTAAAGATTTCGCGTTTGACGAACCTTACATAAAGAAAATTCAAGATAAAGAGCTTAAATTAGTCAACGAATGGATGGGCAAGGAAAAGAAGCCAAAGATTCGCGAGATAGCTAGTCAAAGCGTATTTTTACGCTCCTTATGGTCACAGTTAGACATACTTACTATAGAGAACAATTTTGTTTGCAGTCGAGTAAAAGACACGGACACAAGGTTAGATATTTTATAAGTTGTTGTACCTATTTCGGAAAGGAAGTGCATCTTCCTGGATTGTCATGACAAAAGACCAACGGGTCACTTGGGGATAAATAAAACGATAGCTAGGATACGGAGTAAGTTTTATTGGCCTGGCCTTAACAAGGATGTTCGAAGATTCGTGAATGGATGTGAGGTTTGTGGGAAAAGAAAACCTTCGTTCGCTGGACAGAGAGCGCCGATGCAGATTGTGCAGAGTGGGTTTCCAATGGATAAGTTAGCAACGGAAATAATGGGTGAATTGCCCGTGACAGATTTAGGAATTAAGTATATTCCCGTTGTATCCGATTATTTTACTCGACTGAATGCTTTGCTATGCCGAACATGGAGGCCAAAACAGTGGCCCAGATAATAGTGGAGGAGGTTATGGTAAGATTGGGGGTACCATACACTATCCATTCGGACCAAGGGCGTCAGTACGAGAGTGAACTGTTTAAGGAGGTATGCAACATGTTGCAAGTAGAGAAAACTCATTCTACACCTATTCATCCACAATCCGATGGTATGGTGTAACGGTTTAACAGAACTCTGGTGGCCATGTTGAGTTTATGTGTAAACCAAAACCACACCGATTGGGACAAGCAGTTACATTGTACCATCATCATGATGGCGTGCAGATTGGCGGAACACTATACTACTGGGTTCAGTCCAAATTATCTTATGCTCGGTAGAGAAGCAACGACCCCGTTAGATCTCGTATACGAAATGGAAGTGCAACAAAAACCTATTCTACAAAATCGTGGTTGCTCCAAGAAAGACTAGAGCAAGCTCACCGCATCGTACGAGAAAACACTAAAGGGGAAATGTTGCGACAGAAGCGTCAACGCGACAGAAAGTTAAAGTGGCAGATATTTTCCCCCGGAGATAAAGTTTACGTCTATTTTCCGCAAAGAGAATTAGGTACATCGCCAAAACTAACAAGCTTTTGGCAGAGTCTGTTATCGGTCCTCGAAAAGTGTTCGGAATGCACGAACAAAGTTTCGTGTGGAAGCAAAGGTTCTCTTTAAGTGATACATGTTGATAGAATGAGGTTGGTTAAGTCTCAGGTTTTGACTAATGAAGAGGAGGTTCCTAAGTTAGAGTCAAATTTCGATGAAAGAGAATCTGGTGATCTGATAGATGATGAAAATGATAACAAGTTGGGTTTAGTTAATATTGAAGCTGAACAAGAGTTACCGCAAAAATCTGTCAGAAACAGACGCGCTCCTGCTTATTTGTCAGACTATGTGTTAGATTTCGATTAATTTTGAATTGTTGTTTAATATGCATGTCAGTTAAGAGTATTCATTTCTCGGACAAGTAAATATATCAAATTGGTTTTTGTATCCTTTCAGAATCAAACCCATGGCTAATACCAAGTTAACTAACGCGAAGCAACAGGAAGGATGTCCTTTCTGTGACAAGCCAGTAAACGCGCCTTGGCAAGTTCATGGTATCTTATGTTCGGGCCAGAAACACAAATGTCTGACGTGTGGAGCTCGCTTTAAGAAGAACAGCTATCTTCTGAAACACATGAAGAGACACGCTCAACCAGCTTCAGTAAAGCCACTGGCAAAGAAGCAGAAGTTAAGCCCCTCTCAGTCTGTAGAGAAAGCTCCAGAAAGGATCGAATCCATACTCACTACACCAGGTTTAGAAAATGACAGCCCAAGTGAATGGGAAATGCAAGACCCTGGCAACCTGGAAGAAGTTCTATTGGGATCTTGTAGTGGGATATATGAAGAGGAAGAGTCAATGGCAAAGGATGAAGACAATGATCTAGAAATCGGAAGAATAGTGAGGAAGAAAACTCTTGTTCACTGGACGCAGATCCGAAGAAACCAATCAAAATCAGAAGTTTCGTAACGAAAGTAGCAATCTGGAGCCATCTACAAGGGATGTATCCCGGCAAGCAGACTAAAATGAGTGATGAGTACCGAGAGACACTCTGAAGTCGCAAACGCCCGACTCTTTGATGTTCCAAGTATCTCATATTTTGTCTTCGTGAGCGTTGCTTGTTAGATTCAGCCGGTAGACATTTGCTGTCAGAAAAAGGGTGCTTCGTGGGGTCGGTTTGAAGTGACCGATAGAAGCGACGAGTTGTTTGAAGCGACCGATAAAAGCGACGGGTCACGTCGGAGCGACGCATAGAGTTCGGCTAGAGCCCATACATTTAAATATTTATATTAAATTGAGTTTTGAATCAATAAACCTAGGGAAGCGACAAGGAAAATCATTATACATCTTAAACAGTTATCATAAAAATCAAACACCCTTGCAAGCTATCTGAGGGGACCCGTAATATATATTAGCGTGTTTAGGCAGACACGTTTCAATATGTAAAGTTAACACGATTCGGAAAATTACAATTACTTAATAAATCATTTTAAAAGCATTGCATTTATTGATAGATTGTTTGTTTTTATTGTTGATCTATATTTATATATACATATTTAGCTTTGAATTCTTAAATTGATCGTTCAGTTTATTGCCGTTCATAGATACGTTTGTGATCGGAAATCGAACAGGTCTAGGCAACCTCATTTTTAGGAGGATAGCTCAATTTCAAGATGGCTGCCAATTTTTACCAGAGATGGAAAATCACTTTGCATTGTGGGTGAAATTATCGTCCGTATTTTGGGGATAGCATGTGTATATTTCAAAGGCTTCGTGCATATCTTTCATGAAAAACTGCAAGCACCAGACCACATGGAAATTAAAGTTAAGGAAATAAACTAATGATTGTTTGCGGCGTTTTGAAATTCCATGTATAGTATTATCACAATATCCTTTGAAAGTGTGTACTTCCTGTGTTCAGTTTTACAAACGACATTGACTATTTACATCTGTACATTTAATAAAAATAGCAAAATAATGATGTTTATTCCTCATCCAAACATAAATGAGTTCATGCACGTTTATATTCTCATAATGGATATCTTGATCTGCTATATTGTACATGTACAAAGTAAATGTTTGCATATACTGTAGGAACTTTGTAGCTCTTATTCTGATTAATTTACAGCTTATTTAGTATCATTTAAATTAAATCACTTCACACAAAAATACATTGTTTTTATTAATCAAAATGATACCATTTATAGATACCAATTATACTGAATATTGAAAAAAAAATGTGAGTCTTCGCATAAAATATTTTTCTTTAAATTAGCCCTTCAGTTATTTAAACTTATTTATTAAATATTATCAATAGATATAATAATTGATAGCTAAATAAGGTGATATTTTAATTGTCTAATAATTATTTTTTATTCATAATTAACTCCCTTTGTAAAAATAGAGTTAATTGCCTTTCATCTGAAAAGATCCACTCGGGGCGCAAGCATCTATCCTCCAATTTTGGAGGATAAAATCTATCCTCCAAAAACGGTGGTTGCCTAGACCTGTCGAAGGAATTATATGAATCGTGAAAAGTATACAAATACAACGCCCGTTTCTTATTAGTCCCCTACCAGTTTTCACCGGAGGGGACTATAGCTTTCCTCTGCGTCCGTCTGTCCGTCCGTCTGTCTGTCCACCTGTCTGTCTGACTGGATGTCCCACTTCAGTTTTCCACACTTTTTTTCTTTATGCGTTTGAGGAATAATATGAAATTTGCTGAACAGCTTCAAAATGTCAAACTACAGATCAAGTTTACACTTTTGTAACGTCTAGTTGACATATTTTCGAGAAAATTAATTTTTTTATATTTCAATTTTTTAATGTTCGGGTTCGTTATCGGGCTCGTTGTGTATCAAATAAACGAGGAAAGAATGTTGTCAGTAATGATATCGTGCATTACTTGCGCCATTTCTTTTATTTTTTATAACAATTTTCATGACGTCATTTCTACATTATGACGTCACTGTGAAGATTATCTTTTACTTACTTATTTTTAATATGATTTCAGTTATATTTCAACCTTATTTGTAAAGTTCTTCACAAAACTAAGATTTTAAGGGCAAAAAACTACATTATACCGCATGTAGTCCTTTAAAGATAAGATGTACTAAAGACCTATGCACTTGTTTGAAATTAAAAAGGAAAAGTTTTTTCCAATCCTACAACAACATAAAATAAGACCACATACATGTATATATAACATCAATTTCGGCTTAGATTTTTCACCTCTGTCAGCTCCTCTAAATATCCAGCCATACAGATGGGTTTTTTTTAATTTTCATTTTAAAAAATGTGATAAAAGTCATTTAAAAAAAACGGACACACTGAAAGTATATACAACAATAAACAAACAAAAAAAATATGGTTCAACATATTAACTTTGTTTAATATTGATATGTAAATTGTTTATTCCTGCGCTTGCCTGGGATATCATCTAGTCAATTTTAAGAAAAAGATATATTTTGACAACATGTATGTTTAGTATCATTGAAATAGAGGTTTCATTTAAAAAACATATCGATATTTACACATCAAAAGTGAATATCATCATATACATGTTACATTTGTCAGATTATCTATAAGATTTACTACTTATGCATGTAATATTATCATTTAATTGCATCCACATGCGTTCTATTTCCCCAGCTGAATAAGGGTGCCCTGTTATTAAGTTCCTGAAGTATCCCCCACACGGTTCTTTAATTCTGGTAACGCAGCTAAAGCTCGGATGTCCAACTGCTAGAGCATTTATATATTCTCTACACATTCCATTTATGTACACATCCTCCAGAAAAATGGATGACACGTTGTTCGTAGCCAAATAAAGTTTACCGAGGATATCACCGGATATTACATATGCTGGACCCCCGACGTAAACTGGGAAAATATCTGGATTGTATTCCTCGTTTGAGATGTAATATTTTGAAAGCTTATCTCTGACTACGGGTGCGTTTGTTAGTTTACATCCAATAATCGAATTCACCGGTTTGCTGTTTCTGAGGTAATTTATTAGAAGATTAAAATTCAAAAACACATCGTCGTCTACTTTAAGAATATATTTGGTGTTGGTACAATGAACGGTAAGCCATTGTAATAGAGCAGTTATCTTTTTCACAAGATTTTTATACGTCTCCCTTATATCTAATTCAACAATGTCCATGTATGTTTCTTTCTCCATGGTTAGCGTGTCATTTATTTTTTGGTCAGCCTCTTTTCCGACAAAGAAAAACAACCGTATAGAAGCATCCTGTTTAACAACACTTCCCCATGAGTTCCTGATAGCCATCCTCTCTCTGAAATTTCCTGCTTTACTTGGTACAGCCATTAAGAGGAAAACAGAATGTTCTTTTTTGCCGCAAGCAAGAAGTGACGAAAAGTCATAGTTGTAATTGTCAAACTTCGCATTTGAAATGTTAAGCAAAACATATACACTTGATATTATTCCAGTTATGAAAAATAACGTTTTAATACTTTGTACAAAGGTTAAACTTTTCAATTGCACACGCTCCGTCATGGTCATCTGAGGGTGAAATGAGAAAAAAAAAGACTCAAAGTCAAACTGGTTATAATAAGTATCAAAGATTGCAGTTCAAGAAACTACTTATAAAACAATACGCTTTGCCTATGAAATAGCTACTTAAACATTAAGGATTTATATACATTAACGTTGTGCGGATTTTGAATTAAAAAAAAAATCAAATGATAATCCACCTGTATCTTTTATATTTCACTTAATATCTGATTTCTGATAAATTTTATTTTTTCAACTTATAATTCTTTTAAAATGAAAATTCATTGAGAAGCGAAATCATATGGTTACGCACCTTATTTGCTCTGAATGAATGGGTCCAATTGTTTGTGTGCATCAAATTTAATTTTAACTATTGCTTATTACGGATATAACTGCCACTCGATACATGGCTACGCCGGAAGGAGAACAGGTCGTTAGCATTGGAACAATTGTTCTCACATTAAATGTGGCAATTGCCATATTACAGACGGATATTCGCCCGTCAATTACATGCCCTGTACTATGGTTATGCTAGACTTAAACAAGGACACTGGATACTTGTTTCTCGTTTACTTAAATCTGCTCTCCATTATGGTTAACATCAGAAAACACGATATGTAGATATCACCCGTAAGATATAATCTGTTTATAATAAGACCATGCAACTTTGAATCAATTTTTAGAACTCATCTTAAGGTCAAGTTCTAGTAAATGATTCCAGAGTCTTTTTTATACCCGCACTTTCTAAAGAAAGTTCGGGTATATTGTTGTTACCCTGTTCCGTCCGTCCGTCCGTCCATCTGTCACGTTTTACTTTCTTAAACTGCTCTTACATCTTATAAACCAGCAAACTGAACTCTTGGAGTTTGATTGGGGGTGTCATGTTGTTTTGTAAAAAGGTTTCAAAAAGTCTTTGATAGTCCTGGGGGTAAAATAATTGGTAAAAAATGAGGTTTTTTCACAAAAAAACTTCTTCCTCAAACTCCTACATTTTCAACAGTAGACAAGTCATCTCTTGGAATATGTTTTAGGGTATCCTATAGATGCGCAATAAGGTTTCGGAATTTTCAAGTTTGTCCTGGGGGTCATTAAATGGCAGAAAAATGATGATTTTTACCGAAGAAATATGATTTCAAAAACGCCATTTTGCAGTAGCCAAATGATCTTCTAGAATATGATTGGGGGTGTCATATTGAAGTGTGATCAGGTTCCAGATTTTTTTGTTTTACTAAGGGGATCAGTGGGCAACAAAAAATGACGATTTTTTGCAAAAAAAGTATGGTTCCAAGAACCCCTCTTACAAATTTTGGAGTAGCTACGTCATCTCTTAGGATATAATTTGAGCTGTCCTATAGATGTGCAATAAGGTTTTAAAAATTTAAATTTTATTCAGGGAGTCAAATAATAGCAGAAAATTGACGTTTATCACTCAAAAAAAACATAGATCCATGAACTCCTCTTTTGATATTATGGATAGACACATCATATCTTGGGATATGATAGGGACTGTTCTATAGATGTGCAGTAAGGTTTTAAAAATTAAAATTTCATCAAGGGAATCAAATAGTATCAGAAAATTGACGTTAATCACTCCAAAAAAACATAGATCCCAGGGGCCCGTTTCTCAAAAAGGCCTACGTCCAGGCGTAAGCTTAGTCCGGACTAAATCAGGGACTAAACCTCAAAACCAGACTAAGTTGCGTTTCACAAAAAGGCGGAAACTTAGTCGGGACTAAATTTGGGTTTAAATCTACGCCTGCTAATGGGTGGGCCTAAGTCCTTAGTCTGTGCACAAAAATGGCGAATGTTTTGTTTCTAAGGCAAAATATACAGAGAATTTTATTTTTTGGTTTGTTGTTTGTGTTATTAAAGAAAACATTCACATTCATTTTAATATTTGTACATGTACGTATAACTTAAAGAAAACCTATTGTTCGATAACTGTTTCTATTTCCAAATAAATTAAGATTAAATCAATTTGATAAATACTGGGCTCACCTTATTCAACGTATGTAATATACATTACTACTCGTAATGAAATTTACCTAAAGTGTGAAGAATTGGTATACCCCGATAAATGATATAAACACAATTATAATTAAAGAGATGCTTTATTTTTAAATTAAATATGTATTCCCCAACAAGATAGATGTACATGTATATAAGTACGAATAGATTATTGATTTTTTAATCAATACTCAGTAAGCATGAACTAGAATTTAATGTTTCTAATCAAATTTGAACCTGTAAGACGAAACTGATTTCAAAATTATGAATAGGAGCAACTCAAAACGTTTACATTTGTAATTTCTCCTTGTGTGTGGTTGTTTGTTCTTTACCTATACATGTATTACTGAAAACTTTACAACACGTATGCATTCTCATTTTCATTTTTTTTTACCCCTAGTATCTTTACAAAACAGTATGAAAGCTACATGTATTTTGGAATGTTTATGAACTCGCATTTAGATACAATCAATTTTTGTTTGTTAAAATATTACTTAAAAATATGTTTTAGAAGCGTGCAGAGTGTGCATCAATTTTAGATCTGTTGACAAGCGTTTGTCAAGGTTATCGAATATTATAAAATTTCACATGCACACCTTGAATTTTTGGAAATCAAATTCATTAATCTTATTAATTCTAGGAAGAAGTAATCAATTGCGTTCATATTTAACAACATTTGTGGCCGGGGTAATTCTTTTTAAATAGGTATGGGGCACATGTACTATCGATGATCTTCGTGCATATTCATATGCATTGTTTATTTGTACTCATTTAACTGAATTGATCTTTAATTACTTGAATTTATGATAGTTTTGTTTCATCATATTTAAGATGTACGTATATCAAGGGATTTTTGTTTATTTCGAAGTTGTCAACTTGCAATACAAAAGCGTTGTTTTAGCAGTTTTACAACAGTGTGCATTATTTACAAATTCAACTAGCCTGGATTTTTGCATACTTATTATATAAATAATTGTATACATCCCCTCCCATATAACCCAAAGCAAATAAGGAAAAAGTAAAACTCACATGCGCTTGTTAAAACTGCAAAGATGCAAAATGTCTTATCCGGAAGGGGATAGGGGATTTTTGTATGCCTTTGTAAGGGTGTTCTTAGATAACTGCTTTTATATCTTTATTTTAATCAAGATACTGTATACAGGGTTATTTTGGTCCCGTGTAATTTCCGTCCTTCTACGCTTCAAACAGTTTCACTCTGTCGTGACTTCGCCCAGTCACAGCTGTTACTAAAGTTACTTATTATTAGATATTGAACATCAACATAAACTCGCCCGCTGACAACGAGGGTGAAATGATTGAAAATTAAACAGAGCGATTTATTCCCTGTTTATGGTGTATATTACCCCCCCCCCCCCCCCCCCCCCCACCCCCGGAAAAACCCCCACAACAGCAATCGATCGATTAAACCAAAAACAGGAAAGGGAGTTTGGGGAGAACCCGGCCTCAAATGTTGATAATTCCTGTTTTGTTAACTGTTGACTATTGATATCTTTCAAAACTATTATCATCTGAATCGCAGAAAATCAAGAATAGTTTCCATGTCATTGTCTACTTTCTTTTAATATTGGAACAGAGAATGGAAGTTATTTATACATGTAGATATTTTCGATTTCAGTTGGTTGCTGTTATATTCATGGTCATATTATTTTCTATAAATAATATAGTGAATTGGTAAAAAAGAATCAAGCCTTATCCCAGCATCTGAAAATGTCTAAAAATATACGGTGTCTATGAAGCATACTTTTCATTCTGCAGACGTATTGGGACATATCCACTGTACCTTGTCCCTGTATTCTATAAATATTTGAAGTTTACACGAACATTGAAGTTAATTTCTCTGTTTTGTTTCGTTCAATTAATATGTAAGTTTGTGCCTCAATATCATCTACAATGCATTTAATTGTCAAATATTTGGTTTCTGAAACCTCTTATATATGCCGCTTTCAAATCAACTGTTTTTCTCTAAAATTTCATTATGTTAAGAAAAGTATCTATAGGCATTTGTTCTACTTTTATTAATATAAAATGTCATGAACAGCTTGAACTATGCACATTCAGTGGTAAAGTATAACATGCGTACTTTCGGGTACTACATGTACTATGAATTGAAGAATTGATCCACCACATATAATCATAGCCTCAAAGCAAAACAAAATACGATATGCGCATGCTTAGTACTCAGCGGAGATGTCTAAGTCTTTCGACATTTAAACCCTAACTTACGCCTCTTTCAGAAACGCAACTTAGACCCGACTAAATATTGGCGTAACTTTGTTAGTCGGACTAACTTAGGCCCAGATTTACGCCTTTTTGAGAAACGGACCCCAGAACTCCTCTTATGATTTAATGGATAGACACATCATATCCTAGGTAATGATACGGACTGTTCTATAGATGTGCAGTAAGGTTTCAAAAATTTAAATTTCATCCAGGGAGTCAAATAGTAGCAGAAAATTGACGTTTATCACTCAAAAAAACATAGATCCAAGAACTCCTCTTATGATTTAATGGATAGACACATTATATCTTGGGATATTATAGGAACTGTTCTAGACATGTGCATTACGGTTTTGAAAAATTTAATTTAACCCGAGGCCCATTACCTATATACCGTTTGATGCCCTATAAGGATCAAGAATATATACGGTTAAGAGGTGGGGATCTCAACCGTTTTCGATATATTCGTGCACTTCCTGTTCGAAGGAGGTCACGACCACCCCCAAGGCCATGTTTACATACCGTTTGATGCATCTTGACACAAGGAAAAAGAATATATATGGTTTAAGGGTAGGGATCTCAACTGTTTTGAAGATATTAAAGGACTTGCTATTTGAGGGGGGTCAGGACCACCAACAGAGCCCGTAATCTACATAACATTTGATGTCCCTTGATATTAGGAACAAGAATATATATGGTTTGGGAGTCATGATTATAACATTTTCTGAGATATATAGTCATGTCCAATTCCTGGGGGGTGGGGATGACCCCAAGGTTCAGATCTCAAAAACCCTATGTATTGCCAGTCAACATATGATTATGAAAAACCTATATTATTATCTTTGTCCGTTTTCAAGTTACAATTTACAATAGAGTCTATGATTCTTCCAGTATGGTTCAATGTTAGACCCACACCCTTTTGCCCCCCCCCCCCCCCCCCGAAAAGTAGTTGTCAAACCCCAAATGAGAAAAATCAAACTAGGATATGCAGGCCTATTGTATCCTAGAGTTTTGTACAATTCTGTTCAGCCATCTCTGAGAAACAAGTTCAGAGCGGGAAAGAAGAAAAAGAAGTCTTAAAATAATATATCTGTACCGGTAATAATAACCGTACAAAAACAATGAGTCTCAAAATTTCATTTGGGAGACGTAATAATAAAGATTAAATAGAGATAGGATTATCAAACATCAATAATTTAAAGATGATTAACAATTTCTAATCTACGGGGGTCAGGATGACCCTTTAGGGTCATGACTTACATACACTAATGATCTGATGCACAATGACCAAAGGAGGAATAATATTTTTGGATTAAGGTGGGAATCTTAATGGTTTTTATGATATTTGATAATTTCAGGAAGAGCACTTGGGATCATGACCTACATACCATCTGAAATGCCTTGAACAAAGAAACAATACAAATATATGTACCGGGGTACATGATATATTTAAAAACAAAATTTTATACGCATTTGTATTCGCCTACTTTGGGCCATTGTAAAGTCTCCTAAACAAAGCAGTGTCATCATTAGGCTAGGAATTACCCACATGGATCAAACACTACATATATAAAATTCTTTATTATTTCTTGTTCTAGAATGTTAGGGTGTCTCCAAGAGGGCATAGTCTAAATACAATTTGATGCGCAATGACACAAAGAGCAAGAATTAAATTATATGGTTTAGGGATGAAGATCTCAAAAGTTATTAAAATATACAGTGTATCATCATTTCCTATTTCATAAGGTGGAGGGGGGGGGGGGGGCTAAAGACAACACCTGGGGGTCATGTACTTTACATCATTTGATGCATCAAAATAACTTAAGAAGATATTTTGTATTTTCCTGTTTCATGGGGTCAGAACAATCCCATAGGGTCATGGCCTACATTGTATTTGATGCATTATAATACATTAGTAAAGAAAGACCCCTTCCTTCCAATTATTTATAACTCATATAAAAATGATAAGTCTCTACACTTACTTATACATGTAATACACAAATTTAATACAAAATTGTTACAGGATCAATAAGGGGTCAACTCAATAGTGTAAGTCAGACAAATGAAAAAATAACTTTTGCAATTAAAATGACAGAAACTTTACAACTGTAATAGGATATGTGACGATGATAAGCTTATTTAAATATTAAAAGATGATGATACAGTATGCTAGCAAAGGGAGATCACTTATTTAGAAAGTGAAAGTAATACTTATGTACATACTGGTGTCTCATAATATTGTGCTACTATAATACTCACTATACATGTATTATGCTTACCTATATTGGTCAACATTATAATGATAATCCATTTAGAACACAATATGAATCCCTTTAGCTGATCAACACAAAAGAAATGTTTATGCATGTTAACTAATCCTTTTCTGCATATGAAAAACACATACATGTAAATCGAAGAGCTGGGTAAAACTAGTACCCGCAATTGAGACCTGTGTTGTGTACGTAACTTCAAAGATCAGTTATTTGTAACATGCATGTATTTTTATGACCTATTCTTCAAAGCCCCTTGCTTTATTTTATTAGGCAAATAACAGCTTGTAGGTGGTGCAGGACACCTGCATATTGTGATGTATACTTCCTATTGAAACAAACAATAAAGTACAAATATAATATTTTCCAAAAAAAATATTACCTTACATTGAAACGCAATGGGTTTGAGCAATTACATGTCTGTAAGGGCATTGGAGTCTGAGGTGTATTTTTCGTAATTTTACTATTAATATAAACGAATTTTCATTCGGGGGCGGGGGGGGGGGGGGGTGGAAGGGGGGAGGGAGGGAGAGGGTCTGAACCCCTCACTCCCACCCCTTTTCTAAATCCGTGCACACGATTATGTACATGTTGGCACACAGAAGCATATCTAAAGCCGGCAACCGCCGCATAAAGGGGGCATAATTTAAATTTTATATTAATCAACATAGTTAGAGCTAGTGAACAAATTACTGTCATTCCATTTCGATCCGCTTAAATACTTTTATATAAAATATAGTAAAACCGTACCTGTGCTTAGTTATTGAATTATTTTAACACAATCTGACAGTTATTGTGTTTTATAAATCATGATCATCCTCGAAATGATGTACATAACCCTTGTTTAGAGTTTGCGAACTACTTTTCATGAAAATTTGAGAAAAATAATGAAACGCAGAAATTTGGCATTTGCAAACGTAAAACGATGGCATGACCACTTTTTAAATGAGTTTAATTTAAAATAATCCTGTAAGTATAATATTTCAATTTGGATAGAAAATCTACTGCAGATTTTGTTTTTTAAAAACTATAAAATTGTCATGAAAATTACTATTGTAGAAGTGAATTGGGTCCGCCGTCCTGAATTGAAGAGTCGTCGTTTATAACGGACAGCGGTTTTGCTTTTGTTGTAAAATTTTGACCTATAAATGAACCAGGTGGCACTTGACATTTACAGTTTACACGAGGAGTGCAGATAGAGGATGTAATGAATGGCCATATACTCGAAATACACTTAAGAATAGCGTATGAGGTGTATAAAATGAGAACCAAAATGAAACGTGGAAATATACACATTAAAGTTGAATTTCAAAACTTAAGCCATATTATATAAATAAAAACTAATTATCATTATCAAAATTTTATTTTCGTAAGATATGGTAAATGCTAGACTGTGTTTTACAGATTTGCAATTTTATTTTCTTTTTTTTCGTTCAAGAAAATGATTAATTGTACATGTATACAAGATAAATGCATCAACCTAAAATGAGCAGCTTGAAGTTAGAACAACTTGTAATAAGAGAGGAAAGCGAAATAATTAATACCTTGGTCACTTATGACATAGATTTAGATATTTTTACAATTGCATTTGTGAAGGACTCGCAACCTTTAATGAAAATTAAATATATATATATATATATATATATATATATATATATATATATATATATATATATATATATATATATAAATAAATATATTTTCTGCTTTAAAGATTGCCTAGGTATTATACTTTTTATTGGTGAAATCATTTGAGGTTTCATATATGCGTACCACCACATTTTCATGAAAATTCAGAATTTTCTCAAAATTATCACTTTTTGGAAATAAAGTTCTCATAGAGCACAGGTTTGCCCTAATTTTATTTACGTATCAGTTTAAAAAACATATCAAATGGTTTTTAGTTTTTATAATTTTTGTGGAGCAGACCTGTGTTCATATCTAATATAGACATTTTATTAAAAAAAAATTCAGCATATGTGCATATTATTTATAGTTATGTCTATGGGTTGGTTAAAACGAGATATAATTACAACATTCTGACCTTTTAATTGTCAATTGTTTGATAAAAAATGTTTGTCACAGTTTAAATGGTTTTTCAATAGGAAAACATTGTTTACAGTGCGTTTACTGTTATTAGTCATACCCCGTATCAAATGTAAACAGACGACAACTCGATATTTATCATTGCATGCATGATGCAGTTCCTCACCGTCTATATTGACAGATAATTGAAAATGAGAAAAGTATGAGATGATAACACCATGTAAGTATACTCAATATTATCACCAGTTTACTATAGTTCTTCATTAATTGATAACGAGACCGTACGGCGCATCTTATCAAAAAAAAAATATCTTTTTATACAGTCTTCTTGCGGAACTTTACTCGTAATATATGCAACCCTGTTTCCCGGACACAAACACCAAACTATTCATCTTTTTTTTTTATCCACTGTTTGAATTTTCTAGCATCTCCTTCAAAATGAGTTATCTCTAAAAATAAGGGCACTGAGAGTGCGGCTGTTATACCTTGAACTTAAACATATAACATATTTATCATAATCCTGATTTTGGATTGTTGTCGAGATTCATTAGTTTTTACAACCTTAATCATAATATGTTTCAGTTTCTTTTCAGAAGGGTTTTGTTTCACCTGTTCTTGTTCTGAGAATGTTTAACCTGTTTCATGCCATTCCTTTTCTTTACTCTGACCAAACCCCGCCAATTGTTTTTCCAATTTTTTCATTTGATTTTTAAATTCTTTTCTATCATACCCATTTCCAGTTGCCATACACATGTAGGTTACCGAGATATTAAGGAAAAGTTCTTACCTTAACAGTTCCGTTTTTCCTTATTTTAGTACTTCGAATCATCGTGGTCACTGGCATCATCAAAATAATTTATCTCGGCTTTGATTTTTTAAATTTTTAAATGAAACTATATTTGACAATAAAATTTCTTGACTCTGCTACTGTGATCCTTCTGTTGTTATTCTTTGGATTTTTGAAATCGTAAGTCAGTTCATGTTTTACGATATTTATTAAGCGCGCTTGTTGTATATTGGTATAACAATAATCTACAATTTCTTTATAAAATCATACAGTTGTAGCAAAGTTATTATTGACAAACGACACGCACGATTCTAATACACAAACGATCACGCACGATACACGGACGATCACTTATGTCCAACTTACTGAATTTTCACGATACACGAACAAAAACGATAAAACACGCAACCGAACGATTCTATACCATTAAACACGCAAAATCAAAATTTATTTTTAAGATAAGAATTAAGGAAATGTATTGCTTTAATTTGTATTCCTTTATGTTTGTGTTTTATTGAAAAGTGGCATGTACTTTAGTCATGCACTGTTTTATTTTTTACGAGTAAACAATTTTAATAAAAATTCATACACAAATATATAGGATTCACACAAAAATTAATTTTTTTGTCTCCATAACGAATATTCACTTCTATTATAAGTTAAAGAAACTTAAGTGAAAAAAAATGAAGATAATGCATTAACTGCACAAAATTATTTACATACGAGTTGACTGTTTATGTAATCTAATTCCCTTACGTACGATTAAATTATGCGGGATACAGGTAAATTTGTTACCTTGCTCCACAGAATTTCGATTGTTTTCCAATATTTTCATACAGTACATAATTGATTTATTTCTATATATTCTAGATTTTAAAGCGTCTAAATAAATTTTATTTCAAACAAATGTTTATAAAATGTACCAAATAGGAATAAGTATCGTATTCTCATTTGAAGGAAGAACGTTGGGAATAGTCGTTTACTTTTAAACGGGGCATGGGTAAGCTTGACCGCGTTCATTCAAAGTGTCGCTCTTGGTAATATAATTATGTGTCAAGACACAATGGATGATTGATATAGAATTATGCAAAACAAACTCAACCGTTTTATTCTTCCTGGTCATTCCGCTAACACCACGTGTTCAAACTACGTCAGTTGTCCTTTTCGGGCAATGACCTTTCACATTGTTCACTATACGCTTATCTCGTATCAAGTGCACAACAAGCTAATGACTAATTAACGTAAAGCAGAATATAATCATAAAATTATATCTCATATATGGCTATCTGGTTACAGTTAAATTATCTTATTTATGAAGAAAATGTATTATATAAAGTATTCCAGTAATTCATAATTTTGATGTCTTATGTATATTATTTTATTTCTGATTTATGCGAAAGATTAGTTATTTTTACTATGTTTAATACTTGTAGTTAGAAAGTACCATAATCAGAATACCCACAGCTTTAAGCATGTGATTTTGATACCTGGTTCCATCAACAAGTGATCAATGCAAAGATATATTTTTATGTTTAGTATATTTTTTATTATGTATTTATATTAGTATGTTTATTATATGTATCTTGAAATAATGAAATCGACAAAGGAGCTACATTGTAATGTGTATGTCATGTAATTATTAAAACACAAGTTTTATTCTCACTGTTTTAACAAGTGATCTTTCTTCGCCAGCATATTGCAATATATTTTATTTTTTAAAATCATCGTAACCTATCCTCTCGCATTTGTAGAATGTCTGTCATTTTTATTTCAAAAATTATTTTTTTCATTTGACAGACTGACATTATTGAGTTGACCCCATATTGATCCTTTGACATTTGGTATTCAACTTGTGTATTACATTTAATTAAGTGCACAGATTTATCATGTTCATATGGGTTATAAAAGGGAGGGTTTTTTTTAAAATGTTTAATGATGCATGAAATGGTTTAATGTAGGCCATGACCCTATAGTATTGTTCTGATCCCGTAAATAGGATAATACCAACTATCTTGAAAACTATTGAGATCCCCAACACAAAACCGTTATATATATTCTTGTCTCTAATGGAATTATGTTGCATCAAATGGTGTAAAGTACATGACCCCACGGAGTTGTCTTTACCCCCCCCCCCCCTCCACCCCTGAAATAGGAAATGATTATATATTTGATAACTTTTGAGATCCCCATACCATTTTTAATCATGCTCATTGCATGTGTAAAGGTAGGGTGTATATAGTCTTAGCCGCGAAGTAAATTGTCTCGTATGACTTCTACATATTACCCTTCTGGCGAAACCCGTACAATCCACCTCATTTTCAACTCCCTGGGAAGCATACAAACGGAACCGCAAAATTTCAGCGATAATGCTTAATTATCACATAACTAGTTCGTCTCATGTTTCAGGTTCACATTTTAACCCCTGGGTGGAGAGAGTGCACTACGAGAGTAAAGTAACTTGCCCAAGGTTACAATGTTCATTGGGGCTACCGCGTCAAAATCGCTCGACGATATTAAATGCACCAACTCCTCTATTAACTTTTGTTTAAATGAGGTTAATTCTTAGCCTAATGATGACCTTGCTATGTTAAGGAGACTTTACTATTGCCCTGTATACACTGAATATTTTTTTAAATCTTAAAAATTAAAAAGCAGTTTCCAGAATCTTAATGTGCATCTAGAAAAAATATTAACCAAGAAATGATTTAGAATATGCTACTGTACACATGAAAACAAACATTAATTTTAATTTGAATATTAGTTACTGATTCCCAGATAGAGAATAAGACTTCTGATCATATCGCAATAGATCATTTGCAGAAAAAAAATGCATGGATTTTTTTAAAAGTTAAATTTAAAAAAAAGGCAGTTTTATTGATAGTTTAAGAAGGGACGTATGCGCTGATTCAAAAGACTAAGTGGGTGGAAAGTTATTTGAGTTTGCCGGAATGGGGTTGCCGATGAATATTTTTGGCAATTTTATAATTTACTTTAAAGATATTTGATTTTTAGAGGGGGGGGGGGGGCTCCGGATACCCCCTCCCCCCTGTGGATCCACGCATTGGATAAATGTTAATTTCCTGGTACTGTTTGACTACCAGGATTAAATTTAATTTTTTAAAATCTTATTGCTCAACAGTGATCTATAATATCCCGAGATATAATAAGTCTATATTCATTTAATCATAAGAGGAGTTCTTGGATTTACTTTTTTAAAGATTGAAAAACGTTAATTTTGCCACTATTTGACACCCTGGATAAAATTTAAATTTTTAAAACCTTATTGTAGATCTACAGGACAGCCCAAATCATATCGCAAGATATTTTTTACCTACTCCAAAAGTTGTAAGAACCGTACTTTTTTTTGCTATTTAAACCTCAATTTTTGTTGCTTACAGATCCCCGTAATAAAAAAAAATCCTGAAACCTGATCACACTTCAAAATGACTACCCTTATAGTATTCTAGGAGATCATTAAGCTACTGCAAAAAAAGTTAAAGCTTTTAAAACGTTAATTTTTTACAAAACAACGCCGAAATTTCCTCATACTATGCATTGATTTCAACCGATGTAAATTGCTTTTATAGTGATGATTTTAAAACTGGTAATTTATAATTTGTTAATATGCGTGTCAAATGCTAAAACTACTATAAAATCGTTAGCCTACAGTTATCTTCAAAATTAAACAGTCCCTATGTATAATTGTTGTAATTGGGTCAAAAGTTAGGACTTCTACCTCAAAATGCAAATGTCATTGCCATTGTGCAAAGAACATTTTTTTGGCATGTTTGTCAATTTGCTTACATAATTAAGAAACATTTCATCTAAAATATAAAAGGTAGAAAGGTAGAAATGCATGAATTCGATTAACTTTTACAAATTGGAAAATTTTAAAAATTTTGATAAAAAGTATTGCCTTTAAATCTTTGAAATAAGTGTATTTTGCTTTAATTTTATTTCAATAACACTTATGATTTAAGAATTAGGTTTAAAATCTTTGTATATCATCGTTACATCATAAAATAAATCAGGTCTTACAAAATTCTCACTAATTTATGTGGGGAAGGAGTAATAAAGTATAAAATCTTGTTAAAGTTTGGTCCTCAAATGAAACAAGTACTTTTTTGTAATGTTCCCATTTTGAACATTTTACTCTTCAAGTTTCCAAATTCTACGGACCCTGGATTAAGTTTAAAACAGTAGGACTACCCCTGCATGACACCCAAACCAAACTATATGAGTTTAGTTTGCTGGTGTACAAGATTTAAGAGCAGTTTGAGGAAGTAAAACGTGACATACAGACGGACGGACGAACAGAGAGAACAGGATAAAAACAATATACCCGAACTGTCTTTAAAAAGTTCGGGTATAATTAAATAAAAACCAACTTTGTTTTTTAAAAGAAGACGTATTTGGACAACACGTACGTTTAATAGTATTGCAGTAGAGATTCTATCTCCAAACTATCGATATTAACAAATCAAAATTGAATTTCATCATATACTTCTTACATTTTAGATACATTTTGGGATTTACTTGAGCATGTAATATTACATTTAATTGCATCCACATGCGTTCTATTTCCCCCGAAAAATAAGGGTGCCATATAGTTAATTTCCAAAAGTTTCCACCACACTGTTCTTCACCTCTGACAATGCAGCTGGATCCCGGATGTCTAACTGCAACGGCATTTATAAATTCTCTACACATTCCCGTTATTTACACATCCTCAATAAATATAGGTGGCAATTCGTTCGTAGCCAGGAAAAGTTTGCCGAGAATATCACCGGATATGACATATGCTGGGCCGCCACAGTAATCCGGGAAAATATATGGTTTGTATTCCTCTTTTGAAATGTAATATTTTGAACGCTTATTTCTGACCACGGTCCCGTTTATTTTCTTACATCCAATAATCGAATTCACCGGTTTGCTTTTTTTAAGATAATTTATTAAGGCATAATAATGTAAAAATACATCGTCGTCTACTTTAAGAATATATTTGGTGTTGGTACAATGAACGGTAACCCATTGTAATAGACCAGTTATATTGTATACTAGATTTTTATACGTTTCTATTATATCTAATTCAACAATGTCCATGTATGTTTCTTTCTCCATGGCTAGCGTGTCATTTATTTTTTGGTCAGCCTCTTTTCCGACAAAGAAAAACAATCGTAAAGAAGTATCCTGTTTAACAACACTACCCCATGAGTTCCTGATAGCCATTCTCTCTCTAAAATGGCCTGCTTTACTTGGTACAGCCATTAAGAGGAATACAGAGTTTTCATTTTTGCTGCAAGCAAGAGGTGATATATACACTTGATTTTATTCCAATTATGAAAAATAGCCCTTTAATACTGTTCAGAAAGGTTGAACCTTTCTATCGCAAACACGCCGTCATGGTCATCTGAAGGTGAAATTAGGAAGGAGCTGAATGTCCAACTTAATATATTAACTATTAAAGATTCAAATTCAAGAAATTTCTCATAAAACAACACGCTTTGGCTATGGAATCGATATTTCAACATTAAGGTTTAATATATATGATCGTTGTGTGGATTTTGAAAACAGCTGATAATCCACCAATATCTTTTATATTTCATTTATCTGATTTCTGATAAATTTAACTTATTTCAAATTATATAATCATTTTAAGATAAAAATTCATTGAAGCGAAAATATATGATTCCGTACCTTATTTTCCCTTAGTGATTCGGTCAAATTGTTTGTGTCCATTAAACTTGATTTTAATTATTGCTTAATACGGATATAACTGCCACTCGATACATGGCTACACCGGAAAAAGAACGGGTTGTTAGCAAAGGAACAATTGTTCTCACATTAAATGTGGCAATTGCCAAATTACAGACGGATATTCGCCCGTCATTTACATGCCCTGTACTATGGTTATGCTAGTTAAACAAGGACACTGGATACTTCTTACTCGTTTACCTAGTATGTTTAACATCAGAAAAACGATATGTAGCCATCATCAGTGAGATTATAATCTGTTAAAGAATAAGACCACGCAACATGGAAACAATTTATAGATTGTCATCTTATTAGTCCCCTATCGGTTTCACCGGAGGGGACTATAGCTTTCCTCTGGGTCCGTCAGTTCGTCTGTCCGTCCGTCCGTCTGTCTGTCCCACTTCAGTTTTCCACACCTTTTTTCTTTATGCATTTGAGGAATAATATGAAACTTGCTGAACAGCTTCAAAATGTCAAACTACAGATCACGTTTACACTTTTGTAGCGTCTGATTGACATATTTTCGAGAAATATAATTTTTTATATTCCAATTTTTAATGTTCGGGTTCGTTATCGGGTTCCGTGTGTACTGAATAAACGAGGCCAGTATGTAGACAGTAATAATATCGTGCGGTACTTGTACCATTCCTTTTATCATTTCTAACAAACAAATAAATTCTGTAAAATTGTGTCAAACATTGTGTTGTAAATTTAATCGGCAGGGGTTTTTTTTGTATTATTTCAATCGGGTTCGTTGTCGGGTTGGGCTGTTTAACTGTTTGGTTTGATTCGGGGTACAGAAGACGGTAAGAAATGATATTGTGCATAACAGAGCATTGTTTTCACAAATTTTTACCAGCGAATACAGAATAGACTTGGCGAAATTAAAGGAGATGAAATAAAGAGTATTATTTTACCTATTTTGTATATAATTTCTATATCAGCTATATAGTTTTAATTTCCTCTGTTCTTTTATCTCTGATTAAAGCATGACATCTCGTTTACAATAGCTCTGAAATAGTTGTGTGCTTGGAAGCTTTCATAGAATAATACAAACCGGTAGTGGACGTGTATTGCTTATGCAATACTCTCAGAAAGCTTGTTTGAAGAGTCGTCCTTTCGACGGAAAGCGGTTTTACTCTGGGTATAGATTTTGACCAGTAAATGAACCAGGTGGCACTTGACATTTAAAGTTCACACGAGTAGTGCTGATAGAGGATGCAATGTCTATTACGCCTGATATGCTAGAGTAACTGTGACAATCACTGTTCATATCGAACACACCCGATTTTATTTTTCCCATAATTCTTTGCAATGTGCTTGGCCGACCCTAACAATAGGCGCTAAGTTATACCCGGCCGAGCTGTCCAGCAATAAAGACGTGCTTAGTGTGTGAAGGGGGTATCGTGTTAGAAGCCTGTGTGGCATGTTTTAGTTTCACAAGTTCAGCATTTGACGCGGACACGGATAGCTGACCGTGGTAAGTATTTATTTAGTTTGGTGTAGTTTATTTGTAAATTTTTGCCTTTTTATTAGTATTACGCAGTCGTCCTATAAAGTCACCTTGACCATTGTTCACTGTAGAGTTACCTGTGTGTTCACTGATGTGTGACTTTAGCGAGAGTGTTTAAATGGAATTCGTCTTTTTCTATAGTACAGTTTTTGCTATTGCTGTATAAAGAAACGGTGATTTAAAGGGCTATTTTCTATGCGTTATTTTATTTTACAATTTATGGTCACTTTTTCCACTTAACTACTTGGGCGGAAGTGCGTCACCGGAAGTCTCAGACGCCATATTGTTTACTGTAAACAAATAACTTAGTTACCATATACTTACAATATTTTGAGATGTTGCCTTTAATATAATACTATTTATACATTATCATAGTTTGATACTATCAGTGAGATACTTATATGATGTATTATACAATATTGTTTTTATTATGGTGTTATGGTGTCACTTGTACACTTATTGTAGTGTCATATTGTTGATGTTGAGAAGATGATGATGTTATGGTGAAGTCGATGACGATGCGATGTTCATGTTGATGACGACGATGATGTTATGGTGATGATGACGACGACGATGATGATGGTCATGTCGATGATGATGGTGTAGGTGATGTCGTTCATGGTGAAGTCGATGACGGTGCGATGTTCATGTTGATGACGACGATGATGTTATGGTGATGACGACGATGATGATGGTCATGTCGATGATGATGAAGTAGATGATTTTGGTGATGACGATGATGTCTTTTGTGATTATGGTGTTGTAGGCGATGATGTTGACGATAGTGTCGATGATTATGATGGCGATGGTGATGATGATGATTGTGGTGACGAAACTACTCTAGTTGTGGTTGTCCGTAGTTGGTCCAGGACTACAGCCCCGGAGATTCGGACACTCTTCTAATTTATTTTTGGTCATTTGTATATACATCATATTTTTTTTCTTGTTGAGTGAAAGTTGTGTGAGTGTTTGTGTGGTTTAGTGTTTATATTCTATCTTTTCTTTCTTTCTCTTATTTTTTTTGTTATTAAATTTTGTTAAATTTAAGATGTCTTGTTGTTGTTTGGAGTAGCCTCCGCTCATCCCGTTACAATTGGTGGCAGCGGTGGGATGAGTTGACTCCTCCAGATACTACAAGATATCTTTATAAGTGAACAGTTGCCAAGGTTTATTTTATTTTTCATTTTTTGATCTCTTTTGTAGTACATGTAAGAGCAAGTGTAGGTCGTTGTTTCCTTTTCCCTTGGTGAGTACGTTACGTTAGGCAGATTGTTTTGTTAAAAGTTGAGAAGTTAGTCCCTTTATGAGATAATTTTGAGGTAAGTTGGTCTGTCAGTCAATGCACCATGTCTACTGTCAAGGAGATGCTGGAGCTACTTGAAGTGGGGACCAAGATGGGGATGAAGGATGAAGACCTTCAACAATTCGTGAAGGACGAACAGGCCAGAATGCGGGACGAACGTGAGAAACATAGAGTCGAGAGACAGGAGGAGAGAGACCAGGAGGAGAAAGACCGCGACTTCAAACTACAGATGGAGAAAGAGCGCGCTGCAAGAGAACATGATGAGCGAGAGCACGCCCGATTGAGAGAACATGATGAGCGAGAGCACGCCCGATTGATAGAAGAAAAGAGACATCAGCAAAAACTAGAAGAACTGGAACTTGATCACAAACTGCAACTCGAGAGATCTCACATGAAGCCGAGTGTTGTGACTAAAGAGGAGAAAGAAACTTCTCAAGTGATAAAAGGACCAAAACTTCCTCCGTTTGAGGATTCGAAAGACAACATTGACGCGTACATTCAAAGATTTGAGATATACGCAACAACGCAGAAATGGAATAAAGACACGTGGGGGACTCATCTTAGCGCATTACTCAAAGGAAAGGCACTGGATGTGTTCGCAAGACTCTCACCCGAAACAGCACTTGATTTCAACGAGTTGAAGAACGCCCTGTTGAAACGATTTGACATGACGGAGGACGGTTTCCGCAAGAAGTTCCGATTTTCAAAACCAGACGGAAGTGAAACTTTTATGCAATTTTCTACCAGACTGGACAGTTACCTTGAGCGGTGGATTCAGCTGTCTAAGACTAACAAGACATTCGATGATCTGAAGGACTTGTTCTTACGTGAACAGTTTTTATTGTGTTGCTCGAAAGAACTTGCCTTATTCCTAAAGGAGAGGATTCCTACTTCGATCCAAGACATGGCGCGATACGCGGACCAGTTTGCTGAGGCCAGAACAGTGACATCCTCTTCACTTACGCAAAAACCGCTCTTTGACAGACGACAGCAGTCCGATAGACAACCGCCGTACAAAGATTCCGTGCAACAAAACCAATCTGGAAATGCAGTGAAGTGTTATGAGTGCGGACGACAAGGACATAAAGCCTTTAACTGCAACTTCCGCAAAAGTCCGAATAACAGGCCGTTTAATTCGAGCGAGAAACAAGAAACAACACCGAAACATACTTACCCTAGTGATTTTCAACGTGGGTCGTACAATAATGGGGACCATGGATATCCAGGACGCGGTAGAGGTCGCCAAGGAGCCGCGAGTGTCGTCGAGAAACATGGAAACTTACCGTGTGTTGGTGATTCGGTTGCTTTCTGTGAAACGGAAATGCCAGTTGTGAAAGGATGTGTTGGCAATAAACTAGTGACTGTGCTAAGAGACACAGGTTGTAGTGGTGCCGTTATTCGTAGAGAACTGGTAAACGATGATCAACTAACAGGGACATCTCAACGATGCAAGTTAGCAGACGGTCGTATTATTGATTCAGATGTGGCTAGAATTGATGTCGATACTCCTTACTTTACCGGAAGTGTTGATGCTTGGTGCTTTGATTCGCCTTCGTACGATCTTATTCTTGGTAATATTCGTGGAGTAAGGAAACCACATGAACCAAATCCAGCCTGGATTCATTCCGTTGAAAACATAGCAGCTGTTGAAACGCGTGCGCAACTGAAAAAGAAACAGTCTCCATACAAACCATTGAAAGTACCGGAAGCAATACGGGATGTATCGCCTGAGGATATCTTACAAGAACAACGAAACGACGAGACACTGAAAAAGTTATGGAGCTTAGCTGAGAGTGGACAGCTTAAACATTTCAGTGACGGCGGATTTTCAAAAATGTGTGAACAGAAGCAAATGTTGTTCAGAGAATTTTGCAGTCCCAAAGTGTCCAGTGGAAAACTTTTCCGACAGTTAATCGTTCCCCGGAAATACAGAACTATCGTTATGAAGATAGCACATGAAACGCTGATGGGTGGTCATCTGGGATCAAAGAAATCAACCGACAGAGTAGTGTCCGAATTTTACTGGCCAGGAATTCAGTCTGACATTAGACGGTTTTGCAGATCATGTGACGTGTGTCAGCGGACTATTCCAAAAGGAGAAGTACCTGCAGTATCGTTAGGACAGATGGACTACAAGATCGATATGGGAGGCAAGCTGAAAACTTTCCACGCAAATCTTCTTAAGAAGTATGTTGAACGAGATACATTGAACTGTGGTGTTTTGTCAACATGTGCAATTTCACTCATAGACTTTAGTGACATAGATGATGATGAACAACAGGACTCTATTCTTATGCCACCTGTTACTCAAACCGAAACAGCAAAGGACATAAAGTTTGCAGACAGACTAACACCAGATCAGTTGGAAACTGCTAAATCACTGTGTGATTCGTTCTCAGATGTATTTACGGATATACCTGGAATGACGAACTTAGTGGAGCATAAGATTGTTGTGACATCGTCTGAACCTGTGCGTGTGAAACCATATCCAATTCCGTTCAGTACAGAGAAAACAATTACAGAAGAAGTTCAGAAAATGCTACAGTTGAATGTGATTGAGCCATCATCTTCCCCTTATTCAGCTCCAGTTGTCATAGCTTGGAAGAAAGATGGAACGAATCGATTTTGCATTGATTATAGACGACTGAACTGTGCTACGGTATTTGATGCAGAACCAATGCCCAGTCCAGAAAGCATATTTTCCAAAATGACCGGAAAGAAGTTTGTGTCAAAGATAGACTTAAGCAAAGGATACTGGCAAGTACCGATGGCTGACGAGAGTAAGCCGCTTACAGCCTTTTCCACACCATCCGGATTGTACCAATTCAGGACAATGCCGTTTGGTCTTGTAAACGCGCCGGCAACATTTAGTCGTATGATGAGAAAACTACTTCAAGGTATGAACGGCGTAGAAAACTTTATCGATGATGTCATTGTTTTTACAGATACCTTTGAAGAACATCTACACATACTGAAGACTGTGTTCGAACGACTCAGAGATGCGGGACTTGCGGCCAGACCGACAAAATGTTTCATCGGATTTGACAAGATTGACTGTTTGGGACATATGGTGGGCAACAAGTGTCTAGAACCAGAACAGGACAAGATTGATGCAGTCAGAAATGCGCCAATACCACAAACCAAGAAACAGGTTCGTGCCTTCCTAGGCTTAGCAGGATTCTACAGAAAGTTTATTCCGAATTTCTCTGCGATAGCCATTCCACTTTCTGATCTTACGAAGAAGGGCCAACCAAATAAAGTTATTTGGACTGAAAGTCAGCAACGAGCTTTTGATACATTGAAACACATGTTATCAGAAAGGCCAATATTGAAGTTGCCAGAATTTAATGAAACCTTCATTTTACGCACGGACGCTGCAGATGATGGGATAGGTGCTGTGCTGTTACAGATGGAGGATGACGAGAAACTACCCGTAGCGTACGCCAGTAGGAAACTTCAACCAAGAGAAAAGGCATACGCTGTTATCGAGAAGGAGTGTTTGGCGGTAGTGTGGGGAATACAGAAGTTCCACCAGTACCTTTATGGACGCGAGTTTCTACTTGAAACTGATCACCAACCCCTGACCTACCTTAACAAAGCAAAGACAGAGAACTCCAGACTGATGCGTTGGGCTTTGCAGCTTCAGCCATACCGCTTTAGGATCATTGCGATCAAAGGAAGCGACAATGTGGGTGCGGATTACCTGAGTCGTCAGTGAGATGTATAGTAGACAGTACAGGTATGTGTATAGGTTTTATTGTAAATACGTGAGAATTTTCAAAATTCAGTGATTGTTTATTTGAAATTGCAGGACAATTTTTAAGGGGGGAGGTGTGTGACAATCACTGTTCATATCGAACACACCCGATTTTATTTTTCCCATAATTCTTTGCAACGTGCTTGGCCGACCCTAACAATAGGCGCTAAAATATACCCGGCCGAGCTGTCCAGCAATAAAGACGTGCTTAGTGTGTGAAGGGGGTATCGTGTTAGAAGCCTGTGTGGCATGTTTTAGTTTCACAAGTTCAGCATTTGACGCGGACACGGATAGCTGACCGTGGTAAGTATTTATTTAGTTTGGTGTAGTTTATTTGTAAATTTTTGCCTTTTTATTAGTATTACGCAGTCGTCCTATAAAGTCACCTTGACCATTGTTCACTGTAGAGTTACCTGTGTGTTCACTGATGTGTGACTTTAGCGAGAGTGTTTAAATGGAATTCGTCTTTTTCTATAGTACAGTTTTTGCTATTGCTGTATAAAGAAACGGTGATTTAAAGGGCTATTTTCTATGCGTTATTTTATTTTACAATTTATGGTCACTTTTTCCACTTAACTACTTGGGCGGAAGTGCGTCACCGGAAGTCTCAGACGCCATATTGTTTACTGTAAACAAATAACTTAGTTACCATATACTTACAATATTTTGAGATGTTGCCTTTAATATAATACTATTTATACATTATCATAGTTTGATACTATCAGTGAGATACTTATATGATGTATTATACAATATTGTTTTTATTATGGTGTTATGGTGTCACTTGTACACTTATTGTAGTGTCATATTGTTGATGTTGAGAAGATGATGATGTTATGGTGAAGTCGATGACGATGCGATGTTCATGTTGATGACGACGATGATGTTATGGTGATGATGACGACGACGATGATGATGGTCATGTCGATGATGATGGTGTAGATGATGTCGTTCATGGTGAAGTCGATGACGATGCGATGTTCATGTTGATGACGACGATGATGTTATGGTGATGACGACGATGATGATGGTCATGTCGATGATGATGAAGTAGATGATTTTGGTGATGACGATGATGTCTTTTGTGATTATGGTGTTGTAGGCGATGATGTTGACGATAGTGTCGATGATTATGATGGCGATGGTGATGATGATGATTGTGGTGACGAAACTACTCTAGTTGTGGTTGTCCGTAGTTGGTCCAGGACTACAGCCCCGGAGATTCGGACACTCTTCTAATTTATTTTTGGTCATTTGTATAAACATCATATTTTTTTCTTGTTGAGTGAAAGTTGTGTGAGTGTTTGTGTGGTTTAGTGTTTATATTTCTATCTTTTCTTTCTTTCTCTTATTTTTTTTGTTATTAAATTTTGTTAAATTTAAGATGTCTTGTTGTTGTTTGGAGTAGCCTCCGCTCATCCCGTTACAGTAACACTTAGGAATAACGAATCTAAAGTGTCGTATAAAATAAGAACCCAAATGAAACAAGGACTTGCATACATTTACGTTGGATTTTAAAACTTAAACCATATTATTAAATAAGATATTGAGATCATTATCAATAATTAGTTTTCACAAAATATGGTAAATGTAAATGACTCTGTGTTACTGATTTGCAATTTAATTTCCACTTTTTCGATTAAAAAAAAAGATTTGTAAAATCACCTTGAAACTTTAATTGATCGCAGAAAACACACTTTATGTTATCACTGCATATAGCTTTACTGCTTGTTTACAGTGAAAATCATTCCCATCAAAGCCTGGGTGTGAACTTTCTCGGACCACCTTTATCATATTACATTCAAATGATTGTTAATAATCTTTATGAAAATGATGTGTATGGTAGTGCGATTAGACAAAACATCGTATTTTATCTTAGGACACTAAATTTTATCATATGTAAGAAAATGTTGTATTATATGTGAGGTAAAATATTTATAAAAACGCTACTTTAAAACTCAATACCATGTCGATGATACAATAACAGTATTGTGTTAAATGATATGTCATGTGATACAATATGATATTGTATAATATTAGTTTATGTCATTTTATTTGACATTTGACATTGTACAAAAATATGGTATAGTATCATATTACAAATTTATTGTCCTATTGTATCACGATTTTGTATCAAGTTGTTATATTCAGTAGCATATGCTCACTATACAACTCCATATATACAGATTGTCATTATTAAAGCTCTACTGAAGTCATTAAATAGACAACCATATCAATTTCTGTATGTATCCCTATACAACCAGGTACTACCTAGGTGAATGACTATGGTCACGTACGACTGATTTTTGCTGTGATTGTCTACTTGTTCGGTCACATCAGCAAATACAAAAGGCATACTTAAGACAAAATATTTACATGTAATTCCCGTCCTTTTAATCAAACAATTAAACTAAACAGTTTTCCAAATACCCTGATGTTTGAAATAAAAAAAATTACTTTACTACTAATTCTTGAAATTTGAAAATTGCAGGCAACGCATGGACTCCTCGCGCTAGAACGATTTCTACATCGAACAGTTTGGTTCTCAATTTCAAATCTCGGGTAATAATTATTATGTAAGAGCATATACGAGGGTTGTCCCAAAATAATGTAGACAGGATACATAATTTATAATTTGTTCACTGCAATTTCATTACACTTCTATGTTTTCTTCAATGACCCTTTGGCAAACAATACTGAAAAATTCAAATCTGTACTTTATTTATTTCTCGAGAAAATAAATAATTATTAACAACAAGTTTTGTCAGGCGGCGCAATGTGCGACGTCGAAAATTTCCAGTTTTACGTTGTTACTTAACCCTCCACATCGTTTTATGTTTTATTTCCGAAAATGTCTTAGAAAAAATATCATCTTTGAACATGTACCCTGAGTGCACATTCAACATATATTTCTAGTTTTATTTTTTTTTTTATTTTTTCTAAATACAAACGATCTGTCAGCTCCAAGCTTGTCCTGTTTTACTTGTTGTCTAACGTCCGTCTTACCGAAATGTGTCGTTCTGCATTTCCACTTCCATTGATATCGTTCGGGGTTTCTTTTTTTCACTTATTGTCATCATACTTGTTCAAATATTTTCAGTGTTTTTTGACTACTTATTCACAAAATACATTTCTAATCGATTTTGTTAATTTCATTTATTTCCAAAGCCGCTTCGGATTTATTTCATGGCTTTTACAAAATTGTATCAGTTACTGCTGCGCCGCCTTAAACGCTGAAATCGTCATTTGATTACGAGTTAACTTTTCAACTTGTCACAAAACGCGCTATATAATATTTAGAAGTTTTGTTATAGCCAAACATTTTCTGAGTCACTAATAAAATTATTATCAAATATCAATGTATGTTTTATTTGAATATTTTCATTTAAAAAGTACTTTTCCTCGCAATTTTTATTTTATTATGTTGATTTTAACTTTTGTGATCGGCTTCGGCCGATCACTATTGTGTCCATATGAGGCATCCGGCAAATGCTTCCACGTGCGCCCACATTGCGCTTGCATAAGTAGTTCTTATAAAACTTGAAGCTTTGGTTTAGTATTTATATGACATTTTACTCGGTTTTTAATTTCCATTCATTTACCTTAAGAGATGCAAAGATACATTAAATACAGTTCGACTTGTTAATTCAAGAATGCACATTTTTATCTCACGCGTAAGAATTTCGATTGAAAGATTCATTCAGTAATGCAGTTGACCTTGATGAACTGACCTCGATCATAAGAAGATGCTCCATGAACTTACCTCGATCTATTGATGTTGCATAATAGTAGCTAGGAAGACGGCTTGATTTATAAACAAGGTTACGTTATAATGCGACCTCAATAGCAAGTTATGATGGCATTCAATGTTTTTCAGTCGCATCAGAATATTTTAATACAACTCTTTCTTTGTATACGTATTAATGCTCTTTGAAGAGCCCTACCTAGTATTCTGAAGAAGAAGATACATTAACATTTAATAATTACGTTAAAATATAAAATCAGACAAGGAGTTTACGAACGGCTTTCCCCAAATTTATTTCAAAATTAAATTTGTTTACGGTTTATAATGACGTTGTACATTGTATTATTGTGTACAGATTCAGAATACAGTGGAGCCTCACTTATCCGGACACTTTTGTCCCCAGGCCAAATCGTCCGGATAGGTGAAGCGTCCGGATATCTGAATTGTGATATTTACCTTTAATATTTCTGGAAACATAACTTTGTGGCATAAATTATTATTACACTGTTTATTGAACACACGCTATAAAATTAATGTCGATACCCTGAACATCCCAAGCGGTCTTAATAACTATCGTAAACAGAACTCACATTATCAAATATTTCATTTCAATTACGTTTTAAAATGAATAGGCGTACGAACGATCTAATCATACCACGATTAATAGAATCTTAATTCAATCAATAGATGACTTTTTTAAACACAAATTAAACAATTTAAATGACATTTTAATCAAACAATAACAGTTCATAAGTTAAATGGCGACAATTAAACATGTCGCATCCATGGTTATCGTAATATCCTTGGGCGAGTACATAGCGTGACACAGGTGACCCCGATTACCGGACGAAGGCATTGTTTAAAACCAACAACCAGTGTCAGATGTTTTTACACCAATTTGCACTTGAGCATAAAACAACTTTTGTGCCCCCGAACACTTAAATGTGACCGTCCGGTTAAATGAGGTAAAATTTAAAGGAAAACTGTATTATGTGGTAAAATTTGACCGTCCGGATCCGGAACGCGGAATTCCGGATAAACGAGACAAATTATTGTGTAAAAATTCCGTTCCCAATAAAAATCGACCGGTAAGTGAAGCGTCCGGATATCTGGCGTCCGGATATCTGAGGCTCCGATGTATTCTATATTTTGTAAAAATACAGTATTTTTAAATTATTTTACATCACACCTGATCATGTTGATTCCTTCTAGCTATCTATATGTTATTATTGCCGATCATTCCTTTAGAAGGAATACTTGTTGTTTTTGACATTGCGCTGCATGTCGAATTTCTTATCTAACATGCTTTCATTTAACTAATTTAATCTCAAACAATATTTGATTCGTAAACATTATTTGAATGCAAATATCTTGAACCCTTTGTGGCACAAATTTCATCTTCATTTATCTTCGATTAACTGAATAACGCCACTTGTCTACGCTATTTTGGGACAACCCTCGTACACTGTACGTTTTCATGCATTCAAAATGAAAACAAAACAAGCATTCTGGGAGTATTGCATAAGCAATACACGTCCCCTACCGGTTTGTGGAAATTGTGAGAAAAAAATGCACTGTTATGCAGAATATCGAACCCGAACATCAAAAAATTGAAATATAAAAATATAATTTTCTCGAAAATATGTCAACCAGACGCTAAAAAAGTGTAAACTTGATCTGTAGTTTGACATTTTGAAATTGTTCAGCAAATTTCATATTATTCCTCAAACGCATAATGAAAAAAAGTGTGAAAAACTGAAGTGGAACAAACAGACGGTCGGACAGACAGACAGACGGACGGACGGATAGACGGACTGACGGATGCAGAGAAAAGCTATAGTCCCCTCCGGTGAAAACCGGTAGGGGACTTATAACGACTGGACTTTGAAAAGGAGTTTGATAATTTCAACACAAACCGAGTAAGGCCACACGTCTGCCTTTAAGGAACTCAGATTCGTCTCAAATTTGCACCTTAGATTTCCAAATCAACTGTCACCAAATCCCGAAAACACTGTCATCAAGGTCCCTTTATTTATTTATTTATTTATTTATTGAGGATTTATCTCCCTTACTCAAGTTAAAGAAATAAACCAGATGTAATACATCAGGATCTAACACCATGCATGATCTGAAGCCAATTTTTATCCTTAAAAAGGAATTACAAACTCATTTTTGTACCAAATCAGAGAAATTAACCTCTCGTGTTTATTCATTTTATATCTATATATAGGTAGAAATGAAACCTATATCAGCTAAATTTATATATCAGGTAAAGCCTGTTTACTTGTCTACACACTGCCATACCCACTTTTATCTCCGAGCAGCATGGTAACACAGGACAGCCCAAATGATATCAGCATGTAATGGAGCTCAGATCTGCGATAACAACCATCAATCTTGCTTTGATGATAAGAAATGTCAAAGAAACAATGGGTATTCAACTTCATTCTGTGATTTATGTAACGTTCTATCTGTAGAGTAAAGGAAGCCCTGAAATTTCAATTGGACAGACTTAATTATACCCCTCATCAGGCCAACCCTATACAATTTGAAGAAAATTGCTGAACAATGATGATTGGCTCATCTTAGATAGTTTACAGCAAGAGCAATACGCATAAAAATGGAATACGTTAGATTCCTAATTAAACACGAGGAATTATAAACCGCGAAAATCACCGTTCCCGGATTTTAAAATCTCGCCATTATATCTAAGAGTTCAAAACTATAACGAATAAGGAGAAAAGTTCCACGTTCGCGATTTTATATTTTATATTATTTTATATTTGATACAAACCAGCGGGATCGCGGAATAAAGTGTTCGCGTAATATAAGGAATTTACAATAATTCCAAAAGGCAATGCATTTCTGAAGCATATTAACCAGAAAAATCACATAAGTGCAGGTCATATCACAATACTAAAAAAAAAGAATCAGACCAACCCTCATATATAGCTGTAGATATGGACGGGGTACCGACAATACCGTCAACGCGGATCCCTTATTTTCCGCGCATCCCCGCAGTTAAGGTTTATAAAAATATTGAGTTATTGAAATAATATTGTAAAATAAAGCAATGTTCTCAAGATAAGTAGTGTCTACCCAATTGCTGGCTAATTATGAAACAGACTGTATGATATCTATATATTGTCTTCTTTTCTCCAGCTGTTTAAAATGCATGTACAAAAACTCCGAAATGCGCGTATTCCATTTGAAATGTGTGTTTGTGTGAGATAATAAGATTAATAGGATATCTCAGACTCTAATGATATTTCAAAACATTGCTTAACCTACCTTTTTTATATAACTATAATATACTGTAACTGATATTTAGTTTGTGTAGTCATACTTGTGACCCCCCCCCCCCCCCCCCCCCCCCCGAGGCTAAATAACAAATGTATATGTGTTTAGATAATTTGAATTTTCTCTTTTGCATAGCATGGCACTTTATTTTCATTTTCAATGCAACTTTTTTTAAAACATTGCAGACAAAGTCAGAAAAACCAAGAGCATCAATGATTACATCAAGTTCCCCTCCAACTGAAAACGAACAGACTCTTCCCATTGCTGTGCCTGCATTTGTGTCAATTGGACCGCCGACCCCACCGTCGTTGTGCCAACATCTGTGCCCAACAGACCGCGGAATCCACCCGTTTCTGTGCGTGCATTTATGCCAAGTGGACCGTAGACTCCATTCGTCGTTGTGCCAACATCTGTGACCCTTGGACCGCAGACACCGCCTGTTGTTGTGCCTGCATCTAAGCCCATAGGACTTCAAACTCCAAGAGCATCTACATCAGCCGTGAGATTCCGTCCACATCGGTTATCTTCCAGTGATAGTGACCCAAAGGTCAGAACGGAAAAAACTAAATAGGGCATCCAGTGCCGAAATCTTTTGAAATTTTATTCATTCCATCAATATCTGTGTTGCCCCATTTTGGATCAATCAAATACACAACAGAAACGGATTTTTTTTAAACGACAATATTATACACCATTAAACTACAAACCTACTGTAAGAAATCAATGGGTTTCCCCAAAGATGGCGGCAAAGGGACAAATTATTGTAAAGTGTGGATTGTGTATTTATTTAGCTATTTTTGCTGAACAAAAAACTAAATTCTTTGTAAAAAAAAAATTCATTAGAAATTTCATTCCTGTTCTGTTTCTGTGTGTGATTATATGTTTCTGTGTGTGACTATCTATCTATCTATCTATCTATCTATCTATCTATCTATCTATCTATCTATCTATCTATCCTTTTATATGTATATTTAACGAATAATTAAGGATTCATTCTTTCAGTATTATGGTGAAAACTACGGTCGGGGCATGATCAAATTCAATAAAGCCCGAGGGGCTTTATGATAGATTTGATCACGCCCCGACCGTAACTATCACCTCACAATATTCGAAAAATGATTCCTTATTACTTATATTTATATGTCATTGTATGAATACATATTTGAATATAAATAAGCAAACCCCGCTGGCAATTCAAGTTATGGGTTTTATAGTACAAAATCGATACGTACTGTTTCCACAGGCAAAGACACAGGAAAATGTAAATATATACTGATACTGTCTCTTTACTTGCCTCTGAAAACTACAACCAGCGAAGTGACGCAGATTGTTTACATGAACCTAGCTCAAATTCTGATCTCTTTGCTCTAATAAAAAATGTAACTGAATGAGAAAAATAATGACGGACCAGACCAGGATTCGAATCCCGCACCCCCTGAATCTCTAGTCAGGTGCTCTACCAACTGAGTTAGCTATCTGGCGCCGGTATTCGAACCGGTCTGACCGTCACATTCCTCCCCCTTAAATGATCTTCGCCCTCGAAGATCACCCCAGGCTCTTCCCCTGACAGAAGTTCACCTGTCAGTTCCAGGGGTTGGTCACGGTACTAACTGTAACGGGATGGAAGATATAATGACGGACCAAACTGGAATTCGAACCCAGGTCCCCAGAATCTCTAGTCAGGTGCTGTACCAACTGAGCTATCTGGCGCCGGTATTCGTACCGGTCTGACCGTCACAAACAATTGATCTAGTCACTTAAATGAAATTATTCAAAAGTCTCCAACCATTACACATGAAATAAAATTCAATTTTAAAAAGTGTCAAACTTTAATCCTATTCAAATTATATCAAAGTAGTCACAAAATGATACCATTCAAATACTTAAACCGGAAGTATCAATCAACTACCATAGTTACATTAAATTTGATAATATAAATTGAAATCATATAACTTTCAGACAAAAAACTTACACAGAGTTACTATTCTTAACATTGAACAAATCATTGACAGGTACATGTATGTATATGCTATTATATATATATCAACAAAAATAAAGTGGATAAAAATATATTTAATAAAAAACATTTAGAAATATATTTCAACAAACAACATTATACTCCAATACACAAACTTTTTGGATGCATGGTTTATCTACTACTATAATTATTCTCTGTCCAAAGTTTCTGCTTCCAGCACTTTTTGCTTGATATTTCGATAATAGCTAGTATATACCTAGGAAATGAGTCCAAAATCAGATCATCCACATGTATAAAAGAAGTCCAGACTATCTGAAATCCAGCTAGATTACCTGTTTAATCCCCCCCCCCCCCCCTTGTACCGCTTCAGAGTTTAATACAAAATTCAAGATAAAATATCTTTATTTTGCATTGCATCAGCCATAAAAACATCGACAAATTGCGTCGGATATTTCAAATGACTTCCTAAAGGAAAAAAACCCAAAAAAATTTCTGTTATAAATCAGCATAAAAACCTGATTTGTACCAGCAATATTTTCGAATAAAAATGATAATCTGCCAATGACATATCTTTAAAACATCTTAGAATTTAAGAACTGATTTTAATTTCAATAACATAATCTAATTTTTTTCACTAGTGTTCATACATCAGGTCATTGACAAAAAATTGTACATATTAAAAACATTATCCTAAACCCTAAAATAAATTAATATTGTTTCTGTTATATAGTTTCCGGAATTGATATTGTTTCTGTTTTATAGTTTCAGGGCTCCAAAATGAAAATCTGTGTGCTAGAGAAAACTGGGACGCGGACTACTCAAGAAAACAGGCAATATGCGATTAAACCTCAAATGATCAAGAACTACCTGAGCTCTCTATGCCTCAGAAATGGATCGCCAAATTAAAAACCTCTGTCAACAAGTCGCTCGTCATTACAGGATACTCAATGAAAGAAGAATCTCTCAATACTCGACAGTATACTACAAGACTTATATAATCAGTGTTTTCCCCCAAAAAGTTTTGCATTGTGGAAATCTGACACAATCGATGCACAGATATACATAACACGTCCCGGTCACTCCACATAATAATACTTAACTATTTGATTAAATGTACCACATCTTAGTAATATAGTTATAATTGATCCATTCTAATGAAATGAACATGAACAGATATTTATCACAAGGACTATATATGATAAGGGCCTGAAATGGCCCCCTAAAATGAACATCGTCATTTTACTATCATTCTTTGTTTTCTTAGTACAGATATGTATGTGATGTGTTTACATAATATTCATTTTGGTTCAAGTGCCAACAATTTAGAAATATGACATTGTAAAGACAACCTTTTCCCGCCATTTTTGCATTTTTTTTTTAGCGTAAAACAGCTTGTTTTCAAGCAGTTTTTCCTTCCGAAAACATAGAGCGCATTCTTGAACAAATAAAATATTTTAATTAGTGATCTATCAAGCCAAGACTAATAAGTGACAAAAAAAAATTTCCGTGTTCAAGCATGCGCTCTATATTTCCCATCCGTAAATAGATAAGAAAAATGTCAATTTTTGGCTGATTTTGATTGAATTATAGAAATGGCGTGATTTCTGATGTCATGTACTGCCAGTGAGTGCAAATAAATCAAATAAATAGATTAAAAATATATTTTATATCAACTCTTCTAAAAAATTAGTAAACATTTTATTGTACCCGAAATACTTAAAAAATGGCGAATTATGGGGGCCAAATTTAACTCTTATCATAAATAGTTCTTTCTCTGGTTTTTTTTCTGCCCAGCAATAATGTTAAGGGCTTTCATTTGACACCAATAAAAAAGGGCTGGCCCCTTAAATTAAGGGCTAGTAGCCCTTAAACGATTTTGCTTAATAACTCAAAAACGGTTAGAATTTAGATATGGCTGTCGCTGGAAAAGTTGTTTGTTGGGATCTCATAAAGGTCGTTACAATGGTATTTTGTAAGTGATTTGTGTTTTATGAGTGTAAAAAGCTTTACATGTTAACATGTACCTGTTTTCATTTGGCAAGTTAACGAAAGTCTTTGTGCGTAAAACTGACATAAAGTTACCACAGAAAGTATGATGGTTTATACAGGAGACTTTGATTCATGAACACATGTTTTTTTAGAAGTTTAAGTCATTGTTGTTTAGTTCTTACAGTTCGCAATCCTTAAAGACGGAAAACAAAACATTCTTTTTCTTTTCTAGTAAAACACAAAATACGTATTGAAAAAAATTCTATGCATTACATTTTAGTTATCATACCGCATGCATTTAAAATCCACCTTGAATCAGAGCTGTGTGCGTATCATTACGTAAGCTATCCCTCGCCCGCGGCCGAGAAAATCGGTAACCATGGTCGCGGCTGGACTACCTAGCGGTCAGCGGTTATCTAATACACTAGAGTTGCGTCTCTCATATATGAGTTATTTTAGCTGCTAACTGAAGAATTGTTTCAGTTTTGATTACACATAAAGGTTTATTCTTCAATTGGATTAAACGATAGGGTGTCAATTAAGAAATCGTTCAGTTAATTAATAAAAGCAATGCCATTCTCTATCTAATGCAATATCAGACATATATATCAATTGTGGGTTTTAAGTAAAAAAAAGATTTCTATTTGATAGATTGTAGTCATTAAATTGCAACTTTTTCAAATCTTCCTAGGTTCTGAGCTGTACGTGTGTATGCGTTAAACCTAATACGTAATCTATCCTTCGCCCGCGGCCGAGCAAATCATCCACGGCTGACCTACCTAGCGGTAAACGGTTATCTAATTCACAAGATTCGCACCAACACACTTACATGAATATGAACGTGTTTAAGTTTATATAGCCGTGAATACACTGTACACTGTTTTAATTTTATGTCATAAAAGTTTATTCATTTTGTATTTCTTTAAATTAGACATTGGAGAAATAAATTTTAACCATATTACTCCAAATCGGAAATACTCGTCAGACATATTTGAATGATTGGTTTGTAATCTTAAATGTTTTAAAAACTGTACAAATAATGTTTTCAATCAACATCAAAAAACAACACAAATATTAAAACCTTTAAATAATGATCATCCCTTGCACATGGCCGAGGAGATCCCGCGCAAGTGACATCAACATGTACCTTATCACGCGTGCATGTTTGGTATTTTGTACGAACGCAACTATTTTTATTATGTTTTCAACTATTATATTGGTTTAAGGTGAACTATGGTGTTCCCCTGGAGCCACTTTGACCTTCGCCTTTAGGTCGAAGATGCGAGAGTGAGAAGTTGCGGAGGCGAAAGTGCGAGAGTGCGACGGCGAAGGAGCGAAAGTGCGAAGATGCGACGGCGAAGATGCGATGGCGAAGGAGCGATAATACTATCTAGAGGGGGAGAGGGGGTCCGCCCCCCCCCCCCCCCCCCCCCCCCCCGGGAAAATTCAACATTAAAACTTCACACATGCAGTAAAGGGGGAGAGAGGGTCCGGATCTCATCCCCCCGGATTTTAATTTAATTTTATAAATGATATATGATAAAATCTCCAAGATATGTCTCGGAACCCTCCCCCACCCCCGACAAATATAATTATCCATCCAACCCCCTCCCCCACCCCCCCCCAAAAAAAAGTTATGGATCTGCGCAGGCTGTTGAAAATAAATTTTAAAAAGATCATTGTCTGCCTCAGATGTCCTTTTATACAGCTAAAATTGTCGTTAAACGATAGAGAGCTCCACAATTATAAAAAGGCGAAGGCGTAAATGCGAAGATGCGACGGTGACAGTGCGAAGTTGCGATGGCGAAGGTGTGATAGTAGTATCGCTTCTTCGCCTTCGCATCTTCGCGCTTCGCCGTCGCATATTTGCACTTTCGCTCCTTCGCCGTCGCACCTTCGCAACTTCGCAGTCTCGTTCTTCGACCCAAAGGCGAAAGTGCGAAGGTCGAAGTGGCCCCTTCGGAACACCATAGTGAACAGATAAATAATTGATTTAGCATTGATTTATAGGGTGTTGCTAAAACGCGGAACGGAAAACGGAACAGAAAGCGGAACGGAATGGAAAATATCATCACGTTTATCGCTTAAAAAGGGTATAGACTGGCCAGAAACGATTTACTTTGTATCTTTCATTTATATCTAATGAATGATTATCAACATGTTGTTATCTTATTAAAATTCATATGAATGTCTATCAATTATAGCATCGTATTCATTCGGCTTTAGTTGAGTACGGAAAGGGAAAAATCAAATGTATACGAATTGTGAAACATTAACATGATTAAAGGAGCAAATTAGCTATAACTTTTTACTTATTTTTCTTATATGGTATTGCCGGCATATCAGCGTAACGTACGCAGTTAGTGAAAGCGTTTTACGGTGTTTTGAGTATTTTTATATTTCAAATATGATGTACATGTATATACTTACATCAAAATTGAATTTTCGGTGTTGTAGACGATCTTTTATCATACAGACGATACAGTATCATTGAGATGGAAATAAAAAAAACCGTAGGACTGACGACATTAAAAATTAAAATACAGTAAACATTAAAATACCTGGTAATTTGTGAAACTAGTATTTTTAGCAATGCAATTTTGTTTATTTTTGCATTACTAAGCAGTTGTTTATACCAGCAGCTATATACATATGATCCGAATAGAGAGCTCTAGACGTTGCCTGGTTTGATTTTCCGATTATATATTGGGACTTTAGTCTGTCGATCCCAAAATATTCATGCAGCACATTTGGACGATTTATAATGGAAAATGTTGACATATTTTCTCCATTTGGAAGTCACTCAGAAGACCTTGCACAATTTTTTCAACACTATCATCCGGGTCTGTTGAAATGCAAAACCCCGAAGACTTCTTTATTTTTAGTCGTGTATTTATACCAGCTGATAAGCTAGAGAGGACGTTTTAAAGAAAGAATAATGAGAATGTTTAATGCTTCTAAAAGAGAATCGCTTGAACCCTGAGGTATATATAAATATACAGCAAAAAGTGAAGCGAGGATATTTTGGGACAGAATATAGTGGTCAATGCATGTACTGGTCATTTTGAGGAAATAAATATGCTTGAATAAATAATCTAATATAGCTAATCTTTCAAAAAAATTTAAAAAGGTACATAAAGTATATCGTTTTAGCATGCTTAACAAATCAATGAGGTAAATAACATTAGATAAGATTTTCCGTTTTCCCTTCCGTTCCGCTTTCCGTTCCGTTTTCCGTTCCGCGTTTTAGCAACACCCTTGATTTATACGACAGCGTACAAGGTAATTTAAAAATCAAATCAAATTATGATCAAAGTTCCATGTTACATGTTTGCAGTAGGTGCTGGCACGATTAAAGAATGCCTTGAATTAAGGCATTCGGTGATTATTTAAAAGAATATGTTTAGATTCTATCGGTCACATATTAATAACTTCTGTAGTGTTTCTACATGGTCGTTCGTTTCATCGTGAAAACGAACTTATTTCTGTGTTGCCCTCCCACCGTCCCGCTGCCCAGTGCTCTTTTTTTTAAATTCTAGATTTGTTGAAAATCATTTGATAGTGACTTCTTCTTATGTGTAACATTTTCTCCTGAACGTGTTTCTCTTTCCCACCCGTTTTTTTTTATTCGTGCTACCGAAAATCTTGTGTCACTTCAGCCCACACAGCTCAGAACATATATAGCCCCAGGTTATTTATAACTGCAGATCATCAATTGTTATGTAATTAATCAACAGTTCGAATGGTGCTTTCTTCAAAGTGGTCAGTTATCAAACAACAAGACTTTCATTTTCACATTAAAGGTGCGAGATCGTATTCTGAGAAATTAACCTGTTGTACACGCTACACTTCTATTATATATAGCTATGAACAGACTAATATATATTATAATTAAAAGTTTTAAGTCAAAGGTAATTTGTTCTTGGGATTAGATGTTATGAAATACGACTACATTATGCTATGCAGGTGGTCGCCATAGAAATCATCAAAGTATTGCAAGTGTGGACAAATTAGTTCACTTGACTTACAGACTATAATATAGCGACATATCTGCCTCCAAAAAATATATGCGCTTCTCAAAGTTACACTTCAGTGAGATGGACATGTGTTCTTGGGGATTTTCTTTATTGCTAATTATATGAAAATTGATTTTAAACAAAAGTCTAATTGAAGTTGTGTGGTATGAGGATGTCATGCAACTTAATTTACTTACAAGGTTAGCTACAGCCAGTGGAATACAAATTTTAGGTCAACAATGAATACCCAATCTATTAAAATACAAGATAAATAGAGAAGGCAAATATCGTTTGTGACATGTACGTAAATTTTCGATATATTAATATTTATGATAAAACAGAGAAAAGCAAAAAAAAAAAAAAAAACACAAAAAACAAACATGGAACTTGCATCAAATTTACTTCACGTACATGTTACCCCAAAAATCTGACCGAATATGCCCCTTTGTCACATTTGATTAAATTAACTGAAAATAAAAACCGTAACTCCATAATTTTTCTCTTATTTTTATTAAAGTTTCTCCCGGTTTTTTTTTAAATACATACGTAAACTTTCTCCGAGAGAATTACTTTTGATCCGATAAAGGAGAAAAAACTGACTTAAAATAGGGATTTTGCATATAATTGCATCGTCGAGAGAAGTAACATTCATTTCTGTAAATAATGTTATTTAATTTTACATTACATAGCGGTGTCTGTATATCAGGTGTAAAATTTAGACGCTCACTTATGCATGAATTCTCCCGATGATCCTTGATATCTGATTATTATTTTGAATGTTCAAGTCTACTCGTATTATTATATAAATAGTGCCTGTTTGGGAGGGTAACAGTTGAAATTGACACCCCGAGAAAACCATTGTCAACCGACGCGAAGCGGAGGTTGACAATGCTTTTCGATGGGTGTCAATTTCAACTGTTATCCTCCCAAACAAGCACTATTTATTTTGTTTTACTGAATGTCTTAATTTTTAAGAAAATTTTACTGCTTTTAAATAGGAATAACGTGAATTCTACAGCGAACCGTACGAGCATAATTTTCGCGCATGTTACATTTTTTAATGTTACCCGCTGCTAAGTGCGTTGCTAACGCTAAGGGTAATAGAAAATATTATTAACTGCGTCTTAACCAATCAGATTTCAGTATTTAACATGAAAGTATAACAATAAATAATATCAGCCCCGAATAAATTTTCAATTCTGGCAATTTACCAAATTTTGACAACATACAACAATTTCAAACTTGCACATAGTCTTAAAAAAATTAGAAAGATTTAATTACAGAAGTTACGTGTTTTTTATGCACGTTTTTACGTGCATTTCCTTACATGAATCACGAGTTCATGTATATAACAATCCTTGCCACCCTTAAAAATTTAACTCGCCATTAAACTACTCATTGTTTAAACCCCTGTCACACTGGAGCTGCGTCCTCAAAGCGATCCCGCTGCGTCATTGAATAATGTAAAATGTCATGGTAAACAAACTAGAGTCTCCTACAGCGTCGTAACAACGCAACGGCATCTTCTTTCGCCGCGGTGGGATATCCTAGCCTAGAACATTTTAGAACGCCATGCGACGGCAGGCACTTAGAGCATGCACAAAATACGCGTAGTGGCTCTGAGTTCTGATAAACACGCCATTGAAGTGGAGTAAGGTCACTGTGACAGCGGAGTTCAATAAATCAAACCACTAATGTCTGTCCCCATTATGGATCTAAAGGGCTGGCCCCTAAAATATTCATTCATTTGTATCTCAAAAAATTATCAACATTTTTAGATGGGTGTATGAACAAAGAATGTTTGTATTCGTGATACCTTTCATATGACCTCAAGAAAAAGGGACTGGCCCCTGTAATTAGGGGCCAAGCCACTCGTAAAGTCTTTTACCCATACCTTTAAAACGATCAAGATTTTGTAATGCATTATAGAAGCTAAGTTGTTGATCGTAACAATATCAGTGTAAAAAACGCATTGCCAAACCCATTGATGGCGTAAATTGGGATTTTTAGGGGACTAAAATCTTAAATCTTTGATGTTCTGTATATGAAAAAGCAAAACATTTTGTTAAGCATTTTAAATGATACTGACAATCGTATAAATTATCCAAAAGAGTGTGGTTGAGGGAAAATTCTGAAATTTCATTGATATTTTAATCGTATTGTTTAAAAATTGAACGGAAGACCTACTCATTATTCGTAACAAGAACGTATCTAGTATCTATTTGTTTCCATTATTCTACAATTACATTGATCATTTATGGTAACATTTGCAGATAAAATGTCTTTCAAATCTGTGACTTTCATTAATTATCTGTGTCTTTCATTGATAAATACTGAAAACTCAGTATCATTCCCCATATAAACTAGTTGCCGTGGTTACAATCTGTTTGATCACTTTATTAAAAACATTCAGACACACAATCCAATACTGTGGAATCATTAAAATTCGTGGAGGCTCAATTTTCGTGGAATTCGTTGGTACATCTCATCCATGAATTATTAAATTAGAGTAATAAAGTCATATTCCCTATATAGGTTTAAGAGAATACACGAAATTACGTCCCCACGAACCTGTAAAATCTATGCAATCCACGAAAATTGGCCTCCACGAAATTTAATGATTCCCCAGTATAAACTTTAAATGACTGGCCCAGCCACCTTTTCAGTGCCCTGCGCGGCCCCTGCTCCTAATCACTTAACCTAAAAATACAAATCTGCTCTTTGAATACCATCTGACCTTTCTTCAATCTTTCTATCCATCTGTAAACTTTTTAATATTACCAGGGGTTTTCCTTGCTTAGTTTTGGGTCTGACTAACGGACCCATTCCCAATCCAAAAATTACCAATATTTTACCAAATCTATGCAGATCCATTTTTCCCAATCAAGTGTCAATATTTTAAATATCAGAGCATGTTCTGCTGGTATTCCTATTTCTGAATTCTACTTTATACAATACTTGTTCATTCTCTATTCTAGATAAACACGATAACATTTTCAGAAGAAAAAAAATTATTTATATAAACCATTTTTTACTTGAAGAAAGAACATATTTACCTTTTAGAACTCCTTATTCCTTTATTAACAATTCTTAATATTTATGAACCCAAATTCAGTTGTTAGTAGCTATTGACACTTGTCATCACAGTTGGTATTACATGTAAATATTTTCTATATTTCAATGCAATTCCAACCAACCCTTAAAAAACATTAAAAAAAAAATAATAAAAATTGGTATCCTCATTTACATGTACTACATAAATACAAACTATAACATACACAAACTAAGAATAATAACTATATCTTGTTCACACCTCAAACTTTGCAGATATTTTTCCCAAACACCAAAAAATAAATCTTTTAAACATTTAAACATGTTTTCAACAAAATATACAAAATTTCTAATTAGTAATATATACATTGAATAAAACAATAGCAAGAACATTCAAGACAAACTTTGAATACAACATACTGATCACTGTTTATCCGAGTCAACATATTTATATACAGTGCAATATATATATATATATATATATATATATATATATATATATATATATATATATATATATATATATATATATATATACTGTAAAACGAGAAAATTTGGCGCATACGTATTTTAGCGCAAACGCAAGTGCTAATACATTAGCGCAAATAAATTTTAGCGCACGCGTCTTTTTAAAAAAAAAAATATTAGTTTAAATTTTCTTGTTGGATCCACACCCGTATTACTAGCTATATATTTTGTGGTCACTCAAGCACGGAATTACAATCGCATTGAATTATAACTCACGTACATAGGTAAACATATATTATAGTCACTCTTTCCGAGGTGTGGTCATTGCATGGACGTGTCATAATGTCGATCTTAAACTTTATCAAAAAACGGAAACGTGACGAGTTTCTACCTGATCCAGAAAAAGAAAACAGCAAAGAAGAAGCAGAATTATGTGAATTTATTAATGATTCTTTAGAACTGCCGAAGACACCAAAGCGGGAAAAACGGGGCACGTATAATGTATATTCTCCCGAAATAAGAGCCAAAATTGGAAAATATGCAGTAGAGAACGAAGTCATGAATGCTTCCAGACATTTTACCTCGGAACTTGGTTCACCCGTGCGTGAAAGTACTATCCGTAATCTGAAGAAAGCGTATATGAAAAGCAGAGACAGAACACCTTGCCGTAGAGTTTTAGAATTACCGAAAGGAGACAGGGGTCGACCACTGATGCTAGGTAAATACGACGAGTTAGTACAAAACCACATACGAAAATTAAGATTGAACGGGGGTATCGTCAATACCTGGATAGTTATGTCCATCTCACGTGCAGTGCTAATGTTTCATCAAAAATCTCTGTTAAGTGAATTCGGCGGGCCCATAACAATAGAAAAGTCTCTGGCAGAATCGATTCTCAGGAGAATGGGGTACGCAAAACGGAAAGGGACTAAGTCCGTTAAAGTCCTTCCCAGTGATTTTGAAAACGTAAAAGCAGATTTCCTACAGCGAATTAAAACAGTTGTCAAGAAGCACTCCATCCCAGAGTGTTTGATTATCAACGTTGATGAAACAGGTGTCAATATTGTTCCTGTAGGAAACTGGACTATGGATCTCGAGGGAAACAAACAAGTTAAGATTACGGGTTTAGATGATAAGCGTCAGATTACTGTGACTCTGGCGTCCACCGCATCAGGTGTTCTTCTCGATCCGCAAGTCATCTATGAAGGAAAAACTCCTGCATGTCACCCCAAGTTTAAGTTTCCCAAGGGTTGGGCCATTACGCAGTCAGAAAACCATTGGGCAAACTCAGTGACAACGAGAGAGTAAGTAAAAATTACTATAAAATATTATCAATCTAAAACAGAAAGTTGTTAACTTTCCAGAGTAATATGACTAACTTTTACGGGGTTTTTTTCAGGCTGGTGAACTCAATCATTATTCCCTACGTTAAATCAACTAGAAAGCGACTTGGTATCAAAGCGACATCGAAGGCATTGTTACTCTGGGACGTGTTCAGGGGTCATCAGGACGACGAGGCTCGCGCGATCCTAAAACGCAACAACATAGAATTAGTCTACATACCCCCCAACTGCACAGATCAGTTACAACCACTTGACCAGTTAGTAAACAAAGAATTCAAAGGTGCTCTGAAAAAAGAATTTCAGAAGTGGTACGCCGACTCAATTCTCGATAAAATGTCTGAGAAAAGTGACGACGAGAGCGTTGTATCTTCAATAAACCTCAAGTTATCCGTATTAAAACCCGTGCATGCCCAGTGGCTCGTCCGTGCTATTGACAGTATTACTGCAAGAAAAGAATTGCTTGTAAAGTCGTTTGAAACCACAGGAATTCTGAATGTGATATGATCATTTTAATTCATGTTTTATATGAATGTTTTGTAAGACGTTTTATTGACAAACGTTTTATAGTTTTATCATTGTGCATTTTTATCCATAAAGGACTTTTAAACTTCTAAAACATGTAAAGAACAGTAATAAATGATTGTGCAATGTTCGTTTTTTAAGTGAATAAACTGGTAGTAATCGTGTACTGTCAGCGTGAATGATCGCTACGCTTGATCACATTTTCACCTCGAGGCGCTAAAGAGAGTTGACACGGGGAGAAACCCAACTATGAAGGTGATAATGATAGGTACTAACAAGCCAATCAATTATATTATTTAGTCCATGTTTATTTGGCAAATCCATTCTGTTTACCTGTATGAGTGTGTAATACACCGCATGGCCGAAATTACGTAAGCGCGCACTTCCAGTGCAATGATATAATAAATAGACCGTAGTGATGATTTGAAGCCTGAACAAAGTGAATAGTATGGAGAACCTTTGGCGCACTACAAATTTTAGCGCTCAGAGGCGCTTGCGCCAATGGCGCTAAAATTTATAGTGCGCCAAGTTTTCTCGTTTTACAGTATATATATATATATATATATATATATATATATATATATATATATATATATATATATATATATATAAACTCTAACTATACATTAAATATACAATTCTCCCACAATATACTTTTGCATCAGGAAAATTTAATATACATATCCTTTAAACTGCCAAACTCCTTTTAATTGCAACCATGATTCATTTTCATTAACATTATAATTGATCAGCATATGTCAAATACAATAACAACATCTCTCTCCTAGACTTAAAACGTTCTAATTAAATGACCCCTACTCATCGTTGGTCTGATTTTAAATAAAGAAAAATTTCGACTTCAAGCATATTGGTTTTGAAAAAATAAAACAAATCAGATAAAAAAAAAAAAAATTCCTGTCGTATTCCATTGTCGTACCAAACTAAACTCAAAAAAATATTGATCTCGATTACCATAACGTCCAACCCAACGATTATATATTCTCATCTAAAGAAGGGTGACATGTTACTATGCCTCACTCCATCTCTCTGTCGATTCGTCAATCAGCAGTTTGTTCATATCTCTTTTCCAAATATTGCACATAAAATAAGCGAATTTGTTATATAGTGATTTATCATAACACTATCTTTAGTTCAATTTAGGGTAAATTAATAGTATTTCATCAGAATTATGCCTCATGGACTTAAAAAAAAACAACAACTTTAAGGTCAAGATCTAGTTAATGATTCCAGACTGTCTTTCTGGTGCTTGAACCATTATGACGGCACAATTGTCTTGATGAATCTTTCCCCGTATTTTATGGCTTAAAAGGAATTATGTAGAAAATAATACAATATTTTGACATTCTATATTCAATCAAATAAATCTATCGATATTTACAGATCAAAATTAAATGTCATCACATGCTTGTAACATTATCTTACTACTTTTAGGATTTTCTACTTCAGCATGTGATATTATCATTTAATTGCATCCACATGCGTTCTATTTCCCCCGCTGAATAAGGATGCCCTGTTATTAAGTTCCTGAAGTGTCCCCCACACGGTTCTTTAATTCTGGTAATGCAGCTAAAGCCCGGATGTCCAACTGCGTGAGCATTTATATATTTCCTACACATTCCAGTTATGTACACATCCTCAATAAATATGGATGGCACTTCGCTCGTTGCCAGGTAAAGCTTGCCGAAGATATCACCGGATATGACATATGCTGGGCCGCCAAAGTAATCAGGGAAATAATCTGGTTTGTATTCCTCTTTTGAGATGAAATATTTTGAAAGCTTATTTCTGATCACACTCCCGTTTGTTACTTTACATCCAATAATCGAATTAACTGGATTAATTTTTTTAAGATAATTTATTAGAAGATAAGAATTTAAAAACACATCGTCGTCTACTTTAAGAATATATTCGGTGTTGGTACAATGGACGTAAACCCATTGTAACAAGGCAGTTATCTTTATTACTAGATATTTATATTTTTCCTTGATATTTAGTTCAACAATGTCCATGTATTTTTCTTTCTCCATGGCAAACGTTTCCTTTATATTTTGGTCGAGTTCGTCAACTTCTTTTCCGACAAAGAAAATCAATCGTAAAGAAGTATCCTGTTTAACAACACTACCCCATGAATTCCTGATAGCCATCCTCTCTCTGAAATTACCTGCTCTACTAGGTACAGCCATTAAAAGGAATACAGAATGTTCACCTCCGCAATGACGAGGAGGTGGATGAAACTGCAAGTAGAAGTTCATCGAACGGGAGGTCGATAATGGTGTAAGGTATGTATTTGAAATGATCAACAGCATAATGTTTACACTTGATAGAATTCCAAGCATAAAAAAAACCGCTTTAATGCTGTATGTAAAAGTTGGTCGTCCCCATCGCAAACACGCCATTATGGTCATCTAAAAGTGAATCAAGAAAACAGTCTCATTGTCAAATTGATTGTTTTAAATTTCAAGACTTCCACCTCATTAACCAACTTATGAAACATTTATGATGGCTTTTCATTGTAAAGTAAGGTTAACATTTAGTGTACATAAACGTCTTGTTTCGTTTTTCAAAATAGGTTGATTGAGAACGATTTCTTTTTTTTAAACATCTGAATTTATATTTTTTTTTTCTTTGCAACCCTTTAAACGATTACAATTTCACTGACATGTAGTATCGAAGTAAAATCATTTAGTTTCGTACCTCATTTGCTTGAATAGATTCAGTCAATTTTTCTTGCATCAATTGTGTATGCAAACTTCAGAAACATTTGTAAAAATGCTCTCATAGGTTTATATCAGATGTTCCTCAAAATATTTGAAAGCTTACGCCCATGTACAATGTCATCTGCAAATGAAAAAAATCCATACAGCCATTTCCACGTTGAAATCGAGTGCAATGATAAATTGTAGTTAAATTTGGCGTCATAATGAAACCATATGGTGCTTTTTTATCTATAGCCTAAGCATTGCATACAAATGTACATTAATGTTGAGTAAACAACCTAATAGAAAACAGTTTCTTTCTCGACTAACTTTAATAATAAAATTACTCTTAAGAGCCTTTTCCGTCCTTGGAATTTCCTTTCTTATTTAAATTTTTTAGACCTAGTTTAAATTAAACTTGCCTTTTAAGATGTGCAAGAAAACCTAACTACCTGGGGTGCACAGGAGATGAATGAGATTCTGTGTCTTGCCAGTAACAATGTATACAATCACCCTTAAAATTATTAGCAACTGGGAAGGGGTGGGGGAGGTAAATGAGGGTTTCAAATACTACCACTGTTTACTTGCACTTATAGTATATTACACGAAGAATATTGACAAGCATTTCGTTTATCAATGTATGAGACAGGAGTGAGAGTGCAGGTTTGTCTAATTAACATCCTTTATTAAACTATTGACATTGTGTGAGGATTCGCTATTTTTTTTTACAATCAGTATTATCTTTTTATAAGATAACAGAATATTTTTTGTTTTTAGCTCACCTGAGCTGAAAGCTCAAGTGAGCTTTTCTGATCACATTTAGTCCGTCGTCCGTTTGTCCGTCCGTCTGTCCGTCTGTAAACTTTTCACATTTTGAACTTCTTCTCTAAAACCACTTAACCAAATTCAACCAAATTTGGCTCAAAGCATTCTTATGGAAAGATGAATATTAATTGCAGAAATGAAAGAAAAATGTTCATTGAAAGTGGAGAAAACCTCAAAACTGTAAAAAAAAAAAAAAAAAAAAAGGAAAAAAAAGAGGGGGTGCATATTAAAAAATCTTCTTCTCAGGAACTACTGAGGCAAATTCAACGAAATTTAGCATGAATAATCCTAAAGGGATGGAAAATATAAATTGCAAAAATTATGGGCTAATTCTGTTTCAAATCTGAGTTATAACGAAAATAATAAGAAAGAAAAGGCGTTTTTCAAGCAATTATAGCATCCATGAGTCTTGGGAAAATGGGTAGGCATGACCGGGCCAGGGCAAAACAAAAGATTGACAGTTGTTATTCTGCCAATCTCATTAAAATTTCAAGATATTTACTGACCCAGTATATTTGTATTCGCTGTAAATATTGCTGCAAAATAATGCGTAATTGGAATTGACGATTGCCGATCTGCCCCGGCTTTTATTTTGCCCCGGCCCGGGTTTGCTTACCCATTTTACCAAGACTCGTATTCCATAATAATAAAACGAGGTTCTTTGTTTAAAGCAGCCATGACACTATCTGATAAACGGGTCGATCTGACTATGATGAATTTGTGTGTTGTACAACAGTTTGTGTACGAAGGGAATCTTTGAAACATGCAAAATACATTTGTGAAGTAAATTGAAGCTAAATATTTCAACGCGTTGACATTTTTCACATGACGGTGGTGTTAGCTTGTTGTGATTTTTGTTTCGTTTTCATTTATGCTTTGCGTTAACCTGGGAACTGTCGCTTATATTTCCTGATTTTTACATATCAAATCAAACAGAGACTTCGGTAAATCAAACAGTTTACTGTTTACCTGCGCAAATTAAGCAACATCTGATGTATTAAGAAAGAACTAAAATGCAATTCATTCAGGCTCTCGGTAATTCGGTATCATCTTTTGCGTTATGGTAGAATAATGCAATATGTTTTGTTAAGATGCTCGGCATTTTCTCGAGTTTATTCAGTTTAAATAGAGTTTAATATCGCTGACGGAAATATGTAGGTATATACATGTATTTGATTCATTTTGAAAAATAAATCGTGTTCTTTATTTGTTATAGTGCATGTTTCTTGTGTTTAATTGTTTATATTTTCTTTTTACTTACCATATTTGAGTGTTAAGCTTCGAATTATAAGCAAGATACAGAGATTTGCTAACAATTCTATGTTTGTACACAGATCTGAGGCCATTCATTTTTTTCCATTTCAAATGCCGAATAGGAAATACCAAATTATAAATCTTAAGCTGAATGTAATGAACTCATGTGAACAAACTATGACTCAAACCTAGCAAAATTTTGAGCTCATTTTGCTTATAATTCTACGAGTGACGTTGAAATTTTGCTTGATCATTAGAAATTCTATATGAATTAGAGTATGTTAGATACTTGTACACAAAAATTAAAGAATGATATGCGGTATATAACTACTCTCTGGGGCCCCCTCTTTATACAATGAATAATGTGAAATGTGACTAAATAAAAACGACATCCTTACAACAGTTTCCATAGTTCTGACACATTTCTGTTGCGGGGATAAAAGAATTATTGCTATTCCTTAGAAAATAGTACATCGGAAAATTATCCTGGTTTGTAGCCATTTATTTTTGAATAAAAATGAAAATATTGGGTGGGCCATAGTAAATTAGAGTGATGTGCCTGTCAATGCGATGACATTGATTTTTATAGCTCTTTAACATGTCACGTGACAACATTTTTCATTCCAGTGTATTCATCAATCAAGTGTGAGTAAAGTTATAAAAGTCACGAGTTTACGCGAGGTAAACAACAGTCATTTAATTATAATGGAGAAGACAAATTAAATTTTTGAATATTTTTATATAATTTGAGAAATTGAGCGCATTGAGGTGCAATTTTCTTCTTCACATATATACATGTAGGATTTTTTTGGATAATATACAATAACTATTATATTAAAAAAAAAAAAAATACAATAATTAGTAAGTAGTTGAGGAAGAAAATGTACCTATTTTGATCGCTTTATTAAGTGGTGGAGGGGGGCAGAACGAAAGTACAGGGAATTAGAAGTTATAAAACAGTGTACCCCTACCAAATTATAAGTTCTATATCTTGCGTAGAATTTTCTTATTCTGTGTAAAAACAGTATTTCATGAAGGTACAATGTCAAAGATTACGTGATTGCAAAAATAAGTGTAAAATTCGAATACTTTACAATATTTTTTTTTTGTTATTCTACCGAGGGCCATATAGCACATTATCTTTTGAACGCCCATTGTTGCTCAGATGAGCGATGTGGCCCCATGGGCCTCATGTAAACAATCCCCATCTTTGATTCTATATAGTCGAGACCACCAGCGTAGTCTAATTATACCCTTCACAATCGTTTCACCTCTTTGTACTCCATTTCCCTTTAGCTTGCAATGCACTGACCTAGTTTTTAAACGTCAATGTTGACCTGGGAAAGCGCAAATAATGTGTTAGTTGTATATAGGATACATTTGTAGCTTTATCATTGAAATATCTTTTACACTCGCCCAGTAAATAACAAATTAACAGTATTATCTTCAAAGAAATTTTGTTTAGAGAAAGAAACCCAGCAATTATCTTATTGTTTAAGAATTTATTTCCTAACACATGTAATTTTAGTATTTCGGATATGTTCATGCCAACTCTTTCCTGAAAGAAGCTGTATTACACCGTAAACAACCCCTAACGCCGGGGAGTCGACAAAAAGTAGGGGGGAGTCGATTCCAACGCATAGGGGAGTCGATTTTCTTCGCTTGGGAGACGGAAGGAATTTAGGTCACGCCTTTTGTAGGTATTAATAAGAAGTATTTCCAAAAAATATACACCGCACGGAAGACAGCGATAATCAAACTTTGTGTCGGTCATTGGTCCGAGTGCTCTTTGCGTCTAGAAGTCTCAAACACTTCGAAACTATTTGACGAATTTCAAATTCACGGTGATCGGGTGGTCAAAATATGCATGATTTGAAAAATATATGACTTGCTTTGGGTTACAGACAGTTGAAACAGTCGAACAAATGATCAACCTTGTAAGTGCAATAATCAAATCTTAACAAACCTAAGGAAAAAATGAGTAATCAAGACATTTTCTGTTCAGATGTAACGGTAACGTAGGGGAGAGTCGATTTTCGGTAAACAGACCGCACGGGGGAGTAGAAAAATGAAATCCAATTCACTCTATCGGGAATGTTCAACTCATTTTTCCATAGTGAATAGCATTCAGACGAGGTCTATAAAAGTCGACTTCATCTAATAAATAAAATGGTTTTACTTATTCGCAGATATTTAAGCAATAGCAATAAAGACAGGTACATATACTACTCATTTTTTCCATTCAATTTCGTTTTTTGTTTTCATTTTTATTTAAATGAATTAAAAGAGAAAATATTTATTAAAAGGTATTTTCTTTTTATTTCTTTGTTGTTACTAGACCCATTGAAACGAACCACATGTGTTTGAACGTATTCGTAAACGTTTAATTGACTTCCAAGAACTACTTTTTAATCCAGTGTTTAGCTGATCAAATTTTAAAAAAATATTTGAAGATCTATATTGATTTTTTTTTTACATCAATCATTGATGTCTTTTTGTACTTTTAAGTTGAAATTGCGTGCGTTTTTTCTTTCTTTATTGAGCGATTTTACATTTTAGTAAAGCCACATAGAAAGCACGGACTATAAGTACTAACACGGGCTAAGTTCAAACTTCCAAGTAGCTATAGTTCTCATTACTATGGTAATCATCTTCATATGGCTGTTACTTATGTGTAACGTTTTGATAGTAAATAAAAAATAAAATGCTTTCTTTAGTGATTCATGCGGAATATGAAGATAGCAACATTGCAGAAAAGAAAAACAGTTAAACGTATTTTTTTCTGCAATGATTGCTACCTTCGTTAACTGCATGAATCATTAAATAAATCATTTCATTGTTTATATTTACATCTTTCTTTTAACAGATTAATAAATTGATCGTAAAAAGTAAAACTAGCTAAATTACGGTCGATGTACATCTATACGCTATAGAAAAGCAGCAGCCAAATCGTATTTAATTAGAAAGTGAGTCTGACATCATCATGATAATTTCGTGCAGTGATTTTTCCTAACTTGATGAAGATTTCGAGCTGTTGATAAACGAGGCGTATAGACTTCAGTCCTGTCAGTTTCTACAGATCTATGAATTACACAATCAATGCTCGTAAGAAATAGAGGAAGGTGTACTTGGTGCATGTAAATATATAGTTATAGAAAAGGAGGAATGACAAATCTAGTCTCGAACCCGCGACCCTTTAATTCGTAGCAGTACTGAGCCTATTATATATACACTATCACAAAACAAACAGTAAAACGCTTTCTTCAGTGATTCATAGGGTTATGATAGTAGCAAGCAAATCATGATATATACATACGTAAATTGATATCTCGGTCTATGTACTTTTCTTGAATGTAAATCACCATCATACCCGTATACATAACCAAAAAAGCATTTTATTGTTCAGATTAAGCACAGTTGATGACTGTATTATTTTTCGTACGATAGGAGTACAAATATGGATAATTAAATAATTCAACAGTCAAATATAGAATTTACGATTTAACTACAGATGCTTCAATCAGCACAAAAAGAAAAGCAGGCATTCTGTTCACATACAGTCCACAGAAATACAACTATTTTGCAGACACCCCCACCCCCCAAATTTAACAAGTCAACGACGCCGCGACCTTACTAGATAATCATATTGACAAGAGCACCCACCAACCACCCTTCAATAGCAAATACACACATGATATACAGATGACCAAAAAAATACGGCATGTTAAATTATATCCTCTGTATTACTTAAGTGTGTTTATATGAATGAAAACAACGAGTTTTGAAACACAACAAAAAAGCAACAAAAGACAAAACAAACAAACAAACCAACAACCACACACACAGGACAATGACAAAACAAAAAAGATAAATGGAGTTTTGTGAATATTGTTGTGAACTTTATGTGTCTTTGATATGGTTTGAGATAAACAAATCATAAGAAAAGAGAAAAAGTCAAGTTATGAAGATATATCGTTTTATTTTAACGCATATTTTGCATTTTTAGCAATATTTTCTACTCCCCCGTGCGTTCTGTTTTCCGAAAATCGACTCTCCCCTACGTTACCATTACATCTGAACAGAAAATGTCTTGATTACTCATTTTTTCCTAGGGTTTGTTAAGATTTGATTATTGCACTTACAAGGTTGATCATTTGTAGACAGTTTTAACTGTCTGTATCCCAAAGTAAGTCGTATATTTTACAAATCATGCATATTTTGACCACCCGATCACCGTGAATTTGAAATCTGTCAAATAGTTTCGAAGTGTTTGAGACTACTAGACGCATAGAGCACTCGGACCAATGACCGACACAAAGTTTGATTATCGCTGTCTTCCGTGCGGTATATACGTTTTGGAAATACTCCTTATAAATACCTACAAAAGGCGTGACCTAAATTCCTTCCGTCTCCGAAGCGAAGAAAATCGACTCCCACATGCGTTGGAATCGACTCCCCCCTTCTTTTTGTCGACTCCCCCGCGTTAGGGGTTGTTTACGGTGTATTAACTATATATACAGTATCTTGAAAGCCGATATTTTTCAGTGTTTAATTTTGCTGTGACAAATTTCTATTTAGATAAATCAGGATGTAATTTAAATTGATAGACATGATTGAAACAAATCTTTAGTTTTTCTAGGCATAAACAATTTTGGTTATTAAAATGTATAGCAATTTTGCAACCTGATGTTTTTTATAGAATGACAATAATGTAATTTTATTTCTATAGTTTCTAATTAGCTTTGATTACAAACACTTACCAGAAGTCAACTATAATTGTTTTCGCCAATGAAATGGCAAAGTGCAATTTTTGAATTTAAAAAAAATCGTAAATGAAAATGAAGTATAGGATCAAGGTCGGGGTCGGAGTAGGTGGTTGACCTCCATACAACAGGCACCTATATTATTATAACGAAGAGGGTATATATTTAAAATTAAGAGAACAATATAACGTCGGGTACCTGTGTTTCAAAGTTACACGTAGATAACGAAATTTTGATAAAAAAAAACAAAACAACAACAACAATAACATTCAGGCATACGCAAAAAGTTGGCTGGTGCTTCAAAAATTGTCATCTTGCAAGTTATGAAAAATGTTCGATTAATTTACATGTTAAATAAAAACTGTTAACGTCTTGTTAAATGAGAGCTGTTCATGTATTGATGTCAGAGAAACATTCTTACTTCTCCAACTTACGCATAGGCACCTGACGTTTAATATAATAGTATAGATATTACATAAATGGATCAGACAACAAGCAATGCCTATGTGCATCTTCGCCATACGGTACCACAAGGTACAAATAATAATTACTGACATATGATATAATTCAATGCAGCTTTTAATTTAGTGCTTATCTAATTAATGGATGTAAAATGACATACTAATGCTCAATATGATCGTAAAGTAGATAAAAATATGAATAACGGGTAGCAGATAAAATAAATAAACAAAACAGATCAAATAGGTAAAAAGAGAGTTAATAAACTAGAGCAGAGCTCGTGGCAAAGCCACGAGTAGGTCTTCCGTTGTTGCTGCGAGTTGAAAATATATGTGATATGGTGTCAAACGATTATAATTACTAAACTTTCAGTTCTGCTTTTGTTATAAAAACGTGTTGTGATTGAAAGCCTGCATATAAAACGTGTTTTGAAAAAGAAAATAAGTAAATGTTTTAGGAAAACTATTTGTCGCATACAGTTTATGTAATCGTAACAAACATTACTTAAAAAATGAGATATTTAATGGCGAGTTAAATTTTCAGAGGGTAGCAAGCATTGTAATAAACAGTATGTACTCATGTGTCATGTCAGGAATTGTGGTTTTTTTTTTAATTTTAAACCGAACCCGTTTACAAAACACGTAACCTTTTCTCTAAGATAACTTCTTTATTTAAATATTTGTAAATTTTTGAAGACAATGTGCAATTTAGAATTGTTGCGTGCTGACAAAATTTACAGACCCTGAAACGTATAATTACAACAAAAAAAAAGCGTGCGACTTACGTGCGAAAAACGTTTCGTATTAACCGTTTAGCGTTTCGTGTGAATCGTGAAGCGTTTCGTGTAAACCGTTTAGCGTTTCGGACAAAGCGTGCAGAATTTCGGACAATGCGTTTAAATCGTTTCGAGCAAAGCGTGCGAGAACCATGTGAAACGTTTATCAGATTTCATTCGGAACTCTCTGACAATTTGTTTCAAAATGGAGCCCGTGTTTTACATTACATGTACTTTAAACTGTTTGTGATTGGCAAAACTCTCTTGTAGGTATTTTCATGAAAAAAAAATCTAGAAGAAATGATATACTTATCTTTTTACAAAATTGAATTTATTTTTAACAAACAAAAGAAAGGTATATGTATTAAAAGACGACTTGTTACAGAGTACATGTATATATAACGTTTTATACGATGTTTCAGTACTGGTACAGTTTTACCGGTAACGAATATTTGCCAGTATCGAATAATTTTTAGAAAAATTATTGGTGGAAGAAAAAGTTGAGGTTTTAAAAAATTCTAGCTAGGTGATTAAAACATAGAAATAAATATTATATCAGTGTTTGCCATTTGCACGATTATTTACCGAATTGTTTACAAATTAAAAATGTGCCCCAGATATGGGCTGCCGGATGTTCAAAGCAGAAAAAACGAAAGTGTGAAAACAATTAAGCCTAACTATGAAAATAAGTTTGTTATTGATCCCTATTTAGTGAATAATTAGTAAATATAATTCATTTAAAAAGATAATACATCATATCAAATAATAATGGAGCTTTGAATGAAATTACGACTTCAAATAGAACCACGTGTAGTTTTCTTAGTTACGGTTCATTGCGACAGAAGTATTATTTGGCTGCAAAAATTGATAGATATACGGGAAAAACAAAGGAAAATGGCAACTACTTATCATCAATTACTACTATAAAGTGTTTGTATGAAAATTCAATATTATAAAGTAACGGAAATGAAAACTGTTCAAGTCCAGTTTCAATTTGACCGGAAAACGGTATGATAAAAATAACGATCATATAATTTGTTTAAATGACATATTCCCACAATTGTTTTTCCTTGTTCATTTATAAGTCCATTAACATGTACCTCTAGTATATTTTTGAAATTAATTCGCCTCAACATATTCGGTCAGAAGTGATAAAGGGCGCTTAATTCGATACTGGGAAACGATTTCAAAACTAGGAAACTGGGGGGGGGGGGGTGTTGAAATTACTGTCTCCGTAATTCATCCTTTATTTTTTCGGGTTTGATACAGTTTAGAAGGACAAAGAAACGCGATTTAAACAAAAAATAAAAACATTTGGAATTCCGATATTAATAGTTGCATGCACGAGAAACCGCATACTGATTCGTTACCGGTAAAATGACTGTACAATATTAAAATTCGCTATACATTAAAAATATTAAATACAGTTAGCAAAATATGATTTCTGTTGGAACAAGCCTTAATCAACTTTAACTTACACGAGCATGTTTTGATAAGCATGCATCTTTTTTAATTTATTTACATCGATAACTCTTATTGAGACCACTCGCGACACACATAACCTCGGACATCGGGTGAGACCTGCACCTGGCTGAACCTGTCAATCAAACTCTGTGTATTTGTTTTCATTGGATGGTCAAGCGTCTCTTTTTTTGTCAATAGCCAATGGAAAAATTAATGACTTCAAGGTAATTGGAATCAGTATTTGATGAAGCACACAATTTAAATGATAGAAAATTTATTAATTATTTGAACAAAATTAAATTTAAACATAGAAAGAAAACATACTGATCATTTCTATGAATTGCGGGAAGTAAGTTCTTTGGAATCCCGATTACAGATATTTTTACAAGTAATTATTTTAATTACTTAAACCACTGTTAACGGAAAACAAGACGTAATAAACGCACAGGGATTTGCCTACAATGTACACAGTCATGCAATTAATTATTATGGGAATCTTTACGAATGGAACTTAATTCAAATAGATCATGATAATCTATATACACTGTACGCCGTTATACATGTAAGGAGCGCCGGTAATATATACGAAGATTGAGTCAAAAATTTAAATCATTTTTATTTCTTGTTCTTTTCAATACAATGTTAAATTACTTTGAAAAAAATCCGAAATAGTAATTACAACTTTCTCTTTTGTTTAATCATTTGAATATTTTCTGAGGTACATGGATATGTACAGAACATATTTATTTACGCGAATGATACGACATAGGAAAAAAATTATCGGATGTTTGTATAACATTGTTTTCTAACGAATGTGACTAATTTAATTTTAAATATTTTTCAACATTATCAATGTAAATAATATCAGATTTATTTCCTGTTTGTATTTTTACATCGTATTCTCTGAAACCAATAAAAATACTAATGTTAGAAGAAAAATCAAATCCCGCCGAATACTGAAAAACCGATTTCAGTTTGTAATCATACGGATTTTTATTTTTGGTATTGACTATTGAGTTACGGTAACATTTTTTCTGGATGATTTATATTTTATGTAGTAAAAGCACCATTCCAACTGTTACTCAATTACATAACAATTGATGACCCGGGGCTATATATGTTCTGAGCTGTGTGCGCTGAAGCGACACAAGATTCTCGGTCGCACGTGGCGATTGAATTAACACAGACTGACCGAATAAACAAACGGTTGGGAAAGTGAAACAAAATGTTACACATAAGAAGAAGCCACCAAAAATGATTTTCGACAGATCTTGATATCGTTTCGCCAAAAAAAAATAAAAAATACAGCGCGAGCTCCTGTCAGCGGGGCGGGAGGAGGGGGCGGGGGGGGGGGGGGGCAGCAATGAGTTCGCTTCCATAATGAAACGAACATGTAGAAAAACTACAGAAGTGATTAATATGTGACCGATAGAATCTAATCTAAAGTTGTTTAAAACTCATGTGAATATTCTTTTAAATAATCATCGAATGCCTCAACTCAGGACATTCTTTTATCGTGCTAGCACCTACCGCAAACATGTAACATGGAACTTTGATTATAATTTGATTTGATTTTTAAACTACCTTGTACGCTATCGTATACACCAATGCTTAATCAACTGTACAAGTAAAATAAATTTATCTTTTCATCTTAAACCAATATAATAGTTGAAAACATAATAAAATATAGTTGTGTCCGTGCAAAATATGAAACATAAACGCGTCATAAGGTACATGTAGAAGAACACGAACCGACGGCGGATCACTTATCCACTCGCGCCGGATCTCCTCAGCCACGTGCGAGGAATGATCATCATTTAAAGGTTTAATATTTGAGGGGGGGGGGGGGGTGTTGATTTAAAACATTAATTGTACAGTTTTTAAAGTACTTTACTTAAACAAACGAAACATTAGTTTATTCTAACGATTTTTCCGATTTGGAGTAATATCATTCATTAATATTCATTTACACTCAAATATTTAATTAAATATATATACAAGTAGGACAAACTTTTATAACATAAAATTAAAACAGTTCTTGTATATACGGCTATATTAACTCAAACACGTTCATATGAATGTAAGTGTAAGTCGCGGTGTGCGAATCTTGTGTATTAAATAACCGCTTACCGCTAGGTAATGCATCCGTGGCTGATCTCCTCGGCCGTGGGCGAAGAATAGATTACGTAAAGGTACAAAGCACAGAATCGCACAGCTCAGAACCAAGGAAGATTTGAAAAGTTTGCAGTATAATGACCTTACTCTATCAAATAGAAGTTATAAATTTTAAACTTAAACCCCACAATTGATCTATGTCTATTATTGCTTTAGAGAATGACATTGCTTTTATTAATTAAATGAACTATTTCTTACTTGACATCCAATCGTTTAATCCACAAAAGATTTTGTGTAATAAAAACTAAAACAATTCTTGAGTTCGCGGCTACATAAACTCATATATGAGAGACGCAACTCTCGTGTATTAGATAACCGCTGACCGCTAGGTAGTCCAGCCGCGAGCATGGTAACCGATTTTCTCGGCCGCGGGCAAGGGAGAGCTTACGTAATGGTACACACACATGCAGCTCTGATTCAAGGTAGATTTTAAATGCATGGAGTTAATAACTAAAATGTAATGCATAGAGTTTTTTAATTCCATATTTTGTGGTTTACTAGAAAAGAAAAAGAATGTTTTGTTTTACAATTGCCGTTTTTAATGATTGTGCACTACAAGAACTTAACAACAATAATTTTAACTCCTAAAGGAAAAGCGTATACTCCAACAACAACAAAAATTCTTATGAATTAATGCCTCCTGTATAAACCAGCATACTTTCTGCGGCAACTTTATGCCAGTTGTACGCACAAAGACTTTCGTTAACTTGTCAAATGAAAACATGTACATGTCAACATGTAAAGCTTTTTACACTCATACTACACAAATCACATACAAAATAACATTGTAACGACCTTTATGAGATCCCAACAAACAACTTTTCCAGCGACAGCCATATCAAAATCCTAACCGTTTTTGAGTTATTAAGCAAAATTTTTTAGGGGCCATTGGCCCTTCATTTAAGGGGCCAGCCCTTTTTTATTGGTGTCAAATGAAAGCCCTCTATATTTTGCACAACTTTTATTCTACATGTCTTAACAAAATATTTTTTGTTTAAAAGATATAAAGGAAAATATGTCTAAATTTTCGCACTTTTTTGAATCCTGTTTTTTGATCCCCTACCTTTTCCTAAATAAAAAACGTAATCTTAAAACAAAAACAGATGTGCACAACTACAATGTCTCTGTTATTCAAATTCGTTGGATTCCCATTCCCTGCTATCATAGTCTCAGAGCCTTTGTCTGGAAACAAAAGGCCCTAAAAAATTTTAAAAGGGGAATAACTCTTTAACGGAAGGGGAATTCTAAATTTTATGAATTGCTTAAGATAGTGTTTTGTAAAGTACATTAGCCCTGAAAATTTGAGCAAAAACCGTTCAGTAATAAGCAAGATATGAAGCCTCAAAGTTCGCGTCTAGGAAGAAAAAAAAAAAAAAGAAAAATAATTTTTCCCGCACAATAATAGAAAGGTCTTCCGTTGGAAACGGAAGACCTTAATAAGCAAAACCATATATAGATTTTTAATCGTTTAGTATTTGCAAGACATTCATGTACAAAAACGGAGGCAGTGATTTCAGCATAAAAATATCATTGTCTCAAGACAGCAATTAATAAAATGAAATGCTTTTTCAATATGAAATCCACAACTATAGCAAACGTTGTTTTTAATAAAAAATCTTAATAAAGATCAGCATTTAAACTTCTAGCACTATTCCCCAATTGACAATGGATAATATATTCCATTCGATTTTCCATTTTTCGCTTTTTGACATATGTTAAGTTTATTTATCATTTTATCTTTCATTATCAAATAGTTTACTGTTAATTATGTGTTATTTCACCTTCAATTAAGGGATAACTAGTTTCAGGGAAAATTCAGGGCTTTAAGAGATCTATGAGATAATCATTGTAGGTGTCCATACACTATCTTGTGAAGTAATGTTAATATATGTACTTTTAGACATAGGGACATCAATTTGTATTCAGTTCTAATACACATGAAAACAAATAACATATTTTCTTTAATCTACAAAATAAAATCTGAAAGAAAAGAATAATAATAAATCTGTACTTGGTGACCTTAAACTTCAGTCTCTAGAGGGAATGGAAATCAATTTAAGATTGATAAAAATTGATTTAAAAAAATGCTAGCCCGACTCGCCCGTCCAATCCAGAAGGAAAAAAGTTAATCTTCTGAGTTTTACTTACATACTAGTAAAATGATTCGATATCAAATTTTCAGTTCTAAAACTAACTGCAATCGGACAAATTTACCTTTAAAAAATCAGCCAAGTCCATATATGTAACGCACGGTATACAATAATCAAAGTTTTAAAACTGAAGCTTTCAATTACAAACATTACATTTATATCGGGTAGAGCAAATTCAGTTAAGTTGACTGAAGTCGGGGTCAATTTTTAACAGGGTCAATTTTTAACGTGTCGAGGTCATCAGAATTTAGAAAAATCTTTTTCAAACTGTTGAAAAATGACCCCGGGTATAAATTTTACGACTTTTCGTCTCAATTTTCAACGTTGAAAAATGACCTTCGGGTCAATATTCAAAGTTGAAAAAAGACCCCCGGGTTAATTTTCAATCTGGGTCAATATTCTTCGTTACACTGTGTGTAAAAAAATGTGACATCACAATACAAGTGTACTTAGAAATCGTCGCGCAAAATAATTCATCGTTTAATGAATAAATAATGTCAAAATCCTTATTTTTGATATAATTCTATTGGTACGAATTAATGATTTTCAGCCCAATATCAATTATTAAAATTCTTTAATATTAATTGATTTTTAAGTTGCAAAACACTCAGTCTGGTAAAACAATATAATATTAAAATGTGTATAACATATGACATAAAAATCATTCGTTATTCAGGCCCAATTAAGGGTGTACGAAGATTTACTTTGCAGCCTCAGGGTGAGCAGAATACAACTGTCAGTTTAAGTTAGCTAAAACGTTTACTACTACAATCTGTTCATATCTTTAACAACATACACCATTGCAAAGCATAACGTTGAAATTTCATAGCATAGTATTGAAATCTCAGAGCATAGCATTGAAATCTCATACCATAGCATACAATCTCATAGAATTGCATTCGTCATATCATACCATAGCATACCATAGCATAGCATACAACATTATTTTAACTCGGTTTTAAATGTTTTTATTTGAAAAAATAAATGTTCATATAATAGATTTGTGGTAAACTTTGGTTTATTATTATTTAACATCAGAATGTGTGGAACTCTTCTGTTCACGGAGGCGTTTTTGTTCAAATCTCATAGCATAGCATGGAAGAAGCCGTTAATTTCAATTTCTCAAGGCATAGCATACAAATTATTAAAATCGCATTTAATAGCAAAGCATAAAATTGTAAAAGATATGCATGAAATGACTGTAATAAAAACGAAATATAGAAACATATCGCGGAAGTACAAGAGTGTATATGTTTCCTATTGTGATTTATGATACATTTAAATGAATTAAAATATCCTATTAAATATGCAAAAGTAAGGTATGCATGAATGGCAGCCGTATTACACTCATAAAATATGAATATGTTTCAAATTAACAACTGTGAACGATATTCAAAGTCGAGATTGATATGTTTTTAGCAAGCAATAACAGGTGACTTCCTGCAGACATGCCTATTGAGGTTGGTTTTGCTCTGTCTTTATCAATTATCATGAGAAGACATAAATCACTTCCCTGGCTGGAAATAAACAATTGAAATTCATATCTTGGTAACTAGATTGAATTTACAGCTTCTACAAGTAAAAACAAACATGCGTTCTCCCAGTTTCTTAAAATTTACACAAACTATAGCGCGTATAGCTTTAATTAATTTGTTGCATTAAAACATTAGTTGTGTGTGAGGCAGGGCGTCGCCCCATATGTCTCATTCATAGTTTATGCGTGAGCTGCCGATAATTGGACGAGTCCAAATTGGTGTAATGAGAATACACCAGAACACAACGTGTGTATACATCACGGGCTTGTATAATGAAGTTGTGGCTATGCTTTCGGTATTCTTATTTATACTAACTCTTAAACCCTTATCCATTTCTTTGAACGTTACAACAGCGGGATGCCACTTTTCTTTATCTATATTTACATCCACCAAGTATGATTCCCTTTATTTCTTACGGAATCTTAAAGTAAATTCATAGCTCTGTAGAGACAGTCAGACTACGATCTGATCTTAACGCCCCGTTTATCGTTTTGTTGAAACCTACAGCTAAACCATACGTAGTTTTGTAACAATCAAATGTTGATAACAACGAATACAACAACACTGATCATTAATAATATAACACAATGACTGCTACAGGGTTCCAAATGGAACTGAGTGCAATATACCGTACACTCCTGGTAAAGAACTGCAGTGCATGATAGACGGTGCAATTTATGATATCCCTGTACAAAATATGACGTCACCTGGAAACAAAACAACACTGCTGCAAATTTTAACAACAACACAACATACCAAAACCACACCACCGATAAGGTCAACAACGTTCGCTAGAAATTCAACAGAAAGCTTAACAACGACTTACAGTACACCAACAACCTCCCCCGAAAGCTCAGAAACCTCACAAAATACCCTTTTAACGTCCGCTGAAAGCCTAACATCAATGAAAACTACCCCAATATCAGCCTCTCAAGAAAGCAAAACATCTAAATCATCGAATATCCCAACAACTTCCTCAAAAAGAACAATATCGGTAAATATCCAAAGCAGCTCGACGGAAGGCATACCAATAACAACAAGGTCTGTAGGAACCAGTCAAGAAAGCATGGCATCAACAAGTACTGTAATCTATGACGAAAGCATTAAAAAAACGACATATGCCCAAACAAAGCCACAAGAAAGCTTAAAAACAAATTATATTCCGACAACAATAACGCATCCAAGAAACTTTATAAAAAAGCAGTACAATCATCCCCTCATCATCCGACGAAACCATACCTACAAGAATTTTAACAACTTCCCGAGAAAGATCAATAACAACACATATCCCAACAACTTTTTAGAAATGCAAAACAACAAGTAATTCAACAACTGAAAGAGATGGAACAACAACAATGACAAATTCATCGACAAAATCCCAAGGAAGCAAAACAACAACGACAAGTATCCCAACCACATTACTAGAAATATTAACAACAACAACAAAAAAGTCCCCGACAACATCGCAAAATATCATAACAACAGCGCCGTCCCCGACAACGTCACAAGATATCACATGGAAAACACAGTCCCCGAAAACGTCACAAGATATCATAACAACAACAACAACGTAGTTCTTAACAGCATCACAAGATATAACAACAACAACACAGTCCCTGACAACGTCACAAAATATCTTCACAACAGCAACACTGCCCCCGACAACGTCACAACATATCACATGGACAACAACACAGTCCCCGACAATGTCACACTATAAATCAACAACAACACAGTCCCCGACGTCACAAGATATAACAACAATTCCGGTCAACGTCACAAAATATCATAACAACACAGTCCTCAACAACATCTAAAGATATCATAACAACAACAACAACACAACCCCCTACAATGTCACAAGATATCATAACAACAACAACACAACCCCCAACAACTTCACAAGATATCATAACAACAACAACACAGTCCCCGACAACGTCACAAGATATCATAACAACAACAACACAGTCCCCGACAACGTCAAAAGAAATCATAACAAAGAAAAGAAACTACACGACCTCCCAAGAAATCATAACAACGACATATATCCGGGTACTTTTTCTTTGTTTGTACTAATTGATTAAAAGTTGAGCTTGTTCGCATTATACACCAGTCTTTTTTGGGAGGCATATTAAAACTTTTGAGAATAACTGACAAAACGTTCTGTGGATAACTATTTTCTTTATGTTTTGTTAGTAAAACACCAGCTATCAATTATACGACGAGTAGAATTAGAATAAAGACGAAATCATATTAAACAAAAAAGCTGATTTTTGTAACAAGTTTATTTTTTATCTAATGAAAGGAAAGATTACGACGAAAGTAGTTGTCATCAGCAACATATATCAATAGATGTTTATCATTACCCAAGCAAAATATACATTTTTCTTTCTTCAGGGACGAATGTTGTTCAAAAACCTTTATTCAACGCAGCTGTGGTCCTGATCGTCGCCGCGCATTGTCTCAAGAACATGTAAAACATTTCTTATCTAAAATATGTGTTTGAAAATGGCTTAATTGGTCAAATTCAATTATCTAGCGTTGCATCTAGCAAAAAAGTAAAAATGTAAATTATATTCATTTCTTTATGTGTTGGTTTCATGTACATGTTTTGAGAATAGTTTTATTTCATAATAAATCTTCTGTTGAACCTTTTTATTATTTGAAAATCTGAAAAAAGTTGGTTAATCGTGTAACTTTATATATATATATATATATATATATATATATATATATATATATATATATATATATATATCCCCGAGTGGGGAGCGCGGTGGCCGCTCACTGCTAAGAGAATAGGTTCCAGATGTCGTGAGTTCAAGCCTCGGTCGGGGCGGAAGGTGGAGCTCCAACAAAAAGCGAATTTCTCTGTGCTTTATATAAATATATATATATATATATATATATATATATATATATATATATATATATATATATATATATGATAATAATTTGTTATAAAATGTATTTTTAAAGTTCTTGGTCTTACCAAGACCTTTCAATCGGTATACAGAAATTGTTGTCAGTTCGGTCCATTTTTGTGGGGGTGTGCACGTTTACGAGGTTATGAAAGGGCTTCCTGTAATGTACTAACTGATACATGCAGCGCGTAAAGATGATTCCACATAAAATTCCCAAATATTTTTATTCATATGTACATTTTCATTTCATAAAGATGAACCTTATTTTTGTTGTTTGTTTCATAACTTTGCCCCTTTCTATATTTTGATGCATTACGAGACTCAGGTAACCGATCGATAGTAGAGTCGATAGCTGTATTCAGGTCATCGCCCAAACGACAGTGCATGTGCTTGTAGAGCTGAACGTACACATGTTTAACGCCCCACTGTTTTACTGTAACGGAGACGTTTTAAATTGTTTCAGTACTGGGAGATGTGTTAATAAGATGGTTTCAATGCATAGTAATTAAACTCAACTTTTATACAATAAACGGCCGTCATATAAAGCACAATGTGTATTGCTGACATGACAAATGTACGCTGGCAATTTAAACGAACATGGGATTGCTTCCGAAAGAACATTTCTTTTAAAGCAAAACAAAATACTGATTTACGATGAAGATAATATTATCATCGTGGAGATGATTTGAAAAAGTGACTTTATATTCGTATACGAGAATATTTGATTATAAAGCCGCTTATTTGAAGTTACAGTTATTAGGGATATTAATCATGACTTGCCCCGCGGTTCGCGTTTTTTATTTGCAAACATCTACAAACGAAAATACCACACAACCTTCAGCTGATATTTATAAATTATTAATTACATACACAATTCTAAAGAAATAATTAAATTAATTTTATAAATGCTTTATAATTGTACTCGCTATCTTCCATGGAAAAATGTTGCATGGAAAAAATGTTGTTCAATGTTCATCAAAAACGCTGCAGCCTAAGCAATCGAAAATAATTAACAAACTGTATATTTTGATAGATTGACGCATTAACAAACATTCAGACTAGCAATGTGGTTTTTCTTTACATATTCTATAAAATGTAGACTCAATGACTGAATTCTTTACCGTTTTCCGGTATTTTGAATCACGTGTGTACGCTATGTGTACATATAGATTAATAGCCATATAGATAAACACTTTAGGTGTTTAATTGTTAAAAGAAATTGTGTACATGTAAAGCAATGCAGTGCTAGGACAATTAAATTCGAACAATGTATATGGTGAGGGTCGGACTGATAGAGGTTCTGCTTGTTCTACAAAGAGCGAATGTAAGACGAAGTATTGGGGTGTTAATTTTTAAACAAAGATAAGTACTGCTTTCTTAAAAGCTTGCATATATGTATATATGTAGCTCTCGGTCTGGATACCGGAACAATTGACTTCAATCCGAAATTTTTCGTACAAGGGCTACAAACTTGCAGCTAACATATCTACTACTATAATAAAAAAATAGATTCGAATTTTTGGTCTTTAATACCGATAAATCGGAAGAATACTGTCTTTTGTTTTATATATTTTAATCATCACTGGTACTTAAAGATTACCAATTTGTTTTTTTTTTTCTCTATCAAGCTTTGCTAATTTATAATTTAAAAAAAATCCTTTAAAACATTCCGGAAATAATCTGGGTTTATTGGATTTCACAATCTTGCGCATGCGCATTACATTCACGCTGAATCACAAGAGGATCGTATTTTATGTTTCCACAATATCACATTTGCATGGATAAACTCAGAAACGATAAAACAAATGCGTGTAAACTTTCATTTGAAATTTGCTATATATTCTGTTCATCAAAGAAAATTTATACGGAAAAAAACACTAACACGTTGCATTTACTATGAAAAACCCCCCAAAATCGCTTCGGAGCGATTCTGCAATTTCCTGTTACATTACGGATGTATGGGAGGCATTTTAACTGTGGTGAAGGTCTGTCCCGAGACAAAGTTAGATTATTCTAACTAAGCAGTGTAGTAAAATTAATAGCATAATATTAGGTTTAAAGCTTGGTTATGTAAATGTCAACACTATGGTGTGTTAAAACATCTATTTTGTAAATGTCTGATATCATATGCAATGTCAACCCGTGCACGCACGGGTAAAAAGTCTGGTTACCTTTAAAAATACATTTTAGAATTTGCCGCTGTTCATAAATTCATTCGTTTGATATGGGATTTATGACGTCTATTTATATTGTTTTTATTAAAATTGTTTTATTATTTCAAGCTTGTGGGTGGCATGAAAACAGTTTCACATGTTATATGACATAAAGATTAACAATATTCAAGTTTTTCTCTCATTTTCAAGCAATGATAAGAAGGACTCTAAGAATAAGAAAATAGACGCAAAGTAAACTACATTCACGGTATATAGTCACATTGCATGATGTGTCTTAAAACTTCTTTTTTTATACTCTTCCACTATAACTGCGAAAAATTAATTAATGAGACATTCTGGCGCGGAGTCTTGTAAAAAAGATTTCCATTGGTCAGAATTGATTCTTTAAAAACCAATTTAGTCGACCAAAGTTTTGAATTGTTAACAATGATTTGTCAGATCGAATGTTTAAGAACCATTTATAAATCCATAATACAATCATTTGTAATTGGTTGACGTGTGAGCATGATTGTGTATTTAGTAGGCAGGCATCCTACACTCTATAAATTTAAGACAAATGAAATCGTCCAGCATATAGAGAAAACAAAACCCCTGGTATTTTAGTTCTTCCAGTTAACTTTCAAAACTGCATGTTATAATAAATTAATGATTTTGTTTTTTTTTTTTATAATAATTCAACATCAATTATGAATTAACAATAAATGTACACTCTAGTATGCTAGTACACAATCTTTTTGCGATGACACCCCCTCCGGTCATGATACCTATTTCTAAATCAGCATTAGACACGTGCTTGCATACAGAAGACAAGCTGGAACTTAACTTTTAAATGAACTATAAGTTACCGATATCATATCTTTGGAAATGTATTTCTCCTTTGTAAGAACGTGTAGTAACTGATACATGTAATTGTGAAAACTATAGAGGAGTGCATGCATGATCTGCATATAATAACTGTTTGATAAAACTTTTTTTTCCCAACATGCTTCAAGTCTATGATAATAAGAATAGATATGCTTGACTTCATATCGGAAAATATGCTTGACTTCATATCGGAAAATATGCTTGACTTCATATCGGAATATTCAGGCACGTAGAATCGGTGGGAGGGGGCAGGGGCTGCCCCCCCCCCCCCCCCACTTTTTCTCGCAGCAACATGTTTTAAAATTTACATTAAGAAATTGAATTATCATGGAGTCCCCGATTTTTCCGAACCTTTGTAATTTGCATAAAAATTGTTAGCGGTTAATCTAAGTTCATTTTTTAAATCCTTTTGTAATGTAAAAAATTTTTAATAGACCATAAAATGTAAAATGCTAACATTAAAAATTGTGCCCGATTTCTTTCTTTTTTTAAGGCAAAACTTTATTGATTAAAAAAAAATGATTCTTTGAGACAAAACCAATTGAAATAATGGACGACCTAGGACCCATATCGTCCATCCGAATTTTTGGAATATAGCCATTTTTGCGTTCTTGCTTGCAACGAGCTCGTCTTTAGTTTTTAATTATTCGATTGAACACTCTTGATATACAAGATTGTATGTTTCTATTGCACCTGTGGGTTAATAATACATTTACATTTCTAAACTCTTTATATACAACATGAAATTCTTATATGACCTGAAATAAAAAAAAAATCTTTAAATACCCTATCACTTATGGGTTTGTGGTTTTCCAATTTTACAGTACAATATATATTATAGGTATGAAAATTGTTTGTATATTTGTTTAGCAATCTAGCAACTTATTAAAATATTAAAGTGGAAAGACCTATAATTGTTCAAGAACAATTAGTTTACTAGTTTCTAAACATTATCTGTATAGTTCTTTTTCCATGATTAGTTATGCCAATCGGACTTTTTTTTTTTTTGGTTATAACTAGTTAGTTCTAGAAGAATTTAATTACTAAATGTTAGATCAATAAAAGGACATACTCCTACCGCTATATTAGCATTTTTTCCTCAAGGCAAATATAATAGAGGGTTCTTCTTTTTAAAAAAAAAACTATAACCCGAATGAAAAAGCAAGCTTTGAAACCCCTCCCGTAAAAAAAATATTTTTTTCTAAAATTTGAAAACAAGAGGCCAATTGGCCTTAACGGTCACCTGAGTAGCATATATCCAATACACAAACTTGTCATGGAGTCTCATATATGCATCTAATTAATTAGGTTTCATACTGGAGTAGAAAAATTATAAATTTGTAATGACAACCACATTTAATTCAAAAAGAACTGTGAAACCTATAATTTTGGTGAAAAACTAAAAGATCTGGTCTACAAAATAATGAATTTAGTTTTCCTTTCAGGTGTGTGGGAGTAAAGAAGACAATTTTTTAACGTTATATGCATTAACATCTATACATCCTTTTTGGCCCTGCCCTAGAGTCAAAACCCATACCCCAGGGGACATGAAAATTAAAATTTCAGTAGAGGACCTCCTGGTAAACATAATCATTAGTCAGTTTTTTTATACAGATGTGTGAGAATAGAAAAGATTTTTAAACATTGTATGCATTAACACTTTATTGCCATATTGCCCCCCTCATGTCCTGAACCCCCCACCCAGGGGCCATAAATTTCACAATTTAGGTAAAGGAGATTGTGGATATTATAACCTTGTATTCAGTTTTTTGCCCACATGTGTGGGAGTAGAGAAGAAGATTTCTTAAAATTTAAATCATCTTTTACTATATGGCCATATTGGCCCCACCCTAGAGCATGAACACCTAACAAAGGGGTCATGAATTTCACAATTTTAGTAGAGACCCTCATGGACATCATAATCATGCATTTAGTTTTTAACAAATATTTATGGGAGTAGAGAAGAAGATTTTCTAAGATTTAATACATTTTTACTATATGGCCATATCGGCCCCACCCTAGAGCCTGAACCCCTGACCCAGGGGTCATGAATTTCACAATTAAGGTAGAGGGCTTCATGGACATCATAACCATGCAATTAGTTTTTAACAAATATATATGGGAGTAGATAAGAAGATTTTCTAAGATTTAATACATTTTTACTATATGGCCATATTGGCCCCACCCTAGAGCCTGAACCCCTGACCGAGGGGTCATGAATTTCACAATTTAGGTTGAGGGCTTCATGGACATCATTATAATGCATTTAGTTTTTAACAAACATATATGATAGTAGAGAAGCAGATTTTCTAAGATTTAATACATTTTACTATTTGGCCATATTGGCCCCACCCTAGAGCCTGAACCCATGACCCAGGGGTCATGAATTTTACAATTTAGGAAGAGGGCTTCATGGACATCATAATCATGCATTTAGTTTTTAACAAATATATATGGTAGTAGAGAAGAAGATTTTCTAAGATTTAATACATTTTTACTATATGGCCGTATTGGCCCCACCCTAGAGCCAGAACCCCTGACCAAGGGGCCATAAATTTCACAATTTTTGTAGAGGGCCTCATGCACATCATAACCATGCATTCAGTTTTTTCCTCACATGTGTGGAAGTAGAGAAGAAGATTTTTGAAAACGTAGCTTTTTATGCATATTTGGCCCCGCCCGTGGCACCCCCAGGGGTGGTAGAGCCATAAATTTCACAATTTAGATGCCTCACACCAAAAATGGTAACGATTGGCCTGGTAGTTTTCAAGAAGAAGTTTAAAATGTAAAATTGTTAACGCACGACGACGGACGAAGACCAATTGCAATAGGTCACCTGAGTGACTCAGGTGACCTAAAAACCCACATGGATTCCCGCGTGCTACACTCGCATAAACATATCAATGATCAAATCATATATCAATAAAAACATCTAAACATGATCTTGTGCTTTATTTTTAATCATATCCCCATCACAAATAACAAAATCATCATTATGCTCCAATTGATCAATTAATAGCGTGGTTATATTTTTGTTAGTATAGTATTGGGTGCCCATCCCACTCCCACTGCAAAAAATATGGAGGCCAAGAGATGAAAATCAATACCGTCGGACACATTTGTTAAACGTTGGCAATTGGTGGTTCCATCCCCCCAGGGGATTAAGATTTTAAAAATTGTGCCAGTCTGTCCTACCCGGCTATATTCCCCAAACAGATGCTACCGGTGTTGTTTGAAATCCACACTTTGAAGTGATTTAAGGCAGAGAGAGAGAGAGAGAGAGAAAGAGAGTGTGTGTGTGTGTGTCATTTTAAAGAAAAGGAAAGCGAACTATGAATATAACGTCTGAGTAAATCAGAGTCGTTTTAAGTTTCTGCAATACTCACAGGATGAATGACCATCTTTAAGATCTCCTTAAAGATAACTTAAAAGTGCTTAAAGGTATTTTATATGTGATCTTTAAGCCACCTTTAAGCTATATGTTTTGCTTATAGGTGACAAAGAAGGCGTAAAGATGGCTTAAAGGCAGCTTAAATACTATCTTTTAGCCACCTTTAAGTCACTTTTAAGGACAACTTATAGGTCTTTAATATCCAAACTTATTAAAGCCACCTTTAAATCACCTTTAAGCCACTAGTTTTGTTTTTGTTTTTTTTAAATTCAATATTGTGCTTAATTTACCAACAAAATGTATTAACTTTATGACAGAAAAGGTATCAATCAGTTATATCTAATTATAAATTGCATGCATGCATGTATTTAGAGTGCAATTCGGGACGTAGTCTTCAGTGAATAAAAATATATTTATACCTAAATGGTATGTTTAAAAGTACTCATAGTTAATAAATCTAAAATGGGTAGATAAACGTTCATCTAATTCCTAGCTAAATGAAATGCAAGGAAGAAGATGAAATTATTTTTTTTAATGCATTGAAACTATTGGGTATTAGTTCTACGCAATTTCCCGGTTTTCATGATCACGGCGCCGTTCCAGCATGTATAATTTTAATAATATTGATTAATATAAATTTACAACAGATCTATATTAACAAATAAAATGATATAGGCTATGTTTCAAAATTTGATTGTATACATGATTTTTAAACTTTCAATTCTATAACTAACAATATTACCGATTACTGGTGATGTATTTACATGTATAATGTAAACTGGTAGGCTAATTGTTCTTGAACAATTAGAGGTCTTTCCACCTTAATATTTTTAATGAAATGCTAGATTGCTTTACAAGATATACAAAAAAATATTATACTTATGATGTATGTTGTACTTTAAAATGGAAAAACCACAAAGCCATAAAATGATAAATGATTTTAAAGAGATTTTTTTTTTTTAATTTCAAGCCATTTCTTTAAGAATTCCATGAGAACATTTATTAAATTACTTTTCTGAATTTGTTTCCATTTACTCTGAACAAAACTGAGCCAAGACAATATTCTTTACACAATCATATTAGCAGTTAACCTAACAATAGAAAAGAATGTTCTAGAGGCTAGTTGTCTTTGTATAAAATGAATGGGTTGACTGTAAGAACACGTTCCACTTGAGTAACTACAGGACTTGATATGATACCTGGCTGACCCAGTTGAATGCCTTATTGCGAAATCCAGCAAGCTATTGATACCCTTACTATAATTCTGTATTTCAAAAGATGAAAATTCATTAATTAATAGATTTTTAAATGACACTGACCTTTGACCTATATGTCAGTTTGTTTGGCCAAGGCAGACGCTCCCAAACAAAGTAGTCTGAAGTCTCTATGATAAGTAATTAAAAAGTTTCAAGTGATTTTATCGAAGTTTCAATACTTTCAGGGCAATAACTGCTATAAGGGGACCTCAGATCCATTCGATATGAATAGAGTGAAGAACCCTCTAGATGTACTGAATGCATTGGTAAAAGTTCCAAGTCTCTATATCTTATGGTTTCAGAGGAGTAGCGATAAAAAGCATTTAGTATAATAGGGGCAACAACTCTGTAATAATTCAAAAGTGTGAGCCAAGGGGCTATATTTTTAAATGTCTTAAGGTGTCCCACTACGTCCATGAAATTTTTTTCTCTACACCCCTAAACAAAAGAGATCTAAAAACTCATTAATTAAGAGATTTCTAATTGACTTTGACCTTTATGTCATTTTGTTTGACCAAGGTAGACGCTTCAATCCCAAGTGATCCGAAGTCTCTATGATAAGTAATAAAAATAAGTTGGAAGTGATTTAATAGAAATTTCAATACTTTCAGGGGCAATAACTACTAGAATGGGGCTTCGGATCCTTTCGGCATGAATACATTGAAGAACCCTCTAATTGAACTAAAGACATTGGTAAAAGTTCTGGCTTCGGATCCTTTCGGTATGAATAGATTGAAGAACCCTCTAATTTTACTTAAGACGTTGGTTAAAGTTCCAAGTCTCTATCTCTTATGGTTTCAGAGGAGTAGCCATAACATGCATTTCCTTCTCAAAGGGCAGTAACTCTGTAAGTTCTGGGAGTTTTTTGACACAAGGTCAATTGGTATCATAACTTTTAATGAGCAATTACATGAAGTTTGAGTTGTTTGGATAACACTAAAAACAAAAAAGTGACTCCGTGGTAAATGGAAAAGAAGAAAAAGAAGAATAAAAAACATAAAGAAAACAAGAGGTATTTCACCTGTAAGGTGAAAAGACCTAATAAACTTTCATTCACTAGACTTATCGCATACACGTACATACTAAGATTTCAACGACTTAAGAAACCCTGACGTGCACCTCGACACATGACACACCTGTTGTGTATATCTTGTATATTCTGTGTTAGTTCCAGGGGTTTTCTTACGCTTGACAAACAATAGGCTCTAATTAGATATACACAAACGAACAAAACTATATCTAGACAAACAAAGTAGTAATATCCCGCCCGATATAACAAAGGCAGTTGAGAGTCATTTTATCTTTAACATGTATCTAGAAGATCTAAAATTAGACCTTGAAATAATTAAAATTGAAAAAAAAAATACATATCTTAAACCGATTATTAAATTCAATCATGCATTATTCATTTTCTAATTCTGTTCAATAACCGGATGATCTACGAGAGAGAGAGAGCGCTTTAGCTTTCATCCGGTACTTTATAATAGAAATCAAACATACTTTAATATGATTTCCCTCTACAATAATTTTGAAATTAAAAAAAAAATATTTAAGAATTTTATAACGGCAATCTGTGTCCATTGGAGCGGTCTTGATGATAGCGATCTGTGTTCAATGAAGCGACAATTAAAACCGCCTGGACCATCCCCTCTTCCTCGGAAATTATATCACTCGAATCACCCCTCCCTTCCCTATAAAAGAGCTTTTGCATTTAATTTATGCATTCAACCTAAATTTGTTCAGCCTGATCAAACTTGACTAAAAGGGAAATAAAATATGGTGTAAAGACAACTTAAAGGGAGCGTAAATACCACTAAAAGATGCTTAAAGTTGGCTTAAGGTCAAGATCTAGTAAATGAAAGGTGCCTACAGGTTTTTGAAATTTAATATATAAATTCTTTTAATGATGCTTCATAACAATATCTTTATTTCATAGGGTGTACCGGGGCTACATTTTGTGGTTAACACAATAAAAAATAATGTTTTGAACAATCATTTTATTGGAAATATGAAGAATAAAACTAATATCAAAGTTTTGTCCATTTTTGACTAATGAAATATAATAGAATGCCTACTGTCTTTACAAAAACGGCATTTAACAAGCTCCTGATCTCTTAAAATGATGTCAAAAAGAATAAAGTTACCGAGAGTACTTTCCCGTGATTAAATATAGAATGTCAAAATATCGTTTTATTTTCTACAGAATTCCTTAATGCCGTAAAATACGGGAAAAATTCACGAAATCAATTATGACGTCATAATGGTCTAGCACCAAAAAGAAGGTCTGGAATCATTTACTAGATCTTGACCTTAAAGATGACTTTAAGGTGACATAAAGAAGTTTGGACATTAAGGGCATATAAGCTAAGCTTAAAGGTGACATAAAGGTAGCTTAAAGATTGTATATCCTTTAAGCCACCTTAAAGTCACCTTTAAGAAAGGAGTCTTCTCGTTATAAAACATACTCCTTATAATCAGAAATTCATGAAATTTTGACAATGTCAAACGGATCATATTACCAAATGATTCTATCAGTTTAATCAAATTTGACCTTTTGGTTTTTACATAAGGGTCAGGTCAAGGTCACTACCTTTTTCCTCAACGTAAAGGATGATAAAAGATTAAAAGTAAGTGTAGCTTTTTGTGGTTCTGTAGACATTTGTTTTAATTTGAAGATTCTATTCATCACTGAAATGATAGAATATTAAAATGTCTATCAACTTATAATACTTAATTGGATTAAATGTATGTCTGCTTGCCTTACCACCACCATCGATATAAAACATAACTCCTCTTTAGAGAATAGAAATGGTCATTTATTGAATGATGCAATAAATGACGACGAACAAAAGGCACAATAAAAAACATGTACAAATTAAAATAAGTTTCATGTATGTACATAAATATCAAAAGAAAGGAGACAGATCATAAAAAGTAAAGTTTGTGCCTGAGAGCAACAATAAGTTGTATCGAAAGACTAGAATACAATTTCGGCATAATCGACCTAAAAAATATCTAGCCAAAATTAAATGAGTCTCAAGAATAATGCATATCTGGAGAAAAAGGATTTATACTAAAATCGATATTGCTTAGCCCGCATTTCCTCTAAAAAAAATTTTAATTTTTGAAGAAATTTTTATCAATTTTTATGCTTTAAATAAAAAAATAATTCTGCTTTTATGTATTATGAAAACTTTATATAAAAATATAAATTGACAGAAAAGCTAATATAATGACCATTTAATACGAGAGAAAACCTGATTTTAATGTTTTTTTCACCAAAATCAATGTATAGAATTGGCGCTTTAAAAAGCTCATAAAAATGAAATTTGATAGACAAATCCTATTTGAAAAAAATATTCTTAAATCCAAATATCATATCATTAGTTCACATTAAAAAAAAAATCCAGCATTAATGTCATTGTTTTTAAAATGCTAGAACAGACACATTAATCTTTAGCAATTCTAAATTGCGAAACATGCGATATTTTCCTACGCCAATATTACGTCAAAAATATAGTTCTTGTTAGATTTTAAACATTGACTACTTTTTCAATGCCATCTTGTATGATAATCAAAAGAAAGAAAAATATACTATTTCAGCTTCCTTTCATCTTGATTTAATAAACAATTAATCAAATTTACGTTTGACAAGTCAAAAACCAGAAAAGACTCCTTCCTTAAGGACTTGCTTAAAGATTGATTTTGGCCTGTGACTATTTTTTTCGATGACTTGATTTTTCAAATAAAACGTATTGGTTTTTCCTGTTTTTTTTGTGTTTCTGCATGAATTAATTGGTAGTGCAGGTAGTACAAAAAACGACCTTCGTGTATTGTTCATAGAGGCGCAGTAATTCTATATCTTGACTCCGTGAGGACAGATCAACATCTAAATATAGTCATGAGTCGTCGTCTTTGGTTGGCAACGCATCGGCAGTTTAAAAAAAAAACCCGACACTGTTGCCCATGACGATTTTGTTCATAATGTTGAATATTCTAGACTCTTCGACATCATTGTTTAATGAAAAAAAGGACCCCTCCCCCAAAAATACCTTCCATTTTTAACCTGCATGTTGTAAAATTGAATAGGAAATTGTAAAAAGTGGGAGTTAGTTTTACTTTCTAACAAACTTTTCCCGACACTCTGGCGTACGTTTCGCCATTGCTTTCATTAATTGGTTTCATTCAAATTACTATTTCCGAAGCGGTGATGAGTATATTAAACTCGTTCAAATGTTGATTTACCTGTGTAGCGTTGTCGATAAATATTAAAAGAAAACTGACTTATTACATGTTACAACTATTTTCAAATGTAACATAACACAATCAGAATAAACTTACCCTTTTAACAACCTCGGTTACCGTTTACTGTTCTTTTTTTCACATTCAATAACGTTTCATCACTAGAGTTCTTAACGTGCGTGGAAGTAATGTCTAATTAAACCCACTGAAAAAATACAAGTCGTCCAATTAATCCATAGCCGTTACCAGTTAAAACGAGTTAGCGCACTGACATACAATAAGACTACAATAGTCACAAGTGTCAGTAGGTAAAGTAGAATATTTTATCAAACTCTGGGAAGAAATAGTGTGACCAGCATGCCATAAAGTGCACACATACACAAAAAAAAATCACCGATCAAATTAAGCGTGGTTTCTCCTCATCATCCTTTAATTGAACATGACAGAAACAAGACATCCGATTGGTTTAAATCCACACATACGACACGGCTGGAAACAAGATTATGCATGCTCGGGTAAATCAAATAACATTTGACTAATTGCTACCACCGTCCCCTACAAGTTTTTGCATACAATAAGCACTGATTATTGCCTTGAATGACACTGTCTGATCTTTTATGTGCGAAGTTATCATTATAAATCCAAAAGCCTATATACAGTACCGATCAGACACAACCTAACAGAAAGTAAACCCAACTAAACCCTGGGTTTACTTTGGGTTTACTAGAGTGGACCCAGAGTAAAACCAAAGTAGACACAGAGCGGACACAGAAAGTAAACCCGGCCAGAAGTATACGCCTGAAAGCAGACGCTGTGTATTCGGAATATACAAGGGGTAGGAATTACAGGCAGTAGGATAGTAAGATTAAAATACTAGTCTGCTTCACACTTCAGTGCATACAGTTGACACCTCAAAAGCAATTTCAAAATACCCAGAGTAAACCCCGAGTATACCCAAAGTAAACCCCTTTTAAAAAGTAAACCCAGAGTAAACCCCAAGTAAACCCAAAAAGTAAAATCGGAGTTCAGTTGGGGTTTACTCTGGTGTTAGGTTTGGTCTGATCGGTACTGTACTGTATAAAAATAGATATTTGAGAGTAGTCATTGTGCTTACGGCTATGGATCAAGTTGACGACTTGTATTTGATTTGTTTGTTGGGGTTAATTGGACATTCCTTTCTCGCACGTTCAGAACTCCACAAAATATTCATAACCAGAGCAAAGTCCGTTGTAAAACAACAAGTGGGTCTTCTGTTAATGTCGAAAATAAAGCTAGAAGTGCCTTTAAGAAGCAGAGTTCTTATACCAATAACATAAGTTACTAAAAAAAAAAGAATTATTCTTGGTACGAGTTAACAAAATCAGAATAATTCTAAGAACGCTTTAACAAAAACTTAATCAATTTCAAGAGCGACTTTGCAAAAACAAATCCAAAAAATCTGTTTAAGTATGACTAAACAATTTTCGAATTTTTTATGTAAGAGTTTATTTTATTGTTAATATAACATTATATTCTAAAGGTAGTCCATCTATAACTAAGGTGAATTTAACAATTTTGATTGATCTATACTACATCAAATACAAATTTTGAAGCTATTATGATGAAGTTCACATAAACCAAACTTGGGTGTATGTATGTAGTCAATTAAATGAACTTTTTGCCATAAAACTTTTTTGTAAAAGAGTTGTCTGTCCTTTAGGAAAATTAAAAAAAAAATCATTTTCTGAAAATACTTAATAAACTTGCAGTCTATTAGATATGAAATATAATAGTTATGGGTGGACAACCTTAACCACAAATGCGGTATCAAAATTTCCGGAAAAATCAATTTTTAAACCCCTATATCTCTGAGTTTTAAAAGAAGCTTAATAAACTGTTATTTTTGCTTGTATGATAAATGACAAATTATCCCTTTAAAAGTTATTATAAAAAGACTTAAGAGCCCTTTTGGTCCCTTATTTTAGGGCCTGTCCTTTTTTCATGATTTAAAATAAAAGGTCTGGTAAATATAAATACAATTTAATCAACAAAGATATCCAAACACATATGTTTTAGGGGCCGACCCCTAAACTTCTTACTGGGGCCACCAAGACATTTTTTAAGGGTAAGATTTTAGAGACCTCTTGGCCCCGAATTTCAGGAACCAGCTGCTTTTGACTGATATCAAATTATAGGCCGCATAAATTTGAACAACTTTTGCATTACATGTCTAAAACAAAATGTTTTAACTTTAAAAGATGTTATAGAAAATATGCACAAATTTAGTGACACAATTTGGTGCTAATTTTCAGGTTCAGACGAGTTTCGAGGCCTTTTGCATTTTTCTCTTTGGAAGCATGGAGGGACATCTACAAACATTAGTCTACAATCACTAAAAATTTCAGGCTTTGATCTAATCAGTTTCGGAGGAGATGCATGGACTATATGACCCTTAAAAATTTACAAAATCGTCAACCGGAAGTGACGTCATCATTTGAAAGTTTAATTATCTATAGCGACTATTAAGTTTTATAAGTCCTGAAAATTTGGTGCAAATCAGTCGTAAGTTTTCTGAGAAATAACGCTCCTAAAAATCAGAAAAAAAAACAAAACATAAAAAGTAAAAAAAAAAAAAAAAAAAAAAACCGTAGAATAAAAAGAGGGTCTTCCGTTGGACCCTTATAAACAAGTAAATCAGAACACTTGCTATGTATTTATTTCCACGCCGCAGCAAATATTATCTTTGAGAAAGAATGTTGCGTGCAGAGATTGATTTAATGTGGGGAATCAATGTATTTCACAGCTTGTTTTAAAGAATTTAAAACGAAAACCGTCCCTTGTTTCGACTGTAAACCCAACCCGAATCTGCTCGATAACCAAGGGATCGTGCGTTGATTTAATGACACTGTGAGTGGGCTGTCGTTCCTATTGCTTGGTGATACATAATAAAGCGGTATAATTTGCAGGCTCTTAAATCAGACTTGAGGATCATGCCCATGAATGCTTTGACATTTGAGCTCGTTAAGTCAGTGGTAATTTAAATGACCCCGGGGACTGGAAGGAGACAGAAAAATGGAGAGATATCAGGTATGTTCTTCCTTTATACTAAGGTGATCGTGTTAGGGTGTACGTTTAATAGGAAGCTGGTGATGTGGGATGTGTGTATGTATATATATATATATATATATATATATATATATATATATATATATATATATATATATATATATACATACACATTTTTTTCGTTATCTATTAATTTAAACAATGAAATGCTTTCTTTGGTGCTTCATTCAGGATATGAAGGTAGCGACATTGCAGGAAAAATACATTACCCGCTAACACATTTCCTGCAATGATCGCTACCTTCATAACCCGCATGAATCATCAAAAAAGCGTTTTATTGTTTATATTAACATCTTTGTTTAACTAATTAATAAACTGATTATAAAAAGTTAGTAAAATTCACTAAATTACTGTTAATGTACAAAAGTACGTTAGCTAAAAGAAACAGCCAAATCGTCTCCTGTGAGACTTTAAGTCTGGCATCGTCATGATTATTTCGTGCAGTCGGGAATTTTACAAAGGTCGCTGTAGGTTCAGACCAATCGATAAACAGGGCGGGTCAATTTCAGTCCTGTCACTTTCAGCCGCTGTAGATTTCAACCAATCGATAAATAGGGCGTGTAGGTTTCAGTCTGGCTGTCTTTATAGAGCTATGAATTAACTCTAAGTTTCCGTAAGAAATAGAGAAAATTATGTTTGGTAGATGTAAATGTATACCGGTATTTTTATAGTATATGTTATATATATATAGTTTGTCCCATAACATTAAAATTTGCTTGATAAAAAAAATATGCACATATTCTTTTTCTCCTTGTATGTACATTTAACTCTAGATAATTAACAATCCAATCCTTTTTAGGTAACCTGAGTCACTCACGGTGACCTATTGCCATAGGTCTTCGTCCGTCGTCGTGCGTCTTTGTGTTGTGCGTTTATAAAAAATTCTTCTTGAAAACTATAAGACCAATTGTTTTGGTTAAAGCATCTTTATGACAAGAAGATCTAAATTATGAAATTCAGGAATTTATCAACACCAGGGCCTGATTGGCGGGCCAAATATGCAAAAAGGCAAATTTTCAAACATATTATCTTCTCCCACACATTTGAACAAAAAACTAAGTGTTTGGTTATAATGTTCATGAAAACTTTTACCCAAATTGTGAAATTACTGGTCTCTGAGTCAGGGATACATGCTGGGGCCAATGTGGCCGTATGGTGAAAATTATTTGTTGATCAAAACCTGAGCTAGCAAAATTAACTGTTTTGGTCGTCAAAGTCAATAAATTTAACGGTATATTGCGAATGTTTAAATTTAAAATAAAGGCATTATTTTTGCAAAGTTAAAAAAAATCATTTCATGGCTTTCGCAAAATGAGCTGTAGTGTTTCTTCAATATATTTCATTTTCTTAATTTTTGGAAATGCTAAGAAATATATTTGGTCAGTCTCTACAATCGAATCATATGTTTTGCAAAAGAAAAAAGAACGACCGTCTTGCAAGATTGGTATTATATTACCTTCCATCAGAGGTTTTACAACACGTGCGAAGATGAAATTGTTATTCGTTTATATTTAATATATGAACAAGACGTTAGGATCTCAAATTAGTTTCAATACTGAAGCATTTGGTTTCTCAAAGGCTCCAAATTCCGAAATTTGTTAACCTTACAATTTTAGAGGGAAAAAAAACCTTATGCATTTAGTTATATTTTAATTGGTTCAGAAATGATGCCTCCGTCTATTAGTAATTTCAGTATATTGATTGTAACTGTTACTAATTTGATTACTAGTTACTATTTGATTAATGTTAGCAAAAATTAGCCTGTGGGGTTGTTTTCTACGGATGAAACTCCCCCTCATTTCCCAGCTTCACATAAGTGCGAGATGTTGTACGCAATGGGTCTAATGTTGCCTCTTTAAACTGTCATACCACCTGCTAATATAAATTTATATTACGTATACGGTATTTGCATTGCAAGCGACATAATAATAGTCGGATAATTACATTGAAAGATTGTGCGAGGTATTCCGAATAATTTTCGAATTGAAAAAAGATTGTTCGTGATAAATATCCATAAGAAGTTTGTCATGTCAACTCGCATGTTCAAATAACGAAGAATGTGGACACAAATGACATTGTAAGCAGCGCTAACTCAAACCTGAGGAATAATTATGAGTAGAATCAGGTGTTATGAAAGATTAAATTTCACCTGTCGACATATCCGCACACCACAGACCTTTCTAATGAAACAATGAATAGAAAAGATGAAGTCTTTCCTTTTAAAATGCTTATCATTTTTTTTTAAAACCCGATTCACAGTAGATACCCCTTTTCTTAAGCAACCTCCACAGAAACGCTTCAGATAACTTCGTTTTTATTAGATAAATGTTTATTATTTTTTTTTAGAGAAATATTTCTGTTGAAACCTTTATTAAATGCCGCTGCCTCAGTCATTCAATATGTATTCCTAACCCATGTGCAGTAAGATATTTCACTGACACTGGTACTCAGGCTATAAATAAACAAATGTATAACACAGACAAACAAAACTGAATGCTGGTATTAGTCAGTATTGCCCGCACCAAGTGTTTGACATAATATAACACATTTTTTGTTACTTTTTTGGTAACAATGCAATTTCCAAACATTACATACAAAAATGTATAAACATATACATAAAATTAATAAAAAAAACATCAAATTAAAAAAAAAAATTGGACATCCTCTATGTTAATAATATAATTGCAATAGATATTTATCCTAAAACTAAAAAAATCAAAATATTTACAGATCAAAATTGAATTTCATCACATGTTTGTGACACTTTTATACTACTTTAAGGATTTTCTACTCGTGATATTATCATTATATTGCATCCACATGCGTTTTATTTTCCTCGATGAATAAGGGTGCCATGTAGTTAAGTTCCAGAAGTGTCCGCTACACGGTTCTTCACCTCTGACAATGCAGCTGAATCCCGGATGTCTAACTACAAGGACACCTATATATTCTGTACACATTCCAGTTATGTACACATCCTCAATAAATATAGGTGGCAATTTGTTCGAAGCCAGGACAAGCTTGCCAAGAATATCTCCGGATATGACATATGCTGGGCCGCCAAAGTAATGTGGTAAATTATTTGATTTATATTCCTCTTTTGAGATGTAATATTTTAAAAGCTTGTTTCTGTTCACGGTCCCGTTTGTGACTTGACATCCAATAATCGAATTCACCGGTTTAATTTTTTTTCAGATAATTTATTAAGAGATAAGAATTTAAGAATACATCGTCGTCTTCTTTAAGAATATATTCGGGGTTGTTTCAATGGACAAAAACCAATTGTAACAAGGCCGTTATCTTTATTACTAGATATTTATATTTTTCCTTGATATTTAGTTCAACAATGTCCTTGTATTTTTTTTCTCCATGGCAAAGGTTTCTTTTATTTTTTGGTCGAGTTCGTCAACCTCTTTTTCGACAAAGAAAATCAACCGTACAGAAGTATCATGTTTAACAACACTACCCCATGAATTCCTTGTTGTTTTAACTTTCAAAACGTCCACCCCGTTAACTAACCTATGAAACATTTATGATTGCTTTTTATTGCACAGGTAGTTTTAACATTTAGTGTACATTAACGTCTTGTTTTATAAAATAGGTTGACTGAGAAAGATTTTTTTTTTAAACATAGGAATTTATATTTATTTTGTAAACAATCACCCATAAAATTATTAGCAACTAAAGAAGGGGGGGGGGGGGTAAATGAGGGTTTTCAATATTATAATACCACTGTTGATTTGCAACAATTGATATTACACGCAAAATATTGACAAGCATTTTGTTTATCAATGTATGAGAAATGAGAACGCAGTTTTGTCTAATTAATTAATCAATTAACTAATTAATTTTTATTAAACTAATTTACATTGTGTAAGGATTCGCTATTCTTATTTTACAATCAGAATTTCATTTTTAAACAATCTTTGTTCCTATACCGTCGGGACCACCAGCCTAGTCTAATTATACCCTTCACAATCGTTTCACCTCTTTGTACTCCACCAGCCTAGTCTAATTATACCCTTCACAATCGTCTCACCTCTTTGTACTCCATTTTCCTTTAGCTTGCAATGCACTGACCTAATTTTTAAAGGTCAATGTCGACCTGTAAAAGCGCAAATCATGTGTTAGTTTTATTGAGGAGACGTTTGTAGCTATATCATTGAACACTCAAGTCAGTTACAAGCTTTCACTATCTATGATGATATTTTTATACAAATTACTTTGTTCAATGATGGAATACCAAACAATATAAAATATTTTTGTTCAAAAATGAAATAAAAACAAATTGAAAAAATGTTAAGCCAGTCGTTAAGACAGTGAATATATATATTCCTAAATATTCCTAAATATAAAACATTATTAACAATTTCGTAATTTAACATTTAACTTGTAGGGACATAAAGTTTGTGTAAAAATGTGACACACACCTGTTAAAAATTTAGATCTAAATTAATGTTTTAAAAATTTAGAATGTGTTTTCAGTAACGGTTGTGATGTTCATAATTGACTTATGTTATCCAAAACTATCGTAGTGCGTGGGTTTGTTTTCTACATATACAAATGCCCCTCGCAGCTTAACATGAAGTTGAAGGAGTGGTATGCAATTGGACTATTGTTCTCTTATATTGAATTACCACCAGCAGATATAAAATATTATTTCCAAAGTGGCTTATAACGCGGGATCTGACTGGTTAACAAGCCTGTTGTAAATTTCCGTATTACCTGCTAGAACCGGGTGTAAATAAAATGTGACCCCACAATGCAAATGCACCGATAAATCTTTGCACAAAACAATGCATCGCTCAATGAATACATGCCAACATCTCTATTTTTAGTTCTATTGGTACGAATTAATGACTTTTTGCACTATTTCAATTACAACTCTTTAATATTAATTGATTTTCAAGTTGCAAAGCACACAGTCTGGTAAAACAGTATTAAATATTAAAATTGATTTTTTTTTTATCACACATGAAGTTAATTCGTAATTCAGACCCAATCAAGGGTGTACGGAGACTTACTTTGCGGTCTCAGGGTGTGGGGAATACAACACAGGGTAAATCTATTTACACCCTTGATTGGACCTGAATAACCTTTAATCCGTTTACAGTATTTTTGCATTGCAACAAGACACCGATGATAACGTTGAAAGATTGCGCGAGGTTATCTTGGTCAATTGTTTTCGCTCCAAAACACAAAATTAATTACTTCAAAGAACTCAGCATCAATTCTGACGGCAACAAAATTAACGTCTCATAAATTGTAAAAAAAATAGGTGTCAATTTTGATTCGGTACTGAACATGGATCACCAGGTTCGACACATCACAAAATCATGTCACCACCAACTACGAAACATTGGTCGCTTTCGACCCATAATATCAGAAAAACCCTGATATGTTTACTTGTGACCTATCGTTTAGACTACGGCAATGCTTTACTACAAATCATGTCACCACCAACTACGAAACATTGGTCGCTTTCGACCCATAATATAAGAAAAACCCTGATATGTTTTCTTGTGACCTATCGTTTAGACTACGGCAATGCTTTACTACACGGTTTATGTATCAGTTCCTTGTCAAGATTTCAAAGGATTCCAAACACAGCTGCGAGGAATATAACGCGTACTAGGAAACATGACCACATATCACCTGGGTTGGTCAAGTTACACGCACTTCCAATCGAGCAGCGAATTCAATACAAACTGATTCTACAGACTTTTAAAAGCCTTACACTGAGCATCGCCATTGTTTATACAAAAACTTATCCAGGTCTACAAGCCAAAAACGTCTGTGCGCACAAAGAGCTCTATGTCCTTGTTCAGTCGCGTGCGGGGACTAGGTCGTATGGTGACAGGCGGTTCGACGTGGCCAGTTCTACATTTTGGAACAGCCGTCCCCAAAATCTTAGAAGAGAGGGAAATTTTATTCGTTTTAAAAAAAATATTGAACACTTATCTTTTTTAGCAAGGCTTATCCAGACTATTCTTAAGTATTTACGCATTTTAAACTTTTTTGAATTGTGTACGGAGATAATTGTGTACGGAGATAGTACAGCATTGATTTTTATATTGAAACAAAAATTAGTTTTATATATGTACTATGTAGTTTTTTATTAAGTGTATTTAGGTTTATTATTTATGTTCTTATCTTTTATGCCAATAACTTTTATATGTACAGCGCTGTGGAATAATTTGATATAAATTATATATGGCTGTTTTTTATATAATAAGAAATGTATATGATAATAATAACTAGACGCTCGCTGCGAGCAACAAGAGGTCTTCCGTTAAAATACACCTCACGCTATTTCGATACTTATTCTTTTCGATCATTTCTAAACACTTCTTCAAATTCCATTGAACCGTCTAAAAGGATTTAAAAAGACACATATTTAAAGCTGATGCACTGCGATTTAAATAGCCAGTTAGAAGGTTCAATACCGCTTAGAGTTCTAAAATCGGTGGTTACTGTAAAAGTTAGCTATGCATGACTGACTTAAGACGTAAACATCTCGGGGAGTACGTGTCACAAGTAGAGTCACAGAAATTCCGAATTAAACACCACCACATCACCCCCCCCCCCCCCTTCCAAAAAAAAATAATAATAAAGGAGTACCACTCTTATCCACAAAATAGCATAAATTTCGTGCAGACAAAGTGTTATAAAGATATACACTGGCAATTTCGCATCCTTTCGATCACGGTCTCGTTCATAAGTGGACTCAGTTATAGAAAAAGATACATATTGCGTGGTTTCCTGGCGGTACAGAAGATAGCGAGCATAGTTGCAGCATCCAAATACAATATCAAAGTAAGGAGCGTTTACGACACTTTTCCTATATATCCTATATACTATCCCCACATTTTTATTGGATTTTAAAAACGACCACGTCTTGCATCCATTATCCGTGCTCGAACTACTATAAAGTGAGCGCTGCGCAATACCGGTATTCCTAAACAGAAAGTTCGATCTGGGGAAAAGTAGTTTATAAGCATGGGTATTTCTTTGAAGTCTCTAACTCAAAAAGATAAGTTACATATAACTTTTTTATGTATTGTTAGTGTGAAATCGATTGCATAGTCAATGAAATTTTAACCTCTTTTCTTATTTGGTTTGAAACTAATGGAGGATATGTTATCTCATCTCATTTACGCGATTCACACGGTTAATAATTTGCTTTCATTCTGCCCACATCGTTTTATTGGCGGTACATAGTCGTCTTCACATTTCAGTTGAAACAGAGACATAAATAAAACTGTTATTTATGTCGCTTGATGTTTTATGTGATGTGCTAATTGATTGACCTTTTGTATACGTAATATAATATATATGGCTTTTACGGCCTTGGGTCCTATGCCAGTATATTTCTAATGATTTTCATTTGGACATCGTATACTGTCATTTGTTGTAGGAACATGGAAGATCAACGTGTAGAGAATATGGAGATTGATGAACATAGTTATAGCTGAGAGGTATATATCATAAAAATAAGCTAAATATTATTAGTGCAAACATTGGTTTAACAATTTATTGATAACTACATGTAAATAATTCAATTGGTAGATCAGAACACTAGTATAGATATTCACAGGGGCCTTCATCATTCCAGGTCTCATCTGTCATCATATTTCATCCATCCTCTTACAGGACTCCTTTTTTTAAATATCTTTTTAAAGTTGACAAATTAAAATGTTACATGTGAAACTTGTAAAAAGATTTTAATGTGCTTGATGATGTTTCAGTTATAAAAATGTCTTTGTTCCTTTTTTCATGAGGAGTAGTCTCATTATGCATGAAGACACAATAAAACTTAATACTAATCTCAGGATGCCTGTTCCTCTTCTCATGAGAAGTAGTCTCATTATTACACGCAAACAAAATATATCTTAGTACTAGTCTCAGGATGCATGTTCCTCTTCTCATGGGGAGTAGTCTCATTATTACACGCAAACAAAATATAACTTCGTACCAATCTCAGGATGCCTGTTCCTCTTCTTCATGAGGAGTAGTCTCATTATTACGAGCAAACAAAATATATACTTATTGCTAATCTCAGGATGCCTGATAATCAAGATTTTTAAGTTGACTAAATGAAAGTTATCAAAAAAATTGAGAAAATAGTTAAGGTCTTTTAAGTAATTTCTGGGCAACAGGCTATTTTGAGATGTTGATATGTTATATATTCCCTCAAGCATAATAATGAAGAAGTCATTGATTTGATAAGAGAGATGTTTGGTTTAGGAATTATTGAAAGAGGAGCTCGAGGAGGAGGATAAAGATAGAAGTGAAATGTGGAATGAAACATGGTATAAACTACTAATATCTATCAATATAGATGATGTAGTCACCTGGACTTAGCAATAATGTGTACATATTTGCATATTCAATTTATTATACATTTATACAATAATTTTTATTCTGGTATCAATGTATTTTGTAAATTGTTGCATTATTTACAAGCCTTTTCATTGCATTTTATCATCATTAACATTTTAAATGTAGAGTCATTTAGCCTGCATCTATCTGGTCTGAAGATCAGAAATTAAATAAGCACAGTATGTGAACTTTTTTCTAATGCGCCTAAAAGCAAGGACTGTTGATTAGCAAACTCATTGTATCGAGACTGGACATGAATTTAAACATGCCCAAGGGCAATAAAGGAATACTGGCCAACTTTAAGACTGAACCTTATTCACTAAATATAAGATCCAATGAATAATGAATTCAACCTATTGAATTTTGCCATTGTAATCATAAAAGTAATCAAAAATTAATCATGATTACAGGACTTTTTCACAGAGTAATCGATTAAATTACTTGTAATCAGAAAAATGGATGATTGCTGATTACTCATGATTACCCACAACCTGTAATCGATTACAGCTGATTACGATTACTGACTATGATTACCCCATCCCTGTAGTTGATGTATACTTATTCATGTTCAGGCAACACATGTACATGTATATCCTTATGTATATTATTTTTAGAATGGCTACCCAGGAAAATGGATTTCTACACCATTTTATGGAGGCAGTAGCTTCATTGTATTTTACTACAACTCATGGTGCTTCTTACAGGTAGGAAGCTTATTAATGTTAATATGTATATATTCCTCAATGTGTTTTAAAATTAAGATAATATATTTTGATGTTGATATTATTTTAGATTTGATTTAGTAAACTTATTGGGAGAATGGATCTAAAACCATTATTTAATATCACAATTTTCTGTTTGCTTAATGGTTGTGTGTCATACAATATTAGCAGATGCTAAGATAGACCGGTCATTACATATACTCTGTGTGAGTGCAATAACACAATCTAATTGAAATTAGACGTTCTGAATCCGCCACCGCTTCTCAAACATCTAACAACATCCCATGCAGGGTCCCGTCAGTGTGACCTCTTAAATATGAATAAACATTTCAAAATTATCCAATCAGCTTCGTGTTTCCTAAAATCAACTCGGTTGAAGTTTCAAAATAGCGTCCGAAGAAGTTCTCCAGTTACTCAAAGTTAAAAAGCTTAAAAAAGAACAGAAAGCGATATTAGAGTGTATTGTGGCAAGGACTGTTTGGCCGTGTTACCAACAGGCTACGCGAAGAGTTTACCGTATCAAATTGTTGCGACTCCACAACAGAGAACGGTGGAAAGAGAGCCAAAGAAGATCATCGTTTGCTTTCCATTGATTTTCCTCATGAAAGACCAAGTGGAAAGGATTTTAAAAATACCAAACAGCTAGTGGAAGTAGATCAGGATATTTGCCGTGCCGGTCGGGATAGAAATCGTGCTCTTGCTTTACTCGTTAACAATTCATACCACTTAAGAAAAGTAGAGCAGGAGGTAAAGGATGTTTACAATTCACAAACTTGTAGAAGAAAAATGTTGTTGAAACCTTTTGTGAAGGAAAGTAAACTTACAATAAAAGATCCACACCACATGTGTTGTGACAGATGTATGCTGTTGTGCAAATGTGATGACTGTCATAAAGATACATTTGCTCTTGAAAAAATGATAAAAGATGAACCATCAGTCTTAGACTTTGACACAGACGGTAATTCTACTGAAGTTTATAATGATACTGAACATTTGATTGAATCAGACACAGATATTGATTACTCAATTATGCATGCCTTTAAATTTGAACATTATCAAATAAAACTAGTTCATGAATGTAAATGTTCATCTTCATGCTTTCTGGTGCTTTAAGCAACATACAGAGCTCACAAGTATGTGTCATGTAAACAAGGTTCGTGTCCAATTTTTGTTTACTCAGGTTCAATATTCCAATATTGTCAAGCTGATTCCTTAATCTTCTAATATCATAGATAAACAGTCCATAACGTTTAACATAAACATTTTAGGTCTAGAATTGGAATGTTTCACTTCAACATTACATAAAAGAAAGGCTTTGTTAACATGGCAAAGATTTGTAAGTTTTTTTAACTCTACAAATGGCACTCATCGTTGCTGCCTAATTAGAATGCCCCATTGAAGTATTTTAAACATTAAAACCGAAAAATCATTTTTGACTAAATCTTTAATCTTTGTGAAGTGTTAGTGTTGATCTTAATCAATAAAAAATAATTGTACAATTCAATATTCAAGATTTACAAATCCACCTTGATCTATGTCTGACGTGCTTCTGATTTGGAATATATCACTTACTATTTTTTGAACGCTTTTTTTATTTACAATGTATCGTTAAATTTAACCACTTGAAGATGAAGAAACTTTTCTAGCATATACGTAAAACAGTTCTTGTCATATATATGTAGGACGCGAATCGTGTGCTCTAGATAACCGTTGACCGCTTGGAAGTCCAGGCGCTACTTTTTCCTCGGCTATTTTGAGATGTTGCTATGATTTATAATCCTTCAAGGATAATAATGAAAAAGTCATTTATTTGATTAGAGAGATGTTTGGTGTAGGAGTTATTGAAAGAGGAGCTCGAGGAGGAGGATTAAGATAGAAGTGAAATGTGGAATGAAACATGGTATAAACTACTAATATCTATCAATATAGATGATGTAGTCACCTGGACTTAGCATTAATGTGTACATATTTGCATATTCAATTGATTATACATTGCACTGAAATAAGAACAAAAAAATCATAATGAAATTTTTTCAGTAAATTCTGTTTTGCAAGTTTTGTTACTAGTATTATAAGTAACATAATTATATGCAAAATTGTATCGATATTTTTAGAGAAAAAAAACAATGAAGATGAATTCGCTCTTCTGATAGAAAGGAGATTTGTTGTTGGTTTGGGTGCTTTCATTGGTCTCATCAAAAGGACAACATGTGAGCAGTGTGGGAAGCCCATCGACCCATCAACAGTTCTCGAAGGAGAAAAGATACCAGCAGGAGTGAAGTACAAATTCCTTTTGCTGTGTAAGATTACATGATAATCCATACTGATAAGATTATAATATCACATTTATTGAATTTGAAAGTCCTATCCATTATTTATATTTGTTGTGCACAATACATGTAACATGCACATACACAATATATGTAACTAACTTATTCAAATTAGGAAGATGTCAACCAATGAAAGAAAGCTATTAAGCATTTTCAAATATTGACCAATCAGATGAACGCATAATTTGGGATTATTTACCCGCTCGGCGTCACATTTGAAAAACATTTCGAAGAGACCGATCCACGCAATGTATTTTATCAATTTTGAATACTTGTAAATTTAACAGTCAATTTTAAAGTGAAAATTACTGAATAAGACCTTTCTAAGTCATCATCTCGCCTTTTATGTGGCATTGGAAACTATCAACGTTAGACCATCTCTACCAAGTTGAATTTTTCCGTTTAGACTGAACGTTTTCTCGTTTTCAAAATGGCGGACCAACATCATCTGCGTTATTTTCTGGACATACCACAATGGTACTTTCTGTTTGAGGAGGAGATCGCCAGGTACAACACATACATTTTGGAATGTAACGGCGCTGTGGAACAAGTCATGTTCTATAAAGCGATGGACTGTTCACCCTTTTGCATGGTGTGCATCTTTTGTGATAGCATTGAACCCGTTTGTGTGTGTGCACACGCAACACAGATTCGATTAAACTTTTGTTCATACACAACCCTCCACCGATGATGCCGGGCAGCCCCACTACACCGGCGACGGCAAACCAATTCATCAATGTGACGTCTTCATCAAATCCTGTACAACAACCAAAAACCACATCGGCGTCTAGGTCAAATTTGCCAGGTATGTACTCATGGCAAAACCCACAAGTTTATTACGATTTTTAGACCAAGAATAGAGTAAATAATGGTAATATGTATTAGTAATAACGTGAAATTTATTGCGATATTTGACCTATATTTCAATACCATGTTATAATAATTTAGTTCAAACACTTTAACTATTAAAACATAGCAATAGACCAAGGCTAAAACCCTATTCATTCCATATGAAACAACCCCCCCCCCCCCCTCCAAAAAAAGCCCCCACAACATTCCATACAAATATCACCCGTTACATCTATTAAAGATATGTAATCATAATATCATCATATGCATTCAGCATACCCACCATTAAAAATTGACTACAAATTTAAATGAGATTGACTAATAAAAATTTTAAATTCTAAAAAATTGCCATTTTCAAGATGATGATCAAATGACCATATACTAATGTATATATCATCATCAAAAAAATTCTGATAAACGATTGTAACACTTTGTTAGTTGTTTTTTTAAATAGAAATATTAAATTTCAAATTCAAATATCGAGGATCAAGTTCATTTAAGAATTCAATCCTTGTAAAAAAGAAAGGAAAAAGGAGGGGGGGGGGGTATTGTATATACAACTGAATCTGATATATATGTTGCATATACTTAGAACACGTCAGGTCTTAGAGGTCAAAGGTAAAAAATAAGGGAGGGGGATATTGATTGAAATAACTAATTGAGTATATAAATGAATCTGATATGCATATGTTAAATATACTTGTAACACATCAGTGCTTAAAGGTCAAGGTCAGGTCAAAGGTGAAGGTCAGGTCAAAATCAAACCTAAAAATAAGGGGGGATGGGTGCAGCCAAAATTGGGGGGGGGGTTGTTTCAAAGTTTTACATTGGTATATATAGAGTAGATCTTTAAAAAAACTTAAACCAGAAAAGTTGAAAATTGTTTGGAAGCATCCTCATGTAGTGTAGATTTAAAGTTGTGAAAATCCTGGGGGAAGGGTGGGGTGCTATGGAGGGTCGAAGTTTTACATTAATTTATATAGATTATTCTTTAAAAATCTTTCTAAAAAACTAATCAGCCAGGAAAGCCAAAACTTGTGGAAGTATCGTAAGGTAGTGTAGATTTAAAGTTGAAAAAAATCATGATCCCTGGGGGTAGGGTGGGGCCACATTGGAAAGGGGGGTGTTAAAGTTTTACATAGGAATATATAGAGTTAATCTTTAAAAATCTACTTCTCAGAAACTAATCAGCAAGATGATTCTTTTTAAGAGTTCAGACTTACGCCCCAGGACAATTCTTCAGCCTCACAAGAAATTGTAGAGTTTGATTTAGCTTTATATCCCATATATAAACAATCGTTAGGGATCTTTTTGAGAACTGCAATACTCAATATGTGATATGACTATAAAAACATCCTGTTAGATAAGGGACTAATGATTATAAACATGAGAATATCCAGGGGGAAAATAGATTTTATTAATACAGGATCTGCATGTATTATTGTATATTGTCCAGATAGTTTGTATAATGACTCCATTAAGCTGATTTGATCATACATTTTGTTCCTCATGTAAGCGATGTGGCCCGTGGGCCTCTTGTTTGAATTCAGGAGTATACTGTCTTTTGTTTGATGACCTGATGCAACAACTTTACTATCTCTGTTAAGCATTTCTAAGTATTCATCTAATGCAATGTTATTGACACACTCATTAAAAAACAAAATGGTTATTGGTTAATTATAGCGTTATACGAGAAAGTAAACAGTAGCAAGGCATATTCGACGGAGTAGGCAAACAATATATACTGACAAATATTGGTTACGTTCATCTCTGTACATTTGTTATCACTTATTCTCACATTCATGCAAAGACAAGATAAAAACAAAAAAAAAAATGACACTGAACATGCTTTAATATCAAAACCTTATCGACAGAAACAGGCTTCGAAAGAATATCCCCAACCCTATGTAAATAAAACAACTTACCACGTTTTGGTATCACAACCGGAAGTTATGCTAAACACAGTAATATTAAAATCGGTACGCACATCATGAACGGAATATATAGTTCCAAAATAGTTACCTTTAATTTCCCGAGTTTCTCTGAGACTTGGTCTACCACATTTCTCATGGATGAATGTGTGGCAGCTTTGTTTTTCTCGTCTGCTTTAATAATTGACTCCACTTATCATAAGCATTTTCTACAGACGCCAGCGTTACTCTCTTGAGATCGAGGTCCGATTTTTTGGTTCCTTTCCGAATACAATCCATCCTTTCTGAATTAAGTTTCGGTTTATTTTGATATTGCTTGTGAATGTTATCAGTCCCATCAGCTGTCTTTTCGTACTGTACGAACGAAAATCCGCATATAATACATGTACAGGCATCACCTAGAACACAAGTTTTCGTCGGTGTCATGCACTGCGCCATTTATGTTTTTAATCGCTTTGAACACCTCGGTCATCTACGTGTGTCGATAAAAAAAAGCCGGGAAGTTCCAAGAACTCATCCAATGAGTCGGAACAAGTAATTTCATTGCTTGACTGAAAGGTCACACTGACGTGACTATACATGGAATGTTGTTGGATATTTGAGAAGCGGAAGCGGATTCAGAACGTCTTGTTTCAATTAGATTGTGTAATTACACATATTCATATCACCAAATAAGTTAGGGACTTTATTTATAATGACACAGAGATTATAACTATCTTTTCTCTAAAGAAAAGCTCTATGCATTTTTCTTGCACTTACTTTCTTACTTTTCTGTATGTGCTTTTAGTTGATTAAACTTTTTTATGTGAATTTATACAGATTAAAATATGATTATTTGATGACAGCCACTCATAAAATATTTGAACAGTACAGAAACCACATTGTCTGTCAATGTGTCCTTGTTCACTCTATGGATGATATCTGTGTGTTTTTAAGAATTCTTTGTGAATATTATTCAACATATATGTTACGTGCTATTTTCAGGTGCTTTTTTGGAACAATTTTCCCTAGGTATTAAATTTATAAACCTTGTTGTTGGATCCTCCCGACAATTTTACAAAATGCAACTTCAGTACAGGGTAATTAATTCTGATAATAATTTTAGTATTGATTTCGAAGTTTATAAAATTAAATTGTATCATTGCTATGATGGTTTTGCTTTGATGGCCTTTGTGTTCTTTTAGGTCACCTGAGTAAACTCAAGTGATCTATTGCTATCCGTTTTCGTCCGTCGTCGTGCGTTAACAATTTACATTTTTGACTTCTTTTTAAAAACTACAAGGCTGATTGTTATAATTTTTGGTGTGAGGCATCTCTATGGCAAGAAGAATCTAAATTGTGAAATTTATGGCTCTTCCATCCCCTAGGCACCACATGTGGGGCCAAATATGCCAAAAAAAAACCCAACAAATTTTCAAAAATCTTCTTTACTCCCACACATGTTAGGGAAAAAATGGTTGCGTAGTTATGATGTCCATAAAATCCTCTACCAAAATTGTGATATTTATGGCTTCTGGGTCATATGTTCAGGCTCTAGGGTGGGGCCAATACGGCCATATAGTAAAAACGTATTAAATCTTAGAAAATTTTGTTCTCTCCTCTCATATATATTTGTTAAAAACTAAATGAATGATTATGATGTCCATGAAGCCATCTACTGAAATTCATGAACCCTGGGTCAGGGGTTCAGGATCTAGGGTGGGGGGCAATATTGCCATATAGTAAAAATCTAATTTTTAAGAAATCTTCTTTTCTACTTCTATATAAAGATGTTAAATCTAAATGCATGATTATGATGTATATGAAGCCCTCTATTTAAATTTTGAAATTCATGGCCCCTGGGTCAGGGGTTCAGGCTCTAGGGTTGGGCCAATATGGCCATATAGTAAAAATGTATTAAACCCTAGAATATCTTCTTCTCTCCTCCCATATATATTTGTAAAAAACAAAATGCATGATTATGATGTCAATGAAGCCCTCTACTAAATTTGTGAAATTCTTTAACCCTTTGTTGGGGGTTCAGGCTCTCGGGTGGGGCCAATATGGCCATATAGTAAAAAATGTATTAAATTTAAGAAAATCTTCTTCTCTACTCCCAGAATTATTTGTTAAATCTATATGCATGATTATGATGTCCATGAAGCCCTCTTTCAAAATTGTAAAATTCATGGCCCCTGGGTCAGGGGTTCAGGTTCTAGGGTGGGGCCAATATGGCCATATAGTAAAAATGTATAAAATCTTTAAAAAATCGTCTTCTTTACTCCCATATATATCTGTAATAAACTAAATGTATGAACATGACGGTCATAAAGCCCTCTACTAAAATGTGAAATATGAATCCTGGGTCAGGGGGTCAGGCTCTAGGGTTGGGCCAATAAGGTCATATAGTAAAAATGCATTAAATATTAGAAAATCCTCTTCTCTACTTCAATATATATTTGTTATAAACTAAATGCCTGGTTATAATGTCCATGAAACCCTCTACTAATTTTGTGAAATTCTTGTCACCTATGTTACGGGTTCAGACTCTAGGGCGGGGCCATTATGGCCATATAGTACTCAAAAAATCTTCATGTAGGCAAAAAACTGAATACATGGTTATGATGTCCACTAACCCCTCTACCTAAATTGTGAAATTCATGGCCCCTTGGTCAGGGATTTAGGACATAAGGGGGGGGGGGGGGCATTATGGTGTAATTAAGAAATAAAGTACGAGTTTTCGTGAATGTTGCAGAATAACCGCCGAGGTTGAGAAATGTTGTTTTGAAATATAAAAGCCGAGGCGTAAGCCGAGGCTTTTATATTTCAAACAACATTTCGAGACCGAGGAGGTTATCCTGCAACATTCACGATAACAAGAACTTTATTTCTATTCTACTAACAGCTCAGTATTTCTTCAGATCTTTTCTCCTATAGAGAGACGATCTAGGTCATTTTGACGGCTGTTCCGGGTAACCCCAACGGTTTTGTTAGTAATGTTTACATGTGTATCAATCAAACGAATCACATGCAGACGACAGAATTTTTCTTTGGATTTTTAATACTCTTCACTTATTTATAAAATATCTTTGAATCACATTCCTAATATTTTAAGGGCAATTTGATACGATCATTACTACAATATGTTTTATGTAAAAACACGCATTCAAAATGTGCTAGGGAGGTCCTAGGAACAGCCGAATTGATCTCTTAAAAATAAACATTTGAGGCAATACACATCGTTTTGACTGGAACTAACACGTGAAATTGACATGGTTTTAAAACTTTTTACGGTTTGAAGTTGTACTTTCATGATCAGTGCGAGACAGATAGGTATTTCTGATCTGATAATTTACTGATGACGTTCGTGGTATATTGGAGAATAATGTCCGCGGCATCTCTTTGATCTCGGCAATAACTGTAGTAGAAATGCATATAATGTTTACTATTTTTCTTATATATTATCACACATCTGTATAAAAAACTGACTTATAATTATATTTACCAGGAAGTTTTCTCCTGAAATTTTGATTTTCATGTCCCCTGGAGTAGGGGTTTTGACTCTAGGGCAGGGCCAAAAAGGGATGTATAGGTGTTAATGCATATAACGTTAAAAATTATCTTCTTTACTCCCACACATCTCAATGGAAAACTGAATTCTTAATTTTGTAGACCAGATCTTGAAGTTTTTTGGCAGAAATTATAAGTTACATAGTTATTTTTGAAACATTTCAGACAGGGAGGTGCTTGTCATTACAAATTTATAATTTTCCACTCCAGAATGAAACCTTATTAATTAAATGCATATATGAGACTCCTCGAAAAGATTGTGTATGGGTTAAATGCTACTCAGGTGACCGTTAGGCCAAATGGCTTCTTGTTTTTGGTACACCGTGGTTTAGCTGTGCTATAACAGCTGCAGTGTATCCAGATAAATCATATTCAGATTATAAATAAAGTTAAACAACTGAAAAAAAAAAATATTGACAAAAATATGGAAAAATGGTTTGTTTCCTTGCATTTTTCAGTAACACAAACCTTTTAAAGCACGATATTGAACTTAAAAACACAACTTCGAGGTGTCACTTTTCTCGTCGTTGTCGGAATGTGTTGCTAATAATGACGATACATCTAGATCCATCTCGGAGGTTAATGCTATCTCACATTTCGTCTTCTTGGGAGGATTCAAAATCTTCGATATACTTTCTTGAATAACGGCATTTGTACGTTTATACACCGGTTCTGCTAATGATATCTTGCTCGTCGACGCCCGCTAGATACAGCTGAGTAGCACAGGTCCTTTTACCGGAATGATTTGTAAAATTCCCAACAAGTTCAACGTTTTTGATTATTTCTTTTATCAGACCCTTGATTTTGTTTATTCAAGAACCTGCTCGCTGTACTTGATACCACTTGCCAAAGGTCGTCGGTAAAATGCACCCCTGTGTCCGAGGTCCTCGATATATGCCACGATAAAGTCAGCTAGACATATTTCTCCGCTAAAAAACAAAATTCAATAGTGACGTTAAAACTGTATTTACGAATGCAAACAAAGTTCATATAGCTACTCTATTTCCACTATCCTAATAACGCGTAACCTTAACTAATATCTCGTGGAAAAATGCACATTATAAAGATATGCATTTTTTTATTTATATTTACAAAGTTTAACTCACTATTGAGGCAGCAGTGTTTGATATCCTTGTTTTGCAACTGAATATGTTTTAGGCCTTAAAAGTTTTTCATGATCGTCCATGAAAATGAATGTATTTCCCTCTCTCATTACAGCCTAAATCAAATTAATCGCATTCCAATGATTTGTGTTCACCATACGCACGTAGCCCAAAAAGTTACAGTTATAAAAAAACCCACTGGGTATTGTAACGCTTTAGAAGAATGTATACCAAACACGTTTTGGCTTCAATTTTTTTCTTCGTCTTCTGGTAAAATTGGATCCGCCTGGCGAACTTTTGTTCCTAATCCCTTCGACAGCAGTTCTTTCATTCGCGCGTCTAAAACCCGCTGAAATACATCAAATCTGTGATCCGTTTCGTCTTCATACTGTGAATGTTTTCATCCCTCAAGTAACGTAACAAGAAAGCATATATTGACGCAAGCGTCAAATGGGCCGCAAAAAATAATTATTGTATGAATCATCATTGATTGTTTACATAAAAACACACCAAAGAGAAGAAAATAACGAGTTGGTTTACTCATTTTTATGGTAAATTTTAATATATTTTCAGCAACACGTTTTGAAGTTTACATTTTACTATTATTATTATTATTAAGAATCGAGTTCGTTAGCATTTCTAACGGTAATTGTATGACCATTGCCATAGTATGAAATATAGGAGAACACATTGATTTGTATGTATTCTAATACAAAGTTCAACTCATCATTATTCTCTTAGAGATTATGTATTTCAAATCATTTCTATTTTTTGTTGCATTGTATTGAAGTAAAACTATATGCATTAGGTTATATGATTTCATAATAAAATAGAAATGGATTATTTTAAAGGTACGCTTAAGATCATATGCTCATCCGGTAGAAACTGCACAATTTTAAGGGTAAAAATTAAGCCGGATAATTTTTTGTTCCTAAATGGAATTATAAATCTTATATACACTTTAGTTTATGAAGATAATCATGCGTAATTAATTATATAATTGCATGAGGTTCTCAAAAGTATTTTAAACATAAGGTCAGCTCAAATTTTCAGGTCTTTCATATTTTTGCGTAAATAATTGATATTTCATGAATCAAATATATAATTTATATAAAAATTCATGTCATTCAGGTCTTTAGTATTTCAGGTCTTTAAGGATGTCCCATATACCGATCCTGATACACTGTTTTGAAAAGAATGAAAAACTCCGAAATTTTCCGAATAGATTATAGTCTCGATAAAAACGCACCAAACACGACAGTCTATGACCTACTTTACATTTACAAGTAAAACAAAAAATGTGTAATATTTTTTAAAGGAATAAAACATATTTCTACATGCAAATTTACTTTAAATTCATTAAAAATAAGCATTATATTAATTCTATAAAAAAAAAAAAACAACTATGTACGATTTGACTCACCTGGTAAATATAATATTATTATACTTTCATGTTAAATACTGAAATCTGATTGGTTAAGGCACAGTTTATATATAATCCGGTTTTTTTACCCTCAGCATTAGCAACATACCTGGCAACGGGTAACGCAATGAATTATTACATCTCATACGGTTTGCTGTAGAATTTATGGCATTTCTAAAGAAGTGATTGAAGTTTTCTTTAAAATTATGACATTCAGTATGATAAAATAAAAAGTGCCCTTTTGGGAGGGCAACAGTTGAAATTTACACCCCGAAAACCAATTGTCAACATGCGCTTTGCGTCGATTGATTGACAATGGTTTTCTCGGGTTGTCCATTGCAACCATTACCCTCCTAAACAGACACTATTTTAATATATAAATATAAAGAATTTTTATAGCAAAGGAGGCAAACCTCATGTACCTCTCTTGTTGAGTCGGCTCGCGAAACGAACGAGTCCTTGTTATCATAGCCGTTCCTGCGAAAATTTTGCACTACATTATTCATGCGCTAATGAAAAGAGTGCATTCATTAGCCTCTTTTGTTTGCGTGATTGCCAGTTTGAAATGGTTAAACAATCTGATCTTTTTTACACATATATTGTAAAAGTTGTTCTTGATGTTTAAAGAATAAAACAAATCAAAGTAGTTTTTGTTCAATGGCCGCCCATGAATTCGACAACTTACAAGGGGAAAACCTTGTTCCATATTGAGCGTAAAATCTGTTTAAAAAAAAAAACCAGCTTGCAAAGCGAGAAGACACTTGCTGTCATCGGATCTCTTGGAGTGGATTTTGAGCACAAACGTGAATTGATAATGTGCGATATAATGCAAATAGTTCTTATTTCGTCGTCATTGAAATATATCGGTCCTTTTTCTCTATCCTACGATATTATGCATTGCCAGTCAGGCAGGCATTGCCATTCTATCACTGAAATGTCAACAGAATGTGTTGAATCAAAGTACTGACACGAATTGATGATTCAGGAATCAGACATTTATTGACCCTTTTTTGCTTTCAACACGCAGAATTTAAAATAATTCATGAATTAAGTATGGAAGTATATTATTATCGCGGGCTACTACATATCAACGACAAAAAAATCATGAATCGTATATTTTTTTTAAATAAATAGGATATCTAAATATTATTATCATATAATTTGATATGATAAAGCTGGTCTCATAAAGGTGATATCTGCCACAATGAGCCCTGTAGTCTTTGTTCACCTATGTATAATTTATTTACAAAAGACAGAATTTGTTAATATATTACTAACAATGCAATAAAAACAAATACATCAAAATATTGACAACCTGTTCAGAGCAAGTCGACTCATAGGCTCTTCAGGCCTTTGATACTTATTTACTTTTTATTACGAAAGTGTGTGTAATATTATTTATCAGGTACTACCCTGTAAATCATAAATGATTGAAATTAAAATGACAAAGAAATGTTTCAGTTATAATGCTTTCAGGATTTTATGCAAGTAGATCAACAGCAGTATTTATGGATTCTGACAACAAGTCCATAATTCACATGGAAGTGGGCGATTCCAAGGAAGTTGACAGGCACAGTTCTAAGGCTTCTCTTTGACCACAGGCACCTGAATTTTTATCAATCAGTCGCTTAATAAGTCATATATCGAAAAATTCTACCCCTACTATCTATAAAAACACAAAGTGTGCAACGCCATTTTGACCCCCTCGTCGATTCAGGCTTCGATTTGCCACATAAATCAGATATGCCTACCGGTTTGCGTGCAACATTGAGTTCAAATGTGATATTTTATGTATTAGATCATTCAGCGCGGAGTTGAAATTTCGTGACGTCAGCTGATGGCTTTCGAGCCTGGGGACGAAATTCAAAGTCTGCGTGAATTTTAGTTGATAACATTATCAATGCGTTGGATTTAAACTTAAGGACGAAATGAATAGTGAGAAATATCCCATTTGAACTCAATGTTACACGCAAACCGGTAGGCATATCTGATTTATGTGGCAAATCGAAGCCTGAATCGACGAGGGGGTCAAAATGGCGTTGCACACCTTGTGTATTTATATATAGTAGGGGTAGAATTTTTCGATATATGACTTATTTAACGACTGATTGATAAAAATTCAGGTGCCTGTGCTTTGACAGAGGACTACAACATCTAATCACTACCTCTCATCTTGTTATAAGGGAAATTATTTCTGATGCTAGCAGAAACATAATTTCTTTGCTGAGTAGGTAAAAATCTATGTGACAGAAGATTAATTTTATAGATAGAATTCTACATACTTTTTCCGTCTTAATGACTCAATTATAAATGTATATGCAACTGCAGTAACTAGATAATGCCTAGCTGTTTTAAAGTGTTCTATATCACATTCTTAAATATTATTTTGATGTATTCAGGAAAACATTAGGAATATCAGCAAATTATGCTTAAACATAAAATAACATATGCCTGTAAACATAAAAGTAAATGAATGACTTGTACTAAGCATTGAGATTCCTCAGTGGATTACCTGCGCGTGTCTTTGCATATATTTCAAAAATGTTTTGAAATTTTACCCGCTATTACATATTTCCCCGGTAAACAATAGGACACTACAGTTTTCATTATAGCCCTGAGGTTATGTTGAACTTTGTAATGCATCAAGTGCTAATGTTAAAATCATATGTGGATTGACAATTATGTACTAGTATATAACATTTTCAGTTCAACCTTTTTTTTTCTCTATGAATTTTTTTTTGTAGAATCAGAACCATACAAGCACCTGCAGCACAGCCTAGTCATTTGACATAAGGTCAAAAAGCTTAACATCTCTTTCAGATATTGCCAAGACATCAGGATGCAGAGGACTGTTGCAATGTATACGGCCTATTTTGAATTATTTTTAGTGGTGCTGCAGTACTTGTAAAGTCAGTGTCGAGCATCTGTTGAAAAGATGGATGGGAATCCTGCACAAAATCAACAATAAACATGTGTGGGCAAGTGGACGGTAAATATGATTTAGAATTTTCATTAATTTAAATCATATAAGCAATATTTTTTAGCATTTTTATACCCCCGCTACTGTTTTACCCTTGTGTGTCTGTCCGTCTGTCTGTCCGTCCGTAACAAAAATTTCTGTCGCATTTATCTCAGCAACTATTTATCGCAGATGCTTGAAATTTTTACACAGTGTTTGTTAAGGCATGCCATATCGTGGGATATATTTTTGTACCAATCGGACGTCAACTTCCTGTTAAATGACGACTTTGCTTATTTTTTAACTAAAATTTTCAAACCAAAATTTCGTCAAAGATTTCTCAGCAACTATCTATCACAGATGCTTGAAAATTTTACACAATATTTGTATAGGCAAGCCATGTCGTTGGATATATTTTTGTACCAATCAGACGTCAACTTCCTGTTAAATAACGACTTTGTTTATTTTTAGCAAAAATTTCAAACAAATTTTTGTTAAAGAATTCTCAGCAACTGTTTATCGCAGATGTTTGAAATTTTTACAAAGTATTTGTATAAGCAGCTATATCATGGGATGTATTTTTGTACCAATTGGACGTCAACTTCCTATTAAATGAGTACTTTCTTTTTTTTTAGCCAAAATTTTCAAACCGATTTCCCTCAAAGATTTCTCAGCAGCTATTTATCGCAGATGCTTGAAATTTTAACACATAATTTGTTTTGGCATGCCATATTGTGGGATATATTTTTGTATCAATCGGACGTCAACTTCCTGTTAAATGAGTGCTTTGTTTATTTTAGCCAAAATTTTCAAACCAATTTTCCTCAAAGATTTCTCAGCAGCTATTTATCGCAGATGCTTGAAATTTTAACACACTATTTGTTTAGGCATGCCATATTGTGGGATATATTTCTGTACCAATCGGATGCCAGCTTTCTGTTAAATGTCGACTTTGCTTATTTTGCATATTCACATCAGAGCGGGGGTATCACTAGTGAGCATTGGCTCACAGATATCTTGTTTATCATGGTGTTTGTTTCTTACTTTATACACAAAATACATTTAAATATCTTTTTCTGACAACATTTGATTCAGTAAAGGATTGAAAACATTGACAACAATAACGGCACTAAGTTTTACAATTAAATCAGTTTAGTTGTCGACTTTGTGAGGAAAATAAGGCTGACTGCAACAATTTGCTCCAAAGAGACTCGGTGGCTTTCACGAATATATGGTTAATTTTCTTTTCTTAGCATTTAAAATTCAAAGTCATTAATAAAAAATGTATGTGTTAAGTGTACACTTTCATGTAAGTCTGCATATATTTCCTTTCTTTTCCATGCTATGAAGTTTTATGCATATTTGTCATTGCTACATGTTATTGATCTTTCTTCTAGGATGTTAGTAAGAAATAGAGATTGGTGTGGGAGTAGAACTGTTGCCAAAAAAGGGCTGTGGAAAACTTTTTTAGCCATATACTCCTTCATTACTGTCCAATACAGAAATCCAATGGATATGACGCCTATTATATTAGGAACATGCTGGCTATCAAGGACCACAACAACCATTTTGGAAGGATGCCATTTGTTGGACAGGATGGAGAAGTGTATGGTTAAGGCCAGGTATCTAGAAGGACCAAACAGTGGGTTGCATATGAAGAGAAAGCACCAACAGATTTTAAATATATATTAGGTTAGAAACATTCAAGAGTTGTGATGAATAAATGATTAAATAAGAACTTTTATTTGTTTAAATGTTAAATAATTAAAAAAGCAATACTTATATCGAACTATCAATCAAAACACCAATAATCAGTTTTATCAGTTTTGCTTATACTTCTTGACTTTTTGATTACATGTCATTAGTAATTCTGTCACATAAGATCGTTCATTTATAGTAAATCTTCTACCTGTGCTTTTCAGTACATGTACTACAAATATTATATGAATATACACTGAACCTATATTTCGAGGTGAATGTATGCACCGTCATATACAGTATATAAATGTACTTTAAAAATCTAAGTAGACTGTATATTTTACAAATTGACTTTCAATTTCTCAAATAATTATTACGAGATATAATTTTTTAGTACTTATGGCTGCTTGAATGAGAGCAACATGGCATTTTTGAAAGCAGGTTCATAAAGAGCAGAAAATCCCTCTTTAATTAAAGATTCTATTGCCAAGAATCTTTCTGGGGAAAGAAATTTAGGATCACGAATCCTTTTAGCTAAGATGCAGAGCATAAAAAAACTAGGTGAGAATTAATGAATTAATTCAGTATTTATTCAGAGTCTTCAGAATTAGCACCCGTCTATTGTCTGCTTGCCTCGGGAAAACGTCTTCTCACGACAAAGAAAACACAATCAGGAGCTGGTATTCACCTTCCAGCTCCTAGTCGCCCATGTTGCCATATGACAAAGTTACTGTAGGCCTGGTTTCTGAATGTCGACAGTGGAAAGGTAGGATCTTGGTAGGTCCGAAAACTCCAACTCAAAATGTTGGCAACCTCCAGTACATCATGCCTCAAGCATAAATTTCTAAATTTAGGTTTTGAGGTGATGCATGGAAATTGCCTACAACAGATGTTCATGCGGGGATAATAATAATTGCAAGTTTTTATATAGCGCTTTTAAATTGCAATGCAATATCTCAAAGCGCTTTTACAAGTATTACCCCAGCAGACCTTCAAGCATTCCAGAGCCTTCTCAGTGCGGCAGCCGTTAAGGCGCTCAGACACTCACATTCTGACAATATCTTTCACTGTCTATAGCCAGGTACCCATTTTACACTTGGGTGGAGTGAGGAAATACATTTAAAGTATCTTTCCCAAGGACACAACGTCGACCTGCCGCGGCCAGGATTCGAACCCACCACCTTTCGGTCATGAGTCCTGCACCTTGACCACTCGGCTACCGACGGGATCATCAAAACTTTGACATACCCCAAATAAACCCCACTGCACATTTGAATTAGAGTTTTCATTCCTTCCGCTATCCTCAATATGCCACTATAGAAAAAGTCTTACAAAATGTGGCTCATCAGCAATCTTGCATTTCATCTGTAATCGTAGTTTGTCAAAAGACAAACTGTCAACAACATTCTATAAAAAAAGATGTAGATTTTAAAAAAAAAAATACAAAACTTGTTTTATGTGTACCGCTTTTAAAAAAAAGTGAATTATCTTTACATTTCTTACCATAAATGAAACACTAAGCTCTTGGTCGTTGTTTTTAGGGCCAGCTGCCAAGCAAAGCTGTTGATTGCGAATGACTCCTTCGTTCTGTGACATATTGCGGCTGCTGGTCAAGGCATATGGATGATGTCGATGCTACAAAGTAAAACAAAATATTATTCCCTCTCTATCTAGGAGTACCTCATCGTTGTTGGAGGGTGGACATCAGCAATTGGTGGCCAACACTCCTAGAATATACATAAACACGCACTTACTTTGTTCACTGGCCTAGTTTGGTTAAACTTGCACTGGCAGTTTGTGTTCTTATAATTGGTGAATGGTCTCCGCTTGCACACACAACTTTTACACTTCCCCCTGTTATCACAAAGACAACAGCTCTACAAAAACAAAACGAGATGTTTTAATTGGATTTTGTTTCCCTTGTTTAGCTGTATATGGGGTTATGTATTGTTAAATGTTATGATATAATTTCATTTTTCAATTTGGGGATTTTATCATTCATGAAATATGCATGTTTTGAAATGTTGTTCTTTATACTTCTTGAATTATAGATTTTGATATCCAAATAAAATCCACATGAACTCGTTTATGAATAAAACTTATCTTTTGGAATATATGATTTTCTTATGATTTTTAAATTAAAAAGATATTGGGCCTTGCATTGTTTAAAATTGTTAATATTTCAACAGTGGTACAATCTTCTAATATAGATAGATAGATAGATAGAGAGATAGATAGATAGATAGATATACTATTAAGTTATCCTTTATGCCCACCGGTCACTATTGATATTTGGGCTGATAAGAATTTTAACGCTGTTCTGTTGTTTTGTTTGATAATAATGTTTGTAATGAATTACACGGCAGAAATCTTATCTAAAACCCGTAAAAGGTACTATGGTCGCGGTACCTTTTTATTTGGCTGGCCCTTACATGCGTTATATAGAAAACGTAGGTTTATTTATGTTCCTCGAGAAATGTGTAATGTGGTCCAGTGATGAGCCTGTCGACGCTGGGTCAGAAATCTAAATAAAATGCTACTACTGACCACGGTGCATCAGAATATTAGTATTCACTTGATCTCATTTAATTATTAGGAGGAGAATGTTGCTGCATAGTGTCCGAGCATATAAGATGAGGGTGCAAGAAACAAGTTGAAGTGTATAGACGGTATCTTCTAATATTTTATATGTAATATTCTGATAAAATATACAATGATATCCTTATTACTATTTCTAAATAGTATACCCAACCCAACAAAGTTGCGAGGGGTATACTGTTTTAGACAAGACCCTTCGTAATATTCTTTGTATTTGATTAAGAAGTATAGATCCTTAAATAACCAGATGTGGAGTTATCTTTTGTTAGTGTGGATTTGAATTCTCTCAATCTCAATGAAAATGTTTTCTGGATAGGCTACCAACTGGAATAACGAGCTTTAGATTCCATTTGTTACCTGTATTGTAATAAAAAATCATTTACAAAATATTTTATATATGCTGTGATAAATTGATTTTATTCATGAACTTGTTTTTGTTTTTTAAATTTTAACTTTTATTTAAATTAACGCACAAAACAAATCCCAAATTACATTTTGCTGATTTAAAACTCACCTGAACTGGTTGCTCAATCGACGTAATGGCTGCCTTCCATTTGTCTACTTCTGAGTTGAGAAATATTTTGCGACACTGTCTTACTAGATCCTACAAAATTTATTACATATTTGCAACCACCAACATTAAAAATTAAAAAAATGTAATTATGGAATGGTCTTATTAAAAATATCTTTAACATCGTGTTACTTGAAAAAGACTATTTTTGTTTCTGTTCTGTCCCTCTTTAGGTGACAAGCCTACATACATGTCAGTTCTGATCATCTTGTAAAAGACACACACAAGCAAAAAAAAAACCATTGTTGTGATAAGGAGTAGTGGGTTTTTTTCGAAAGCTTTATAATGTATTCTATTTAGTATTGATTTTCCACCAATCCGCGCCTTGATCCTTGAGTTAATGTTGCACTGACTCTCACTTATATCTCTGGAGGCAATCGTTTTCTGGTTCCTCTTCCTGCGCCCGTCGTATCGCTGCTATGACATGGTTTCCTCCTAGCAGATAGAGGGGTCTATGAATTAAGTCCTCTTCTTTAAATTGGCTGGAATCGCCGATCAGTTGTACAATTAGTGCATATGATAATTAAAACATACTTGGTGAAATAAAACAAATTATGTATGTGTATATACACAAATTACTATATATCTTATCCATTCAAAACTTTTCCTGATACAATGCAATTATAAATAATTAACCTATTATCTGATTGCATTGAGAGTTCTGAAGCTTTAATCCTTTTTATGTAGGCCCCGCCTATTTATTGTCAGCCAAACGCTGAGTAATACACATGTACATGAATAATTGCGCAATGGCAATAATCTAAACATTCCTTCTGATGTAGGTTCTGCCTCTTTACTTTTCGCCAGTCAACCTTTGTGTAATAGTATAATTACAGTAAGAGATGCAAAAATCACAATATATGAATACACAACGTACATTTCTTACTAAGTTTCCCTGACTTCGATCCCCGCATTGATGAACCTACATGTATACTTGAAGACTCGTCACAGATGAGCGATGAGCTTTTAAGTTATGTCCCATTGATTAGTTTGAAATGTTTAAGTTTTGGTAGAATAATAAAAATATTAAATGTCAATGTGATCATTTAAACATTAATTAAAGACACTAAGGAAGGTAAAAATATTACCGAGGTATCAAAAAGGACAGAGACAACAACAGTAACAAAGCCACCACACGCTGTAAGAATGGGGTGTTTAATATCCTGAATCCATGACTGGTCTACCTCTCTTGATCCGAATAGAAGTGTTTAATGACTCTTTTGCCCAGTGGGATGGTATATAATTTTGATAATGAAAATTAATGTACGCTGCGTTTACAATTACCGATACTCAGCAAGTGCCAATAGAAGTTGCTCTATGTCCACTTTACATTGTCTTTCAATGATGGAAAAACATGGTTTACCCAGTGTAAAAAATGTCCTGCGTCTTATTTAATGTGAAATTCAAACTGTTTTTATTTCTCTGGGAAACGATCGAAAGTAAAATGAGTAATATTGAATGTAAATCATTACCGACGTATTTATCCTCTAGAAACTTTATTTCATACGAAACACCTGTCTCATCCGGCCCCTCAACTGTCGGCATTCTTGGTCTTGGTTTTCTTTTTTTCATCTCCTTGTCATCTGGTTGGCGGTCCAAATCGACTTCTTAAAGACCCTCAATGAAAACGCTTTTTTGAAGGGACATTCTCTATTTCCTTTAGAAATCCATTCATGCTTTTAAATCTGCTTCTGTCCAACTTTCCACCATTTTAATGCTCCTGAATCGAATCTAACAAGCATGCATAATGTTTTTTCATTGCAATTATGAATGAAAATTAATAAGATAGGTTTAAAAGATAACAACATATTATAGGACGCTCCTGTAGTATAATTATTGACATGTTACAATTGTATGTCAAAACACTGTAAATTTTAAAATTAAAGGCAAAAATAAAAAAAAATTAACCGGGTTTTCCGAAGGAAAAATCCGGTTATTAAAATGGTGAAAATGCCAAAAGGGTACCCTCATTGTACGGATAACTCCTCCTACATTTTTCAAGATAGGAAGTTATTCTTTTGCAGATCAATTGTACATATATCAGAGGTGTGCATATTGCTAGGATTTTGATTTTCAATAATCTATGAAAAACAATACCAGCTTTTGAACTTAGCCATTTTCGGCAAAATATTGCATATAGGGTTTCCTCATTGTACGGATAACTCTCCTACATTTCTCAAGATAGGAAGTTATTCTTTTGCAAATCAATTGCACATATATCAGAGGTATGCATTTTGCTAGGATTTTGATTTCTGATAATTTATTAAAAAAAACCACAAGCTTTTGAACTTTTTTTGGCAAAATATTGCATATAGGGTATCCTTCTTGTACGGATAACTCCTCATACAGTGTTCAAGATAGGAACTTGTTCTTTTGCAGATCAGTTGTACATATATCAGAGGTGTGCATATTGCTAGGATTTTGATTTCCGATAATTTATAAAAACAATTCCAGTTTTTGAACTTAGTCATTTGTTGGCAAAATATTGCATATAGAGTACATCATTTCACTGGATATGGGTTGACATGGATTATGGATACAGTTCACATAAAAGGAAACCCGGTTTGCTGTCACATTGACAGCTTTTACTTGTCTTCAATCTTTCAATATAACCCCTTCTACGAAACACTTCTTTTAACCTGTTGGGCTGCTGCATCTTTTTTGAATGTGGGGTGGGGCAGTTTTATTTTTTTTAAAATTGACCACCATTTTACTGGTTTATAAAGCGTAAACAGTCCCAAACCAGTTTATATCGTATAAAACTAGAGAATAATCAACACTGAATTCAATAATATTGAAATTAAGTATCTGGAAAGTATCAAAATCCTAGTCGGATTTGTTGGATAATTAGTGGGTTGCATTAGGGAAAATACGGAAATCTTAAAACAACTCATTTTATGTACATTTTGATTAGAAAAATTCCTCTGTTGTTCTTATTCAATTTTCTATAATTAAAGACGTTGTCAAAAAAAGTTCTTCAATTATTATCTTCACCTTTCCAAAATTTTGTTGCATTTCTGCCATTTGCAGTGGAATCAATCACTCTGAATTTGTTTCCATTTTTATTTCTAATTTATTGCCCTCCTTTTTTAATAAACCCATCCCTCGGAGTTTTTCAGACTGCAAGATATTTTCCTGCAATTTTTTTTTTCGCTAGGCTAATAATCTTCTGGAACTCATTGACGTCTTTAACGCCACTTTCTTATTTAGATTACGTCACAACAGACAAAAGCACTAAAGCTTTACTTTAAGAACAGTATAACAATTTCTAATATTTTTTTTTTATTTGTAAAAGAGTAGTCATTCATTACTATATAAATAGTGCCTGTTTGGGAGGGTAACAGTTGAAATTGACACCCCGAGAAAACCATTGTCAACCGACGCGAAGCGGAGGTTGACAATGGTTTTCGAGGGGTGTCAATTTCAACTGTTATCCTCCCAAACAGGCACTATTTATTTTGTTATACTGAATGTCTTTTTTAAAATTTTTAAGAAAATTTTACTGCTTTTATATAGGAATAACGTGAATTCTACAGCGAACCGTACGCGCATAATTTTCGCGCATGTAACATTTTTTAATGTTACCCGTTGCCAAGTGCGTTGCTAACGCTGAGGGTAATAGTAAATATTATTAACTGCGTCTTAACCAATCAGATTTCAGTATTTAACATGAAAGTATAACAATAAAAGATAAAATCTTTTTACTGCAATAAAAGACTGAAAAAAATATTTTATTTATACCACAAGTCAATTCTGTCGAAATTTGGTCTTCAAAAAAGCAACGCTTGACTGATGCATTATTCTGTTGATCAAAACCTGAGGTAGCAATATTTACTGTTTTGATCGTCAAAATCAATAAACGGTATATTGAGAGTGTTTAAATTTTAAAAAGGCATTGTTTTTGCAGAGTTAAAACAAATCATTTCATATCTTTCGCAAAAGGAGCTGTAGTGTTTCTTCAATATACATATTAAAAATCATTTCATATCTTTCGCAAAAGGAGCTGTAGTGTTTCTTCAATATACATATTTCATTTCCTTAATTTTTTGTAATGCTTAGAAATATCTCTGGTCAGTCTCTACAATCGATTGATATGTTCTGCAAAGGAAAAAGAACCACGGCCTTGCAAGGTTGGTATCATATTACCTATCATCAGGGGTTTTAAATCACGGGAAGAAAAAGAAGAAGTTCGCTGTTCAATAACTTTTTATTGCCTGAATAGCATATATTTTATATATTGTAAATAAATAATTTTAATCGTAACTATTACAATCGTTTTGTCCTCTGTTTTGTTGTATATATTTGTAATTTGTATATATTAGATAAAAGAACAAGACGTAAGGATCTCAAAATAGTTTCAGTACTGAAGCGTTTGGTTTTGCAAAGTCTCCATATTTTGAAATTTGTTAACCTTAAAATCTTAGGAGAAAAGTATCCTTATACAGTTATATATATATATATGTATATATTAATTGCCTCAGAAATGATGCCACCCTCTATAAGTACTTTAAGTCCTTTGATTGTAACTGTTACTAAATTGATATTTGATTGATGTTAGCGAAAATTATGGTGTGGGGTTTTTTACGGATAAAACTGCCCCTCATTTCCCAGCTACACATAAGTAAAAGATGTTTTACGCAATAAGTCTAACGTGCCTCCTTGAATGAGACAACTGTCATACCACCTGCTAATATAGATATTACGTATACGGTATTGACATAAAAAGTAGTCGGATAGTTACGTTAAAAGATTGTGCGAGGTGTTCTGAATCATTTTCAAATTGAGAAAAGATTGTTCGTGATAAATATCCATAAGAAGTTTGTCATTTCAACTCACATGTTCAATTAACCAAGAATGTGGACACAAATGACATTGTAAGCAGCGCTAACTCAAACCTGAGGAATAATTATGAGTAGTATCAGGTGTAATGAAAGATTAAATTTCACCTGTCGACCTATCCATACACCACAAGACCTTTCTAATGAAACAATAAAAAAGTATTTCCTTTTAAAATTTAAAATATTTTAAAATGGGTTTTCTTTTTAAAAACCCGATTCACAGTAAATATAAGTATCATTAACAACCTCCACAGAAAGGCTTCAGTGACGTGTTTAGTCGATAAATGCCCTTTGCTGTTTATTTCTTTTTAGAAAAATCTTTCGGTTGAAACCTTTAATACATGCCGCTGCCTTAGTCATTCAATATGCATTCCTAACCCATGTGCAGGAAAATATTTCATTGACACTGGAACTCAGGCTATAAATAAACAATTGTTAACACACACAAACAAAACTTTTTTTCGACAGTATTGCCTGCACAAAATGATTGACCTAAAATAACACATTTTTGTTACCTTTTTTTAAAGTAAAAATGAAGGTCACATGCAGTTTCTAAACAGTACCTACTTTTTGCTTTACCAAAGCAAATGCATTTTGAAAAAAAAATGTATAAACATGTTCATGAAATTATAAAATATAAATCGACATCTGGTTTTTTTTAAAGACATATTTTGACAACCTGTATGTTAATTGCTTTTTTGTGATATTATGATTTAATTGCATCCACATGCGTTCTATTTCCCCCGCTGAATAAGGATGTCCTGTGGTTAAGTTCCTGAAGTGTCCCCCACACGGTTCTTTAATTCTGGTAACGCAGCTAAAGCCCGGATGTCCAACTGCTTGAACATTTATATATTTTCTACACAATCCAGTTATGTACACATCCTCAAGAAAAATGGATGGAACCTCGCTCGTAGCCAGGTAAAGCTTGCCGAGGATATCACCGGATATGACATATGCTGGGCCGCCAAAGTAATCCGGGAAATGATCTGGTTTGTATTCCTCTTCTGAGATGTAATATTTTGAAAGCTTATTTCTGTCCACGGTCCCGTTTGTTAGTTTACATCCAATAATCGAATTCACCGGTTTGCTTTTTTTAAGATAATTTATTAGAAGATAAGAATTTAAAAGTACATCGTCGTCTACTTTAAGAATATATTCGGGGTTGTTACAATGGACCTAAACCCATTGAAACAAGCCAGTGATCTTGTTCACTAGATTTTTATATTTCTCCTTAATATCTAATTCAACAATGTCCATGAATTTTTCCTTCTCCATGGCAAATGTGTCTTTTTTTTTTTGGTCGAGTTCGTCAACTTCTTTTCCGACAAAGAAAAACAACCGTAGAGAAGTATCCTGTTTAACAACACTACCCCATGAATTCCTGATAGCCATCCTCTCTCTGAAATGACCTGCTCTACTAGGTACAGCCATTAAAAGAAATAGAGAGTGTTCACTTCTTCCGCAATGAAGAGGTGAATAAAACTGCAAGTAGAGGTTGTTCAAATGGAAGGTCGATAATGATGTAAAGTTTGCATTTGAAATATACAGCATAATGTTTACACTTGATAGTATTCCAATCATGAAAAATAACGCTTTAATGCTGTACATAAAAGTTGGTCGTTCCCATCGCAAACACGCCATTATGGTCATCTAAAAGTGAATCAAGAAAACAGTCTCATTGTCAAAATTATTGTTTTAACTTTCAAAACTTCCACCTCATTAACCAACTTATGTAACATTTATGATGGCTTTTTATTGTACAGGTAGGTTAACATTTAGTGTACACAAACGTCTTGTTTTGTTTTGAAAATAGGTTGGTTGAGACGATTTCTTTTTTTAAAACATGAATTTATATATATATATATATTTTTTTGCAACCTTTTAAACAATTAAAATTTCACTGACAAGTAGTATCGAAGTAAAATAATTTAGTTTCGTACCTCATTTGCTTGAATAGATTCAATCCATTTTTCTTGCATCAATTGCGCATGCAAACTTCAGAAACATTTGTTGAATATGCTCTCATATTTTAGATATGCCTCTAAATATTTGAAAGCTAACGTCCATGTACAATGTCATCGGCAAATAAAAATATTCATACAGCCATTTCCACGTTGAGATCGAGTTTAATATTAAATAGTAGTCAAATTTGGCGTCATAATGGAACCATATGGTGCCTTTTTATCAATAGCCTTAGCGTTGCATACAAATGTACATTAATGTTGAGTAAACAACCCAATAGTTTCTTTCTCGACTGACTTTAATAATAAAAGTACTCTTAAAAGCCTTGCCCGTCCTTGGAATTTCCTTCTCATTCAAATTTTTTGACCTAGTTAAAATAAAACTTGCCTTTTAAGATGTGCAGAAAAACCTAACTACCTAGGGTGCACAGGAGATGAATGAGACTGTGTGTCTTGTCAGTAACAATGTAAACAACCCACCCTTAAAGTTATTAGCAACCGGAAAGAGTGGGAAGGGGGGGGGGGGGGTAAATGAAGCTTTTCAATATTACTATGCCACTGTTTACTTGCAGTAATAGTATATTACACGCAGAATATTGACAAGCAATCCGTTTATTAATGTATGAGAAATGAATGAGAAAGCAGCTTTGTCTAATTATCAACCTTTATTAAACTAATTGACATTGTGTAAGGATTCGCTATCCTTTTTTTGCTAATTTTTTTTATAACGTATTATTTTTCATTTTTAAACAATTTCCATCTTTGTTCCTATACCGTCGGGACCACCAGCATAGTCTAATTATACCCTTCACAATCGTTTCACCTCTTTGTACTCCATCTTATTTTAGCTTACAATGCACTGACCTAGTTTTTTAAACGTCAGTGTTGACTTGGGAAAGCGCAAATAATGTGTTAGTTGTATCGAGAAGACATTTGTAGGTTTATCATTGAATTTTCTTATACACGATCATTTTCTGTGTATACATGTAGTGATTAACAAACTCAGGGTAGAACACATAATGTCCTTGGGGGTTTTCACACCTATTCACAACAGAAGAAAAATTCTATATCGCGTACGGCTTCGTCTAATCGCACAACACCTTACGAGAGAGAGAGAGAGAGAGAGAGAGAGAGAGAGAGAGAGATAGGGGGGGTAGGCGTAATTTAACGTACACTTATGTGAAATATACTAATATCCAATACTAAATATTCATAAAATTAGTATTCATTAAAGAATATGGTACACTGTGATTGAATCCATCATGTAATTTCAGATTTGAGTCCACGTGATGCACCGGTCATTCAATTCAGCCCACTAGCTCTACCACGTGTTCCTTCCATGATAAAGTTTCGTTCTATTAGTTTTATTTTTAATAAAGAAGATAAGAAGTATGTCTAACAGTTAAATTATTTACAATGTTCGTGATGCTTGATATACTGTGTTTGGAAAGTTTAATTCGTTGTGGGGTTTTTTTCTATCTCTCGTTTAGTTTATAATGGAGGTTTTTTGCGGGAAGGAACATCTTAAACACGTTTAGCGGTTAAAGAACGCAGTAAAATGAATCAATTATTTGATATATATCAGTGAAATTGTTTGATATGCATGTAGAATTCTTCTTGGTCAATCGTTACACAGATTATCTACCTGCCTCATTCCTGTGTATTCAGTGCGTTCAAGCGTAGAGTGATTTCCTGTCAGTGCGATGGTTTCACACCTTTGTGTACAACAATTGAGACTACATAAAAAGTCAAATAAAGTGAACTTTGACAGTCATCAAGCTTTGTGGTGGGGTGGGGGGGGGGGGGTAAGGTTAGGAAAACGGGTTTACATATGTGTAGTAGCTTTATATTCAATAAGATAACATGTACATGCACACATAAAATGATATCAATATATTTACCGAAATGTTTAAATGTTTTTTTATCGGCATGAAATATCAACAGCAAAACTTTCAAAACCTGTTCTTAATTTCTTTGAAATGTGTAAGAACATAAGAACAGTTTAACAACATTTCGTTATCAAAAAAGTTATCTAGTTATTCTGTTAAGAGAGAGAGAAAGAGAGAGAGAGGGGGGGGCTCGGTCGCGAGCGAAAGCTAACCTCTGTCACGGCGGGTAGCTGGTACACCATCACGACAACATGACATGGGATACCCACAATATCTTTCGATTACATAATTTATGCAACTCTGGGTATCTCTAAGGCTCCTTACTCTCTATTTGTTATAATTCAGTTCAGAGAGATACACGTTAATTTGATTTTTAGCATTACGATGGGGCGTATTCGAAGGTGACAAAGAAGATGATGAGCAAGGAGAGGCTGGTAGACACTCGGTATCTTTCATTTCTCGCAGCTTGACCCTCATGTCCTGCTCACATCCAGCATGCAAGACCTCAGCTCGATCGACTTCCTTAGGCCGGCCCCACTGAACGTCACACTCACTTCCACACTGAAAATTCAAGTCAGACTGAGTCTTGAAGAACACACGGCTTCGCACTTGAAGATTGTCGTCGCAAACGTAACGCACTAGAAAGTTGGAAGCCCAATGACAAACATCGAGCCATACTTAAGTAACGCAACACAGAATCACTAAAACGTGAATTCACAAAACATGTTCTTTACACGTAAAAGACCTTGTAAGAAATGAACGGAACGTGCTAAAAATACCGGGTTGGTAACTATAGGAAGCCCTAGCTTTTAATCACTTGCTCAAAATTGGTTGACACGCGTGTACTTCAACAACAAAACAATTTAAATGTAGGCGGACCAATTAATTGTTAAGAAAACACAATTACACTGCGTACACATTTATAATTTTATTGACAATTAAAATAATTTCATGATAATTTTTATTTTAAAGACCTTCTAAAAATATGATAATGGAATGGATTATTTCACAGTATTAAATTAAATTAAATACTTTAATAATTTATTTAATAGCTATGAAATAAAAAAAAGATAGTAAACTAGACACGATCTCGTTGCGAGCAACGAATGGGTCTTCCGTCCGATTTTTGAATAGATTAGATTAAACTTATCACTTCAAAGATAAAATCGCAGATCTAAGCGAAAAATAGTAAAAAAAAAAAATTTCGGCAATCGGGGCTTGAACCCGGGTCACCTGGGCCATGTCCACGACTCTATCGACTGAGCTACTCAGACTCTCGCTTCAAAATTTTGACGCTTAATTTCTCGAGAATGCCTGAATTACCTGAAAGCACCTTGTTGCGAGCAACAAGTGGGTCTTTCGTTTGATTTTGAATTAATAGGGTTCAATTAAACTGTTGACATTTGGTACGATTTACTATCATCTTAACTTCCTTTTAAACTAATTTTTCATCCTATACTGCGAAATGCAGATTTCCGGAAAACGTCATTTTTAAACTTCAATATCTCCGCAATGCGTTGTCCGATTTTAAAACGGTTTTTAGTTTTGTATTCAGTACAAAAATGTCAACAAAACGCATATGCTCTAAAATTCCAAAAATCGAAATAATAGAATCACTTCCGGTGACGACCGGAAGTGACGGACGACCTGCTCATATTAAAATTTGATAAGTTTAAAACATATTCTGATGGAAAAAAATTGTAGATTATTTGATTTTAAAAAAAATCTAAAACACAATTTTCCAAAAATGCTGTTTGAGCTGACCGGAAGTGACGGACGATCGTAGTTTTAACTGATCGGCCCTAGGAATTCAAAAATCTATCATTCCTGAAACTTTTAATTTTCTATCTTTAATCGTTTTTGCGAAAAAGGGATGACAAGAGCACTTTTTACAAAAAGAAAAACGAATATAACGGCCGACCGGAAGTGACGTCATCAACAAAAATGTACATGATAAAAGACCTTAATATTTTGTATTATTCGTGAAATTTTCATAAAAATCCATTGTAGCATATTTGAGATATTTGGGTTTTAAGAAAAATGTTAAGAAAAAAAAGAATAACTAGAGCAAAGCTCGTTGCAAAGCAACGAGTGGGTCTTCCGTTAATGTCGGAAGTAAAGCTGGAAGTTCCTGTAAGAAGCAGAGCTCATAAACCGATAACAAGAGTAACTAAAATAAAAAGATGAAAAAAATCGAATATTCCTGGTACGACTTAACAAAATCCGAATGATTTTAAGTACGACTTAACAAAACCCTTCCTGATTTCAAGAACGACTTAACAAAAAAATCCGAATGTGTTCAAGTACGACTTAACAATTATTTTTGGTACGAGTTAACTTTAATTCGAACATTACGCTATTTTTTAAACCAAGGACACGGAATCAAAATTTCCGGAAAAATCAATTTTTAAACCCCGATATCTCTGTAATGCATCGTCCGATTTAAAAACGGCTTTCAGTGTTAGATTCTGCTTAATAAGCTCTACAAAACACATATTCATTTTTGATTTGATCAGAAAATTCATTTTTTCGAAAAATTTGTTTCACTTCCGGTTTCGACCGGAAGTGACAAAATACATTTTTTTGGTCAAATGCCATAATTTAATCCGCAGATTTACAAGCACAGAAAATTTCAAGTCTTTATAAACAACCGTTTACGAGAAAAGTCCTGGACAAAATCACTTTTTTAAATTTTTGAAAATGACGTAACTAGAAAACGGAAGTGACTTAATGATTGAAAGTTAAAAAGACTCAAGGGACAAGTATTTAACATAATCCCTGAAAATTTCTTGCAAATCGGTTGAAAAGTTTTTGAGATATAAAGCAAAAAAGAAGTCAGAAGGAAAAACAAGAAGAATAATAATAATAAACTAGAGCAAAGCTCGTTGCAAAGCAACGAGTGGGTCTTCCGTTAATGTCGGAAGTAAAGCTCGAAGTTCCTGTAAGAAGCAGAGCTCTTAAACCAATAACAAGAGTAACAAAAATAAAAAGATGAAAAAAATCGAATTATTTCGGTACGACTTAACAAAATCCGAATGATTTTATGTACGACTTAACAAAACCTTTTTGATTTCAAGAACGACTTAACAAAAAAAATCCGAATGTGTTCAAGTACGACTTAACAATTATTTTTTGTACGAGTTAATTTTACTATAAACATTACGCTATTTTTTAAACCAAGGACGCGGAAACAAAATTTCCGGAAAAATCAATTTTTAAACCCCGATATCTCTGTAACGCATCGTCTGATTTTTAAACGGATTTCAGTTTTGTACTCAGCATGAAAATTACTGTAAGATTTATACGTTTAATTTTTAAAATCGAAAAACATGAAAATTGAAAAAAATTGGTTTTGCTTCTGGTTTCGACCGGAAGTTTCCGAATTGAGTTTCCAGCCTTATGTCATAAGTAAAAAGGTAGTTCTACCTTCTCTGTAAATCTCATAGCTTTATATTAAATCAAAAAGGAGAAAAGCTCTGGACAAAATCACTTTTTAAAACGTGAAAAACGTCAATATCTAACGAATTTGATGACGTCATCGAATTTTTTTTTCATATCATAGAGATTTTTCAAAAACACATAAAATCTGAAAATTTCAAAGCAATCGATGCAAGCGTTTTTGAAATATTTGAGTTGGTTGAAAAAAGAAAATAAAAAATAATAAGAACTAGAGCAAAGCTCGTTGCAAAGCAACGAGTGGGTTTTCCGCTAATGTCGAAAGCAACGCTATAAGTACGTCCTAAGAAGCAGAGTTCTTATCTAGTAACAAAGAAACCTATGTACAAAAAGATAAAAAAATCGAATGATTCTTGGTACAACTTAACATAATCCGAATGTTTTTAAGTACGACTTAACCAAAAAACCCTTAACCATTTCAAGAACGACTTAACAAAAAAACCAATGTGTTTTAAGTACGACTTAACAAATTTGACTTCATTTTAGGTACAAGTTTACTTTACCTTGAACTAACATCTTTTTTCTTAACCCAGAATGCAAAATTAAAATTACGTAAAAAATCAATTTTGTTTTAAAACATAATTCCTGAGCAACTTTTTCTCTTCACTGCTTTTCAAAGGGTTGACCTTTCGTACTGTGTGCTCGTTGCGTCATTAATTGTCAGAAACTTATCGATGTTAAGTTTACTTTACTGTACCTCTGTGAATATTTTCTATGTAAAATTACTATGAACCAGACAACATTGAAATGGTGAACATTTCAAAGGGCCCCGCTTATGTAATTTCAGAGAATTCTGCTTTGACCTTGAGCTATAACTTGAAATTTTTCCAGCTGGCATAGAACTTTTAATTCAATTTCATTCCTCCTAACATACATGCATTTTTGTTCAATCTGACCAAGATTAAGCATATTTGGAAAATAATCTACTGTCTTAAAACTAATTTTAAAAAGATCTGCTATGACCTTGCTTCACATTGACAGACTTGGTTCAAGGTCACTGCACGCCATTAACCAATAAACTCTTGTAAAGGTAAAATATTAGCCAAATTGGGGCTAAAAGGAGACTGAGTATATCTATGCTCTTAAAATATGGATTTTTGTGTGATCTGATATGACCTTGACTCTTCATCTACAAATATCATTCGAGGTCATTGCATATATTTTGATCAAAGGCATCATGTGGGTGAAGTATGAGGCTGAATGGAGCAAAGGGAGAGAAGATATAGTCCGGACAAGGATTTTTAAAAATATAATTCTGCTATGACCTTCACAGTTTCTTTTCACTGAAAATAGGTTCAAGGTCACTACACACCCTTTCACCCTTTACTCAAACGCTCTGCTTATGTGAAGTCTGAGCCAAATAAGGGTTAGCAGAAATTATATATGCTCTCAAAAAAGGATTTTTGCATGATCCGATATGATCTTCACCCTTTAACTAGAAATTTCATGCAAGGTCACTGCACATCGTTTAACCATAGAGACACTCTGTGAGTATTAGCCAGATTGGACCAAAGGGAAAAAAGATATGCCCCAGACAAGGATTTTATATATATAATTCTGCTATGACCTTAACCTTATACCTAAAAACATGGTTCAAGGTCACTGCACATCCTTCAACCAAAGGAACCCTGTGGATGAGGTATGAGCCAGATTGGGCCAAGGGGAGAGAAGCTATGCTCCTGTCAAGCCATCTCAGATGGACAGACGGACAAATTGATCACTAGAAGGCGCCCGCATAAACATGCCTTTTTATCTAATTTAAAATAGTATCCATGCTATCTGCCCATGGTGAATAGTCATCAATATTTACAATATTTAACCAAAAAATAGCTTTTAAAAATATTTGAAAAGGTAAAAATTGTAAAAACCCCAGCGGGATTCGAACTCATGACTTACAGGTTCCTAGTAACCCTCTAACCCACTGTGCTAAGGAGTTATGTGACCATTTTTGAAAAGAAACTACATGTACTTATATAATTACACTTTATTTTATTGTTTATTTCGATAAACAATACGTCACAACATGGAAGTGTCCCATATCACCTTAAACTCGGAACACCTCTGACCTAATAAGATCGCATCATTAAATACAAAGTTTGATTTAACTCTAATTTGTTTATCATCAAGAAATTGTGCATCGCTGACAAATAAAGTTTTCTTCTGTATAATGAAATACCAATTAACTGACTATTCGGACAATAGCAAGTTTATTGTCCCACTCCACAGCAACTATTTCCCTTGGCTTTGCCTCATTAAATAGTTGCTGTCTTTGGGGACAATAAACTTGCTATTGTCCTCATACCCAGTAAATACTAAATAGGCATATAATATCCCATCCACCTACATTTCATGTTATATAACCTCCCGTTTGTAACCTTCAATTTCACTGTAAAGTCAACATATCTGTCATAGCCGCAAGTTTCACAATTTATTTCTGCTTCTCATGTACTTAAAATCAGGGGCCTTAATATTGCTTACCAATTCCAACAAGAGACACCCCTCTAACTATTGATAATCATTAAAATTCATTTCATGAATCTACGCAACAATGATAAACCTTCAAGTACAGTCACTCTCAATTTTACAAAAATATTGACGGTACTTTATCCGAAACTGTTCCTTGTACCTTTAACTTAGTACACTAACATTTTTATGAAAAGACTAAGAAAGCTAATGCAATTCTGAGAAAAAGAATACAACATATTGCCAATTCCATTGAGGTTTAATAAAAATATGGCCATTTAAGTGAACCCCCCATTTCCAATTTCCATTAATAAACACAGATTTACAGGGTTCTCCATAGTAAAACATCTTTACCTGACCTTTTAGAGGTCAATTGTTGTTCAACCACCTTTGAAAAGAAACCTTATTCAATACAACATGCATCTACATTATATAATCATGATAAAAGCTTCACATCACTTAGAAATATCCTTACATGTATACCACCCCCCCCCCCCATCTTTTGATTTTCATAAAAAGTCATGGTTAAAAATGTTTAACCTAATTTTATGAAACTTATGGCAATTTCCTTGAGTCATTTCTCACACATATTTGAAAACAATCATCAATGATTCTAAAATTTGATCCTAATTATTTGTTTATTTTATGATTTACACCATTTTAATTAACAAATAGACAGCTGTCCTGCTTGTGATTTCTTGTTTTTATGAAAAAAAGTAAGCTAACAATCATATTTAGTGAATATCTAATCTATTTTGATTTCTAGTCTCCTTCTAACCATGCTAAAATAGTAAGATACAACCTACAAGTTAGACATCTGCCTTAAATTAAAATAAACTTCAAACACCCAGGTAGCTGGAGACAGAGTTGATTTCCATGAAAAATGTTCAAATTTGACATGTTTTTCTACTTTTTTTCTGCATATATACCTTAGAAAGGTAGAAATAGGTTGTTTCTTGTTCATTTCAAAAGTAATTATCATAGCAGATGTTATTTCAAAGTCAAATGTACATTTACATATCCTACATGTAATCTTAATGCAGACAATTAAATAGAGGGGAGGGGGGGGGATTTTTCAATTATGTAAACACATCTAAATATCTTTATGAAATAAAAAATAAAGGAAACATAATTGCATACTTTTATTGAAAAACAAATTTTCACAGCAATTATGAATTTCTTTATAAACAGCCTTAATTTTGTTTTCATAATTTCTTATCAAACACAAACCACAACATGGCATGATGCTTTCTTCAAGTTCCATTATTGTTTATGCATTATCGGATTTAAATTGAATTACCGGTAAATAGTCTATAGAACACAAGGAATATGCATGTGGATAGAGGTGACAGGTTAATCTCAGCAGCTGACCCACAAGAATCAACAGGTACCGGTAAAAGCCATGTGGTAACAAGAGTCTGTTTTGAGCTGAAATAAAAAAAAAAATAATTAGCTGTGTTTACATACATGTACTAGTAATAGCTGTGTTTACATTAACATATGCATAGTATTTCTGGAAAAAATACACTGACCATGCAGTGTAATAGGTATGACATATCCCAATACATGACATAACATTTAGGCAGTACAAGATCAAAAATTTGCATATCAAGTCATAATATAATATTAAAAAATTTTCATAGGTATAAACACTTATCAAATTGAGAGAGAGAGAGTTTGAGAGAGAGAGAGAGAGTTTATTACCGTACTTGTAGTGCAACAGTCAATATTTCAATTCATAAATTACAAACGAATATTACCCACCGAACAGCGTCAAAGTACATGTACTGGTATTAGCTTCTGGTATACCATTTTTTATCAATTCTACTGTGTTTTTTTTTTTGCAAATAAATTTAGCAAGGGTTTTTGCTTATTTTCTTATAAATTACATGTTTTAAAAACAATACTATGTGTAATAAGCATAAATTAAACATGTATGAGTAAACTTAATGAAGAATTTTTAATAGATTATTTTTCACAGAATGTGGTACATTACATGTATGTCAATCTTTATAAAACTAGCGTATATTTCGTGCGCCATAAATTGCAAGTTTTTTGTAAATATCATTTACTTGCATGATAGGTATATATGGTCTAACCAAAATTTTCTTCACAAAGCTACAGCTGTATGTACCACATATATGTTTTGTCACAAGTATACATATAAAAAAAAACAACCCCAAATTCCAACAGTTGAAATAAACTCAACTCATTCTCTGACAAGTTCATTGTGTTTTGTGCGTGCATATCTTATTTGTCTGCTGCAACAGCAGCCAATCAGCGGTAAGCTGAATCCACAAAAAGAAAGTTTGTGTTTTAGGAGCGGGTAAATTGTTTATGCGACACTGTCAAGAAAACCACACCAAATAATAACAGGAAACATAAATATTCACTTATATGTATTGTGTTGTAAAGTAAAGGTTTTTAACACTTATTGCATCTTGCAAAACATGTGATGACCCTTAATCATCTGTCATATATCTGATATACATGTATATGTAAAAGATGGGAGAAATAACGACGGAACAAACTGGGATTCGAACCTGGCCCTCTGAATCTCTAGTCAAGTGCTCTACCAACTGAGCTACAAGTATCTGGCACCGGTATTCAAACCAGTCTGACCCTCACATTCCTCCCCCTTAAATGATCTTCACCCTCGAAGATCACCCCTGGCAGGAGTTAACCTGTTAGTTCCAGGGGTTGGTCACAACACCAATATTGTAACAGGATGGGAGAAATAATGAAGGACCAAACCGGGATTTGAACCTGGGCCCCCTGAATCTCTAGTCAGGTGCTCTACCAACTGAGCTATCTGGCACTGGTATTCAAACCGGTCTGATCATCACATATATAAAGAATTATTTTAAACAATGTTGTTCAATAAAAAATAACACGCGCAATCTTCAGTTTTTGTCTGTAATTAATCAATATTGGCGTGCGATCAGTTCTCGCCGAGTACCATTTCTCACCAGTGCATTGTTACGTCATTTTATCAACACATAAAATTATATACGAAAATATGATGTTACAGTGCACCAGCGAGAAATGGTCCTCGACGAGAACTGCTCGCAGGCCAGTACTGCCAGTAGTCAGATTAAAAGAGAATATAAAAATTACATTTAAAACATTAACAAGGACAATTTAAGTACACATCATAACTGCTAAACAAGAAAAATTATGTGAACTGGTAGAATAGTACGCATAGTTCTAACTTGTAACCTACATGTACAAGTACATGTACCGGGTACCCGTTGGTCTGCTAAACCTTTCTAATGATACAATAATTGGCATCATAAAGATATTAAAGTCATGTTTTAACTCTGAAGTCTGAAGTATACAATTTTATTTACTTGAAGTTATGTCTACAGGATATTCATGACTACATTTGGAGTCTTCTGCACAAGAATATATGATATGTTTCTAATTAGACCCTGCTTTGAATTTTGAATTGAAAATTCACAATCTGTTATTTTTTTAAATAGATAAATTCAGTTACCCTTTCCAGTCCCCCATGAACTGATGAACCTCGAGCGAGTCTAAACATCCATGAAACATGTAAAAATTACACGTTAGCCTAGTAAACAAACACCCACACCATAACAAAAACAAACAGTGTGCACGTACTTACATGTACATCTATACTATATACTAAATTTTAACTTTAACTTTTTTAAACTTTAAAAGGAGTAAAAGCCTCACCTTCTTCAGTAACATCCACATAAATCACACACTTTAATGTCCATCTTTTCCCCTTTATTACTCGTAGCTTATCAACGGCTGATCGTCGACAGAAGTGTGGCTGTCAGAATTTCCTCGTAAACGATTCACACGCGAAAAATATCCTCCTAAACAAATATGTAGTATTGTTCCCTGTGCATGTTCATATGTTTCACAGTAAATTGAAAATGCATTTGTACGTCGAAAGAATACACAACTTCTCTTCTGCATTACGGCTCTCTCTTTTCTACAATGCCGTTCGTTACTGTTTACATTCGGCGCGCGCGCGGGGGTTACAAACAGGGGCGCCCCGACAAATAGTTGCACATAGAACGTTAAAATAATGTGTGTTCATTGAATTCATAAATGATATAGATGAAAAAAAATGAAATTGAATCACAACTATTTATATAAGACGCAACACAACGTAATGCAGTATATGCCTGGGCCTTAAAGTGGCATTTGTTCGCTTGTGTGTCTATGTAGACAAATTAACTCGTTCATGTAACGTTACGATTCACACATATTTGTTTTATGAAATTTGAAAAAAAATAGGGCACAGAACTTTTTAAATTTGATACCAAATGACATTATTTAATATATTAACAATAACTGAATTAATTTTTTTTCATAAAATGATAACGATTTTTGCTATCAGAAAAATACGTGTATGAGCTGCTGACCCCTAATTATAGGGGCCAGCCCTTTTTTCTTAATTTTAAATGAAAGCTCTTGTTATTCTAAACAACTTTTGTTCTATATGTATTAACAAAATATTTTTAGTTTAAAGGTTATAATACAAAAAGCAACAAAATTTCAGCCCCGAAAAAATCTTAAACTTTGGCGACAAATAGCTCAAAAACTAACAAAGAAATTACCAAAATTTTCATGCCAGCAAAACTATAAAATGTTACCGACAATTTCGCCAAATTTCATGCATCTATCATCTGTAGTTTCCGAGATCAACTCTGGACAAAAGACCGCCCAATTTTCAATTAAAGGGCAATAACTCATAACCGGAAGTGAATTTTAAAAATTTGAAAAAAACGTCTAGAGATATTAATATCATCTACATACCCTGAAAGTTTCATAGCAATCATACAAAAAATGTTCGAGAAATCTCGTGCACAAAATTTGCGGGGAAAAAAAAAAATAATAATAAGAAACAGTAGAATAACAGAAGGGTTTTCCGTTGAAAAACGGAAAACCCTAAAAAGAAACCGAAGAATAACAAGAGGGTCTTCCGTTGGAAACGGAAGACCCTAAAAATAAGAATAATCTTAACCCGCACAATAATAGAAAGGTCTTCCGTTGGAAACGGAAGACCTTAATTTATGGTATGTGGCTATATTTCTATTTAGATTATTTTAAGTGTGTTTTAATATGATTCTTTATATTCAAATGTAGATATGTTGTCGTGGATAGAAATAAAAAAAAAAAAAAAA